>JAAGEH010000480.1:53434884-53566212 GCA_011751065.1 Lasiurus cinereus
CTTCTCCTTCTCCTTCTCCTTCTCCTTCTCCTTCTCCTTCTCCTTCTCCTTCTCCTTCTCCTTCTCCTTCTCCTTCTCCTTCTCCTTCTCCTTCTCCTTCTCCTTCTCCTTCTTCTTCTTCTTCTTCTTCTTCTTCTTCTTCTTCTTCTTCTCCGCTTCCATTCTCTCTAAAAATCTATGGAAAATCCTCAAGTGAGGATTAACAGACCACACACACACACACACACAAAAAAAAAAAAAAAACTTTATTGAAGACCTAATTCATGCCCTATCCATGAAGCATGGTCCAAGTGACAACTGCAGTTACATGGAACTTGCCAGAGAGAAAGACCCCACCCACCCTGTATTGTGTGACTGAACAGTCCAGCACTGAGGGGATTAGATTGGAAAGGGCCACAGAGAAGAGATGGCTCTTGTTCACCATCAAAATAAACAGTTAGAAAGTAGTAGAACCCAAATCCATGTACCCTGAAACCCAAGCACACTCTCTGAGCTCCCCACCCAACCATGACTCTGACAACAGGCTTCTCTTCTCCACCATCCAGAGCTGATTTGAAGACTCGATGCCATTTCCCTCTTTCTCTTTAAAACAATGAGGGGAGTGACTTCCTTTTTGTTGAACAGGCATGTTGTTGTTACATGAGGATTATCTAGAGTATGAGGAGCCTGGCGCTCAGTAAATTTCCACCACACACCTGACTTTCCGGCACACCAGGGTGTCAGCTGTGGCCTGAAAAGCAGCGAGGAGGGGAGGGCAGGCCTCCTGGGGCCATAGTTCACCGGGTCCCTGTAGAGGCTCCTTTCCAAGTCAGCTTGTTTCCTCATTCCTCTCATTCTTGGCCGCTTGGGCTTAAAATCTGTGTTCCCAGATGGAAGGTGGGAGCCCAATTCCCCTCAGCATTCCTCAGACTTCAGGAAGTAGTGGAATATTTATTGAATAGCTTTCCAGCCTGTGCCCCACTTAAGCTGAGTTCCCTGGACTGGCACAAAGTGTTTCAGGTTCCTTTAAATAACACAGGGCCCCTATCCTGCCTTTCATTGCACACGTCTGTAGGGTCTAGCCCAGACAGTGCTTGCTTATTAAAAGGCCACCTCCTCAGAGACAAGGGTGGACAACTCCTAAAAGCTCTCAGAGACTCCTCAAGAAAAAAAAAAATCAGACTAACTTCAGAATCCAATCAAGTTGTGAAAAAAAAGGTACAAAATTTCACCAATGGGAGAAAGACAATGAACTTCCAACATCTACAATAGACAATGAACTCCCAACATTGTCAATCACTAACCCATTGGTCCTCAAACTCTTTTGCACATCCAAAACCCCTGAGGCCCAGGCATGCTCCATACCAATTAAATCAGAAAGTCTTGGAGGAGCCAGGTATCAACATTGTTTATAAAGATATTTAGGTGGTTCCTGTGTACATGAAGTTTAAAAACCACTGAGCTCTTCAATACCTAGTTATTAAGCACCTATTAAATACCCTGCCACAAGAAAGCCCTGTCCTCAAAAAGGTCATATGACCTGGTAGTGGAAAAAAAGAGTTTGCAGGATTTTAAAGCTGGAATATCATCTGCTAGGGCTGCCTCTTCATTAAAAAGGAGGGCACCAGAGCCTAGAATGAGGAGGTGACATGTCCGTGGTCACACAACCTTGTAGAGAGCCACCCTGAAAGCTGGAGCCCTCGAGTCCCAGGCCAGGGCTCTCCCTATCCTGCCCATCTCCTTCCCTTCCTTTTAACCCTCAAAGGACAGCCCGAATGTGGATGATTCAGCTTGAACAGAAAAAGGCATCTGACGTCACTGCCAGTTAATCATCTTCAATTCCAACATCACCAAATGACGCTCAACTCAGGGACAGTTGGGCTTTGTGCTGTTCTCCAGACATTCTTCACATTACTTTCTTCAATGCTGAGTGTTTCTCCTTCCCAGGGCCTCCTAGTCCCCAGGCTAACACTGAATGTTCAGCAGCCACCAAGAGAGTAGGGGTCAAGTTTAGAGGTTGTAGCTTGGGCTTGGCCACCAAAGTGCTGAGTAACCTTTGGACCAATCATCCATCAAAATGGCCTTGAATGGTCCCAATATTCCTGGAGTATTTCTAGGATTTCCCATAGTTCACTGAAATCCCCAATGGTAGTCTAGAGAGGAGGTTCCCTAAAAGTAGAAGCCATGTGTACCTCAGAAACACCCTGCCCAGCCCCTGCTTGGCTTGCATGAGCAATGCTCAGATGCCTGCAAGGTGGTGGAGTGAGGAGCTATTTGTTCCAGGTCATACCCTCCCATCTTCTCTCACACACTGGAGGGCACAGCCATACTCATGTTCAGCCCCATTACCCACCCACCCCACCCCGGAATGGCTCAATCCTGGCCCTGAGTCTGGTCTTTGAATGACTAACCCACACTCCAGTGACCTGGATTCTATTTACTTTGCAGCTGCTACAAGCCATCCCTGTCGGGGTCGGCCAGGTGTATGGCTGCGACAATCCCTGGACAGGTGGTGTGTTCCTGGTGGCTCTGTTCATCTGCTCGCCACTCATCTGCTTGCATGCAGCCATTGGCTCCATTGTGGGGATGCTAGCAGGTAGGACAGCACCCCTCTCCCCAGGGATCATTTTCCCACAGTCATTCTCATACACACATAACAAATATTCTAGACTTGCTATCTTCACTGGAGTTTTTAAACACTATCAGGTTACTTCTCCATTTCTTGACTCTCCAAAGAGAGCAGATTGCAATAGCAGGACACATGGAGAGATACAAGGGGAACAAAGACCAGTAGGCTTCCAGACTGAGCTCCTAGGAGCTAAGGGGTAGAAGCGAAAGTTGATAGGCAGGGGCATAAGTTAGCCAACACTGAAATTTTGAGTAAGCTAAAAGAAAAAATATTCTCAAAAATTGTATTGCCACTTGAAAATGTAATTTAATATGTCTACATATATGTATGTGTGTACACATACCTAAACAGTAAGTGGCCAGATTATTATGATCTCTGACCGCATAATAATCTGGCCACTCAGTGTATATCTTATATCATAAAAGGCTAATATGCAAATTGTCCCCTCAAGTAGGAATTTGACCAGTAGGCAGGCCAGCCATCTGCCCATGTCTCCTCCCCCTGACCAGGCTGGCCGGACCCCAACCATGCACGAATTCATGCACCAGGCCTCTAAAATATATGTATACTGAGTGGCCAGATTATTATGCATTCAGAGATCATAATAATCTGGCCACACAGCATATATGTATATGTGGACAACAGAGTCAGAAATTAGAGTTCGGGGCATTGGGAATAGGAATCTATTGACTCATTCTAATATTTTCCAAAAATTTCTTAGAAGCAGAAATTTTAAAAAAAGTTATCTGGAAAAAAATTCAAACTTATCAAAAATAGCACAAGAGACATCCATAATCCTTTATCCAGATTCACTGATTGTTCACATTTCACCCATTTTGCTATATCACTTCTCCATCTCCATATGTCTATGTGTGCACATTCATGCTTTTTCTCAACCATTTCAAGCAGAATGTTTTCAATTGAAATCTTTCTTGCTAAAAATGTAGCTTCTCCAGCCAAAAAGAGGGCTAGAGTCCTATGGCCTTGCCTTCCCCCATCCTGGAGGTAGCCATACATCGGTATAAAATCTTGGAAAAACAGCTTGGAAATTACTGCTCTCTTCCCATTGCTGGTTTCCAAAGACCAGACACCATCTGTAGAGGCTCCTTTGATGGGTATCTATAGCGGGTGTCAGGGGGAATGAGGTCACCCTGGGTCCCAGCACCAACACAAGATGCCTTTGTGCTATGACCCAGAACCAGCCAGAAACACTACACCTTGTCCCACAGCCCTGACAGTGGCCACACCCTTCGAGATGATCTACATGGGCCTCTGGAGTTACAACTGTGTCCTCGCCTGCATCGCCATCGGGGGCATGTTCTACGCCCTCACCTGGCAGACCCACCTACTGGCCCTTGTCTGTGGTGAGTATTTGGGAAAGCTGAAAACCAAGTCACTCTACTCTTCCTCCTTTCCCCAAACCCACTTTTGGTGATGAAATCCGTGGTGACCACTAATCAGAAGTGAGCAGCAGTGATAGAAAGACCAGTGGCTTGAGTCTTTCACAGCTGGGCGACTTGAGGTGCCTTCTTCATCCCATAGTGCATTCCTATTCTCAATAACCACTAAGTGCCAGGCCTCAGGCAAGGCATGGAAGACACAGTAGTGTCATGAGGATATGGTCTAGCGAAAGAGGAGCCATTGCACGGTTATTAAGGTTGTGATGTCTAAAAAGATTGTTGGGAAGATCTAATGAGATGGTGTACTTGGGACATCAAGACCTAAGAAAAATATAATATATTTCTATGGAAGCTTGAATGTGTAAGAGTAAAGAGAGAATGCTGTGTCCAAGGAGAAATTGAGCACAATCATTATATCTGCACCCAACACCATACTCTGTGCCATATAAACATATGAACCCTCTTAATCCTCCCAAGATTACACCATTTTACAGGTGAAGAAATGAAACTCAGAGGGATTAATGAACATAAAAATCAGCTATTAATAGCAGAAGTAGGATTCAAACCACAGCCCCATCTTTCCATCAGCCTTTCTGTCCTGGTTTGCTTGCATTCTCTGGAAACAGGAGGCTTTTAATAAGCAAAACTAGAGACAGAGCAGAATAGCATCCAAGAGAGTTTTTCTTTTGTTTTCTCCCACTTCGTTGTGGAAATGCTAAATGACTTCCATGTCCCTTGTATTCCCCTCAGCACAGCACAACGGTGGGCATAGAGACAGTGACCTCAGTAAATATTTGTTAAGTCAAAAGCACCAGGTATTTTGAAGGTCAGATTGGAACTGCCTTTGGCCTTCAAAAAATAACTGGTTCCTGTGGCTTGAACCTTCTGGGGAGGCTTCAGAGGGAGGCTGAGGTTCGTCACAATACTTTCAGGGTGGGATCTGGACAAGCAGAGAGGGTAGAAGGTGTTCTGGACAGAGAAGGAGCTTGTCCAGAGGCACCAGGAGTATGGCAGATTTCCCCTAACTATCCTGGGAGCCCACATCCTGTGGTTGAACCTAGATTCCTGGCTTCTGGGGATGAGCTCAGAAACCCAATAAGGTCCAACTCTGATGGGACTTGGTGAGGGTCCAATGGCATCATAGTTGCTCAGAAACTTGGTCAGGAAGGGCCCTATCTGGAGCTCATAGAGTCTGACCATTCACCCCACAGACAAGTAATCATTCAGGCCTGTGCTCGACCATCTCAAAGTCAGTGTGGGTAGGCAAAAGATGCTTAGTGACCCTTGACTCTATGCAAGGCCACCATGGACATGAGAGGGGATAAAAGGAGATGTAAGCTTTACCCTCTGCCCTCAGATAATGCACAGTCTGGTAGGAGATGGGCCACATGTCAAGATGTGGTGTAGACACTGAGGCTGCTGGAGATAGGCTGAGATCCCTGCTCTTGGAGAGGGTTAAGGATGGACCCTGGGAGCTGACTAGATGATCCTTGTTCCTCTGCAGCCCTGTTCTGTGCATATATGGGAGCAGCCCTCTCCAACATAATGGCAGTGGTAAGTTCGAACTCTCCAGAACACTGTGCCCTTCCCTTGCCAGTGCTTCAGGATGTTTGGAGTCTTGAGAAAGAATCCTGAGTTATAGTAGCCAATACTCTGCACAATGCCTTTGTCGAGGTTTATGTAAGGCAGTGATTCTCAACCTTTCTAATGCCGCGACCCTTTAATACAGTTCCTCATGTTGTGGTGACCCCCAACCATAAAATGATTTTTATTGCTACTTCATAACTAATTTTGCTACTGTTAATGAATCGTAATGTAAATATCTGTGTTTTTCGATGATCTTAGGCTCTACAACAGCGATTGAGAACCACTTGCAAGGCCACCTAAGACCATCAGAAAACACAGATACTTACGTTATGATTCATTAACTACCAAAATTACAGTTACGAAGTAGCAACGAAAATAATTTTATAGTTGGGGGTCACCACAACATGAGGAACTGTATTAAAGGGCCATGGCATTAGAAAGATTGAGAACCACTGATCTAGAGTTTGTCCTGAGAAACGCTGGCAACTGGGTACAGTTGCCTCTGAAGTGTGCATGGGGTGTGTGTGTGTGTGTGTGTGTGTGTGTGTGTGTGTGGTGCAACCAACAGTGGAGAACAAGGATGCACAGATAGTACTTGTGTTTGGCTGGATGTTGGAGGCCATCATTTCTAGGCCAATTTTCAGCTCCATCATTAAGATTCTGATTGTGTCCAAAGGTGACAACACCTAAAATTCATAGACCAACTCCTCTGTCCTTATGACTCCAGAAACCAATGCTGTCACTAGGAAAGGTGTCCTAATCTCAACCCCTACCACATCCTCCTCCCCCAGGATCTAGGAACATTTTCAGACACCAGTGCTTTTGCTTCCAGGTTGGTGTACCACCAGGCACCTGGGCCTTCTGCCTCTCCACCCTCATCTTCATGCTCCTGACAACCAACAACCCCGCCATCTACAAGCTGCCCCTCAGCAAGGTCACCTACCCAGAGGCCAATCGCATCTATTATCTGACCTTGAAAAGCACTGAAGAAGAGAAGTCCCCCAGCGGTGACTAGCCAAGTTCCAGGCAGAAATGCTCTTTGCCTGAACCTTGTTCTGCTCCCTCTGGACTCAATTCTGAGTCAATCAGCTATCGTACCTGCTTTCTTTGCCTCTCCTTGCACCTGTGCAGAACCAAACACACTAACAATTCTCTTTTCTGATGCTGGTTTCCTCTCTCTGACCAAACTGCCACAGCTATCCATCATGTGACATTAGAGGAAGTTGGTGACAAGCTTATTGGAGTTAGAGGCAAGGCATGTGTTTTCAAAGTCATCAACTTAAAACATTATTTGTTTGTATTTAGTATTTGGGGAAGATGATTAAGAGATAATCTTGTTGGCATGTTTAACTAAATAATAGATGCTGTAAAAATGATCTTAATGAGTGGTTCCTAGGCAGACACAGAGTGAATGAAAATTCAGGGGACACATGCAAAGAATTGATGGCACCATAGTACACAGAGCTAGTGACTGATGAGCACATACAGCTTTACATAAAACCTTACACTGATAACATTTTAAAATCAAAATAGGGACAGGGAGGGCACTGGAAGTGTCTAAATATGGAGTCTCAAATGTTTAGTAATCAGAGTAAAGGGCAAAGTTATATTCCATAGGAAGGAATTAATTAATTAGAATCCTACTTGTGACTTTTTTATGAAGGATAAGCATTTCTCAGTGTAACTCAAATCAGCAAATTTGGGCAGAAATTTCAGTTGAGGAAAATAAATTGATTCCATTTTTTTATTTGCTTATGGGTATGGGAGGCTCTTTAAGATCTGATATTTCAATTTTAAGATATGACTTTAGATAAGCAAACTATTATTTATGAATTTTATAATTTGGCTCCTCAATACAGTAACTAGCTTGCATTTAGTCTTTAGTTGTATATAGATCAGGAGTTGACAAACTTTTTCTGGAAAGGGTCAAATAGTAAATATTTTTGGCTCTGGAGGCCATAGTCTCTTTTGCAAATACTCTATCACTGTAGTGAAAAGTAGCCTGGGACGGTATATAAATGAATGGGTGTGGTTGAGTTCAAATAAGACTTTATCAAACAGACAGCAAGCTAGATGTGGCCTCAAAACAGTAGTATGTCAGTGCCTGCTACACATAGCCAACATAACAATGGTCAGGCGTGGATGGGCAATCAGCAGGTCAAAAGGACACCACCAGGTTCTACACCACAGACATGTACCTGCTGGGTTATAGTGGGAAAATTCTTAGGAAGTGGAGGGGATAAAAGTGGTGGGAGATGGGCCACAGAAAGTGAGATTAGTATGACCAGACCCAGGAAGATGCACCCTGAGGCCCTCATAGAATGACAGACCCAGTGATGTGTACCAAGGGGTACAGGTTTAACTGTCCCTCCTTCCACACAGATGTCTGGGAACCACTTCTAAGCTCACCCTGTTCCCCCCTCTGCCAGCGGGCTCACCACCGTGCAAGGAAGAAAAACCATGACCCTTCAGAAACCCAGGAGCTCCCAGCAGCAAGAGCAGGGAAGCTTATAGAAGCGCAGGGTTGGAAGGGAGTATGAAGGTCTTGTAGTCCCTCATCTTGTGATGCAGAAGCTTCTATAGGAAGCTCTGGCGCTTCAGTTCCCAGCCCGGCTTCCAGCCAGGGCACAATTACTCAAAATGGAAGGGAGACCCCAAGGTATTCTAACAAGAGATAACAGAATCAGAGATACCCCGCTAATTGCCCTAGGAAATCACCTCTTCTCTCCATTAAGCCCTTGAGAAGCCCCGCCCAAGAACTGAACCATCTTTCATTGTATTTCTAGGAGAGGAAAACTAGTTAGATATGAAAATCCTTTCAGCTCACTGGAGTAGCCTCATCTCCTCCCCTCTCTTCTCTTCCCTCCCCACTTCATAATTTGTCCTTTATGAGGTACCACTTTGATCACAGGGATCTAGGTTTTGTGGGGGTTTTTTATCCCAAGTTTCCATTTTAACAACCCCCATCTCTCCTCCCCGCTCCCAGGAATGAAGAGTTTAACTATATTACAAGATGCCAAACTCATTTGAAGACAAATGGATAACAGCTAAGTTATTCAGAAAAATGGAAAAAATATGCCCAGCAAGTCTGGAAAAACCACAGGGCCCCAGAAAGTCTATAATACATTGTGACCAAAATGGCAAGATATTTATGTAGAAAGAGAAAAACAAATTATCTGCTAGTTTGAGCACAAGGAAAAATCCCCAGGCCTCTGAGAAGTCTGCCCTGCGCAGGTCCCACTGTCTACAGGCCACGGACAGAAGCCCAGATGTCCTCTGAAGTAGTCCAAATAGTCTCATGGGACAGGAGAGCTCCTTGGAGTGACCTTGCCCCAACTTCACCAGCACTTCCGCATCTCACTGAAGCCTTGAATGAGTAGAGGCAGGAGCCCTAAACTTATAGATTCTCACCACCAGCATAAGGTTGCAAGGGGGCAGGCCATTGATATTGTCTTCTATCACCCCAAATACCAACAGGAGCTTTTAGAAAACTGAACATAAGTATTTATAGCTGAACATTAATAAGCAGTCATTAGAGAGACAGAATATAAGTGTGGGACTGGGGAGAAGGGGACTTTAAAGGAAACACTGTCTTAAAATCTCTTCTTCTGTCATGCACACCTCTTTCCCCTGTCCTCTCCCCAAATCTTATCACCTCCTCTCCCTCTGGCCTCACCATCTCCCCTTCCCATTTTCATCTTCTCTGCTACGTGGTAGAGTTCTATTGTCATCGTGGAATAGCATTGTCCTGCTGTATTTTTAAATCATTTGATCTCGAATCATCTTTCCAATCACTTTTTTGATAATCAACATAGTCAAGTTTTCTACTTGGTCAAACTTGAGAGTTTGTTTGCTGGGAAATAATCTATTTTCTTTAGTTTTAAATTTTTGACACCATAGAGTTACTCATAATGTTTTCACAATAATTCAATCTCTTGTGTGTCTGTGGCTTTGTCTCCTTTGTAATTTCTAATCTTATGTGATTTTGCTCTCTCTTTTCCTTAATCGGGTTTGTGAGAGATTCACCCATTTTATTGGCTTTGACAAGGAAGCAGTTTGGAATTAATTTGTTATTTCTATTTGTTATGGTTTGTTCTTTATTTTATTGATTTTTTTTCCTGTTTTCTTGTGTTTTGTTTAAATGTTCTTTTTTTCAAGTGTTTTAAAATTGATGTAAAGTTTCTTCATTTTAGATCTTTTTCCTTTAATGACAGAGGCATTTAAGGCTATTGATTTTCCCCTGAGTGCACCTTTAACCCTGTACTGTAGGGTTTGAAATAAAATATTCTACTTTCATCCATTTTTAAATAGTTTGTAATTTTAGTTTTGATTTCTCTTTGATCCAAGGATTATTTAAGAATGTGTTTCTTAATATCCAGCACTTAGGACCTTTATGATACTTTTAAACTTTCTATACCTAGTTTTATTGGATTAAAGACAGAGAACATGGCCTGTAAAATCTTTAAGATTTTATGAGTTTTTCTTTTTAGCCAATTACTTGATTGATTTTGGACTTATAAAATGCAAATTTTTATTTGAAAGAAAGACATATTAAATTGATTTATTAATTGCATCATTCAATTATTCTATGTGCTTATTTATTTTTTATCCATAGGATCTTAATTATGAAATGGGTTTATTAAAATTCAACTATAATTGGATAGCTTACTAAACTCTTTTGTATTTGTAAAACCTTTGCCTCATATATGTAGCAGCTATGTTGTTTGATGCCTATTGACTATCATTTATTCTTCATAGATTTTTATTTTTTACAATTTTTACTGCTCATTTTTATGCTCATTAGTGCTTTTAACCTCGAATCTGCTTACTAATGTTGCCACACCTACTTTCTGATATTTTCTTATACCTTTGTTTTAACCATTATCATTTTCTTTTAACTATATATCTTAAAAAATAACATAGAGCAATGTTTTGTATTTAACCTAATCTAAGTGCTTCTGTAATTTAGTAGGATAATTCAACCCTTTCATATTTATTGTAACAATCAATATGCTTCTTTTATTTATTCCACTTTGTTTTTACTATTTACTTTTTGTTACTGCTTCTGTTTTCCTAACTTTTCTCCTTTTGCACATTCAATTATGTTACTTACTCTCTTTTTCTTTCTTTCCTTTGTTTATTTGGAAGCTCTGCAATATTTCTTCCATTCCACTAGCGGTCACTGCTTCTTTCCCAATGCTCATAAGTTAAACTATATTTCTCTGTTGTTATATAAAAGCAAGACATCAAATAGTTTACCCACACGAGCTACCCCATTTTGCCAATGCTCCTTGCTCACCCTGTGGAATGAAAACCTTTATACTACTTTTACTCCTCCCCAAGGTCCCCATCCCTAACACATTTACTTCTCCAATATTTTCTACCTCTAGATTTTGCTGAGATCATTTTTTTACTTTTCCCCTTGCAATATTTATCTTTTTAAAAAAAAAAAAGGAATTGTATCATTGTCCCTTTGGGGTTTACTATTTATATTGGGCATATTGCCTTTTATCACTGTTTTCTCTACTCATCACCTTCCCCTGTTTTGTAATCTTGGTTCTTATTCATTAATTACCTGTTTAGGAGTCCTTTTTCTATTTTCTTCAGATAATATACGACAGAATACATGTGTCACGTTCTCTGACTATTTGTATGTCCACAGTTTCTTTCTCCTGCTAAGTGAATGGCATTTCAGCTGGGGATGGGGTGTCTGGGCTATAGCCTTTCCCCTCAGTTGTCTGGAGGTGTTGTCTCTTCATTTTCTGGCTGCTAAGTGTTACAAAGTGAAATCTAATGTTAATATCATTCTTTCATTTTATAAACAACCTGTTCTTTCTTTCTGGAAGGTTGTAAGATTTTCTCCTTATCTTTGGAATTCAGAGGTTTTATGAAGTTAAGCCTACGTCTTTTCCCATCAATACTGCTTTTCAAGCTGCAAACTCAAGAAAGCTTCAGCTAATGTTTGTCTGGTTGGTGCTTTTCCTCACTCTCTTCCCTTTTCTATTTCTAGAATGCCTATTATCCATTTTTCAGTTCTCCTTGGTCTCTGCTCCAAGTTGCTCATCTCCTTCGCAACGGTTACCATTTGTATTTTCGCTCTGCTTTGAGATATTTCTTCCACCTGATCTTCTAGACCACTGACTCAGATCCCAACAGTAGCCTGTCTTTTTTCAACAGATAAGTTGAATATTTTAATTCAAAAATCATGTTTTTCATTTCACAGTATCTTTGGGATGGGAGTCACAGTTGAATCTCCACATGTGTTTCTATTATTCTTTTGTTGTTGTCTATCTCCTCTTGCTCTGTAAATCAGATACAGCTTCTGATAACTCATGGCCCCAAATGTTTGCCATTCCCCTTTTCCCCTGACTAATGGGACCCTGTATTGTTAACTCAAGAATACTTTCCGACTTGCATGAGACCAGGCCCTAGAAACTCTGACTTGTGGCCTGATCTCATTCACTCATTCACCCAGGTGACATTGTATGAGGAACTATTAATATGTTACTCAGGCCCCCACTTGACAACAAACCAGGAAAGACTCAGACCAGTTCCTGCCTTCAAGGAATTCATTTTATGAGGATTTGTCTGGCCAGGTGAGTAGTCTCACCTGAGGTGAAGATGCGGATCACACCAAAGATTGCCTGAGCCACATAAGTTAACAGCATCAGTTTCATTATTTTGAGTGAATTTATCTGTTGGGTTGGTATTCTGCTCAGAAAAAGTATCAAGGAGGATTTTTAGGGTCCCGGGAATTTTTTGTGCCTATCCTCCTCTTGTCTTCTATCTTGCCATTACCTGTGCCCAAACATTCCCAGCCACCCTTTATATGTGAACCTGTTAAAATATAAACAGTTCTGGGAAGGTAACACAGTAAGCATGATCAGTCATTTGCATCTTAGGTTAAAGGAATGATTTCTGAGAATAGGTTGAATGAAAAAGGAGGGGAGAGTACAAAGGAAAAAATGGGTAGCACATTTTAAGACAGTCTTTGGCAAGGAAGGGTCTGCTGAGTGACCAACGTCTGAAGCCCCGTTGGCTCATCAGGAATGCTACTGAAGGTGCTGTATTTGGTTTAGAGAAAAGAATAAATGACTGGGTCTACAGTATGAGGTAACACATGTGGAAGAATAAGTGAACTTACACAAAGTTACTTTGGAACATGGAACAAGGAGGGAGTGATAAGTAGGGAGACTTTGAATCAGTGGAGAGGGGTGCTTTTTAACACTGGAAGTTGTCCTGTGAAACCCTGAGTTTCTTGCTCTGACAGTGCAGGTCAGGAACCATAGGCTTGCTGGATATGTTTGCTTTGGTGGGAGTAGACCAGATAACCACTGTAGACTTTCTCTTCCAACTCCAACTTTCAGTGATTCCATGGCCCTGGGTTTCTACAGAGGAATGAGGAGGAGATATTACTGAGGTGGCAAAAAATTAAGAACATAGAGATATAATGTACCCAAAATATGCCATCGTTGCCTTTACAGCTTGTCCCAAGGATTAACTGGCTAGCCATGGGGTCAGTTTACCAAAATTCTCAACATGATTTTTTGTGTGGAAGCAAGGTGAGACACCAACATCACTCATCTATACTTTGTCCTTCACCTTCTCCTCCTTATCACTCTCCTCTCAGATGGTTCTTCTGGTCAACCCTCTAATATCTGCCCATCAAGATACTCAAACTTCCTGGCCTGTATCTGTGGCTACAACAAACCAATGTGCGTTCATTTTTTGTGATTTCTGTAAGAGTCTTTGCTTTCTTGGATCAAAAGACTGCAAGGGCTTGGGGACAGCTATAACATAAAACCAGTTAAGGATTGGTAGTTTCAGGATGACTATGATTTCTACTCAATAAACTTCAGTCTCGTTTGGCAATTTTAAAGGCCTTCATGTGTGTGTTTTTAAATAGACACATCAATGCTAGGGTCAAGCCCTCAACTTGGCATGTTTCCTAACCAGGAATTGAACCCTGACCTCCTGGTTCATAGGTCAATGCTCAACCACTGAGCAATACCAGCTGGACAAGGCCTTCATCTTTTTATGTGAGATTATTTTTAATTTGCCTTCCTTTTCCTGCCTCTTGCCATTCTGAGAAGATAGACAAATACATAGAGAATCCTCTGTCTTTACAATGTCTCAAAGAGGGAAGTGAAGAGATTACCAGAAAAGTCCTCTTAAAGTATGTGAATCAATCATTACGAGCCCCCAGGCCCTCCTACAGCTGCATAGTCTTCTAGAAAAGATGAAGTAAAGAAAGTAGCTCTTTAGAGAACATTTAGCTCAGCTTGCATTTATTCCTCATAAATTTTGGCCTCTTCCTCGGGAAGAATCCAACTTCTCCAAGTTTAGCCTCTGGTGGTCAATCCAGCCTCCTCCCTCTGAGATGTGGAAATGTAGAGTTGAAGGGAGCCATGAGCATTGGAAACTTAGTTCTGACATGAATTCTGATTAACTGAGCCTCAAGGGATTAATCTGTAGGTACAGGCAGATATCTTGAGGAGTTGTTGGTTAATTTTTCTTAATTATGAATTATTTCATATCCCAGAAGGAGGAACAAAAGTTGCCAAAACAAAACCCAAAAGCCCACTTGTGTATCACTACATTTGTGACATCCAGTAGAAAGCCAAGGAAAGTTCTGGGCCATTGTACACCAGTCTTCATTAGGACCTGTCAAAAAGAAGATTCCATCTTGGTCTTCTGCTTTCTAGGAGGGCAGTTGGTTGCCTCATTCTGTGTTTAATGTATGTGACTGATACTCACTACACTTCCATTTGGCTCATGGAGTGGCATGTGAACTCCCTGGATGGTTCTTCAGGAATAGATATTTCCTGTCTTTTCAAACTGGTTACATGTTGTGCATGGTTAGCAACCCCCTATTGCTTCTGGTGCAGATGCCTAGGAGGCTGGAGTGAGGGGACCACAAGAATTTCAGGAGATGCCAGTGCAAGAGAGCAAGGGATGGTCATCCAAGGCTGAACCAAGAGACCAGTAATCTGGGAAATAAGAAAAAGTGTCCTCAGCTGGCAGCCAGGGGCCCTGAACTTGCAACACCAAGGGAGGGCCCTTTGTGCAGGAAACAAGTCTGCAGTCAGTTCCCACCTGTCCCTAGAATTTGGGGCCTGCCAGGTTCCTCTCCTCCACCCCACCCCCACCTTTGTTTGCTTTCCTTTTTTCGAAGGCCCTCCGTGATCAGATCAAGACCCCTCTTTGGCAGTTCCAAAACACCTGGCACAGTGGTCAGGGGGTTTGACGTCAGTGGGGAGTTTGTCTACTCAGGTGTAGCTAATTTCTGCAATGTGAGGTTCTGTTTCTGAGCTTGGGTTGGCTACCTCACACCTTGTCACAGAGTCGGGGAAGGGGGAGAGGAGAAGGATACACAAGCCCAAGGGAGGGGAGTGTAATGCTTGACCTATCATACCACAAAACCAAACAAAACATGTTTTGATTGGGCCCCCTCCCCAAACCCCAGCCTTCTAGATTTCACAGCTTCATGGGACTTGGGAGGGCTGGTTTCCCTAATATATAGAGCTCAGCGTCCTTTCTGGAGAAGGGGGTTAGGTCATTCTCTTCTTCCTCTGAGAGGGTCCCATGGTGAGTCCCCAGGACACCAGTCAGTAGAAGTCAGAAGGAGGAAAGGTCTGAAATTTTCCACAGAACCAGAAAGTTAGCATTCAGTGTTGGGCTGTACAGAAATTTCCATCAAGATGCTGATGGCACACTGTTGCCCAGCCTGTGGCTTGCCTGTATGGGGAATTAAGAGAGTTTATTGAGGTTAGAAAGCAAATTGGCCCCCTGAGGAGACAACTCTTAGATGATTGCTTTAAAGGCAAATACTGGAGCGAGAATTCCAATGAGAGGAGTAACTGATGGTACGCCTGAAGGAGGACATGAAAGCTACTGCTAGAGCGTCCCCAGCTCTGCCCCTTTAAAGGAAACCTGCCTAATCAAACCAGGTCAGGGAACCATGGTAGCAAGAGCTGGGATTCCCTGGTGAGTGTAGGAAGTAATCCTTTGTTAGGAAGGCCAGAGAGAAATTTTGTCTTTTCTCTCCCTCATCCTCCATGGGACCCTTCCTCAACTGGAAGGCATGTGC
Source organism: Lasiurus cinereus (assembly GCA_011751065.1). NCBI lineage: Eukaryota > Metazoa > Chordata > Mammalia > Chiroptera > Vespertilionidae > Lasiurus > Lasiurus cinereus. Next base: position 53,450,570 of record JAAGEH010000480.1, read on the forward strand.
CAGATATAGGGTGAGGAAATGCAAAGAGAATTTACAGAAAGTCAGCAAGAGGATGGGCTGGAGGGCTCCAGGAATTAAAGGGGTTTGGGTTTAGGGAGAAGTCCAACGCCTGGTGAGGACCGGAGACGCCACCCAATCAGAAAGAAGCTTCTTCCCAAACCTCAATGGTCTAGATTCCTCCAGCCTGTGCAGGACATCAAAAGGAGCCCAGGTAAGAGTTTCTGGGGGAGAAAAATGGACCAGGGAGACCCCATAGGCAACAGGACCATCTGACTTTTCAGAGATAGAGAAAAAAGAAAGGCTGGTCTTTTTCTGTTCCTTTCTTCTGTTGGGTTCTGGTATCTGGGGGAAGGCCAGTCTTGAGACAGGAATCTTTACTAAAAATGCTAAAGTGAATTTAGATTCCAGAAGCTTCAAACTGGAAGAGCTCTTTTGATGATGATGATAATAATAATAATAATAATAATAATAATAATAATTAATAATAATTCAAACCCCTCACTTTGTAGATGAGAAAATCAGTTTATCCAGGGAACTGTCCAAATCATAAAAGATGTGGACACAGCTCCAGCTGTCCTAACTCCCAACCCTGAGCTCTTCTTGCTCACCTGTTGGTGGAGCTAAGTGAATCCATCAGCCCTTGAATCCCCTTACCACTACACCTGTCCACTGGGTGAGCTTTATATTATTTGTCATCCTTTCCACAACTCTGCCATCTTTCCACAGGTCTGACAGGATGGTCGCTGTGGAAGCACCATGTCCCTGAGGGGTATTAATGGGGTGGATTTGAAAACCTCCCTCCTAGGAGCTGTTACCTGCTGCTTCCAGGGCAATGGCACCTGGTCCAGGCATCTAAGCTGCTCTCCTCAGGTCCTGGTGCCTTCCACAGGCATGCCTATAGAGCGAGACCATCTCTGTATCCACAAATATCTTTTCTTTTCTTTTCTTTTTGCCTTTTATTTATTTATTTATTTATTTATTTAATCTTTTTTATTAATTTTTTATACATATCTCCCCATTGCCCCCCTCCCTCCCCAGCATACCCCAACCCCCCAGTGTCAATGTTCATTGGTTATGCTTATATGCATGCATACAAGTCCTTTGATTGATCTCTTATCTACCTCACCTAACTTTAATCTTCCTGCTGTAATTTCACAGTCTGATGCTTTACTACTTTTGTATCTATCCTTTTGTTCATCAGTTTATAATGTTCTTTATTACCCACAAATGAGTGAGATCATGTGATGCTTCTCCTTCATTGACTGGCTTATTTCACTAATTATAAGGTTCTCCAGTTCCAACCAGTTTGCTGCAAATGGTAAGAATTCCTTCTTTTTAATGGCAGCATAGAATTCCATTGTGTAGATGTACCACAATTTTCTGATCCATTCATCTGCTGATGGGCACCTAGGCTGTTTCCAAATTGTATCCACAAATATCTTAATGCCCCAATTTAACAACCTGTTTTCTTGGTGGCTCTCTCTTACATAGCCATATTAGGTTACCGTAGACATACTCTGAGTAGCTACAGAGAGTGGATATTTCTGGAAGACAGATAGCAGTGCCTTAAGAAATGACATTCCAGGAAATTGAAGCTCTCAGATCAGAGAATGGACAACTTGTCAGGTATGTGATCTCCTCCAAAACTGGCACTAAAGGATATGAGCCTTGGCGAACTTGCTGAGTGAAGACTATCCTGTGAGGCTTGGAAGTGCCCATAGCCAGGCCTCTGCCTGCTGTCAACCCTCAGCTTTGACATACCTCTCCTCTCAAACTTGTGCAGCATTCACATCTTTCCTAAGGTTAGAGGGGGAAATAAGTTTACTATAAAGTGCCAATGCTGACTAACTGGTTGATTGTCTGTGTTGAGAAGAATTCTGAGGCTGTACTGAAACAGATAAAGAAAGTGCTTATGATCAAATAGCTGTGTTTACCATAGATAATAGGGAATAGGGGTGGTAGAGAAGAGGATGTGAGGAGAATGATGATGGAAATGTTGCCCCAAGGGAAGAAGCCAGTGTACAATGGCCCAGAACTTTCCCTGGACTTTCATTGGGTGTCACAAATGTAATGATACACAGGATGGCATTTGTGTTTTGTTTCGGGTGGTGTTTTTATTTGTTTCTCCTTCTGGGATATGAAATAATTCATATCTTTTAATTAAAATGTTGCAAGTCCATTGATATCATTTGGGAAGGCTCCAGCCATATGAAAAACACCTGCAGTGCAGGAGTAAAGCATCAACACCTGGTCAAAACCTAGCTCCATGGCTGACTGACATGTGGCCTCAGGGGGATCACTTTTCTGTGGGCCTCAGTTTCCTTCTATCAGTGCCAAGACTCACAGGATTGATAATTGCTCAAGGATTGATAATTCCAAGTAGTTAATTGGATTGGAAAGGGTTTATTAACTGTTTGTGTGCATGGTAACTATCAATATAAACCTTCACTGTGGTCCTAGCTTCAAAGATATAGTCTAGAATCTTGTGCAAATGCACTGGGAATCCAAAGAATGGAATGATCCACATGGTCAAGTAAGTCAAGGATGGCATCATGGAGGAAGTAGAGCATAAACCAGATGTTGAAGGGTCGATATAAATTAGGCAAGAAGAGGAAGGAAATTTACAGGGCCCAAGATAAGGCCAGAGAACCAAAGCAGGGTGTGTGCGGGGAAGGAAATGGAAGAGCTGGATGATGAAGTGGAGTATCTGGAACACCAGGCGGAGGTGCGTGAGTGTCATACTCTTAGCAAAGGGGAGCTATGTAAATTATTGAGTAAGAGAAAGACAATGACATAGTCCAGTAGTTGAAGCATAGGATTGAAATGAGAGAGATCAAAGTCAGGGAGACTGACAGTTCTGATGGTGGGCTGGGTCATTCTGGAGGAAGATCAGGTGTTACCCCAATCACAAATAACCTGCTCTGACTGTTGCACTTTTAACCTCATTTATGAAATCATCATAAGGTATCTAGAGGTCAAAGGTGGTACCAACTCATTTATGCTTATTAATGTCTTCTCCAAAAACAAAGCAAAAGCAAACAAAGGCTAGGCAAGTCCATTGACCAACTAGTGAGCTGTGTGGGGAGGAAGAGAAAGAGCTTAAAACATTTACTCTGAGGATGAGGTCTTCCTTATCTCAGGATTACAGTGACTCATATCCCACCTCCTTAAAAAAAATGGTCAATTAAAATGTTGGGACTTCCAAATAATTCACATCCAAGTTGTTCCTATGGACCTGACCTCTTCCTGTACTCTGTCCATGTCCCTCACAACCCCCTTCTCAGTGCAGATTTGGTAGGAAGGCAAAGGAAGACTTGTGGATTTTCTTGAATTCCCCAAAAGTAGGGTTGAACTGATAGACCAAAAAGAAATCCCTCAGAGGAAGGAAAGCCTAAGGAAATAAGCCTTGGACTGGAAGGTGAGGCAATAGCTGTGTGGACTCCAGCAAGTCACTCAGCTTCTCTAGGCTTCAGTTTCCCCATCTGTAAAATGGGAGGGCTGGAATGGATCATCTCAAAACCTTTCCAGTTCTCGCAACCAAGGCCTCTGCTAGCTTATAGAATGACCTTTGAAAATGTCAACTTCACAGAAAACACAACTTCACAGAAAAAAGATATCATCCCATTTACCACCCACAAGCATCCATATCTCTCTCTCTCTCTCTCTCTCTCTCTCTCTCTCTCTCTCTCTCACACACACACACACACACACACACACACACACACACATACACACACACTGGCCCTGCAATGCTTAATTTCCACATAGAGAAACATACCCCAACTTGTTGCCAAAGTATAACCATGAACCATGTAGAATTGGATGTAGAAAAAAATCAAATCATACATAATGTGTCACTTCAAAAAGAGTCGTGCTGGCATAGTAGGGAAATAGCCTTTTGATGTATGAGTGTGTTCGCAAACAGTAGGCTGGAGGAATAGCAGACCCATGGAGCTGTGACGGGATGACAAATGGGTCCTTATGGTAGGTTCCAGATGCTCCATATGTGGAACATTGTAGGTAATATAAGGACAGCATCGATCCACCTGAGAAAGACAGCTTGTGGACAGTGGATGGGCATGGACCTGTTGGAGTCAAAGGCTGACCTTCAGAAGGATCAACCACTCATTTCTTCTTCCTCTGAAAGATGTCACAGATGCTTTGAGATGGTTTGGTCCTCTCAAAGACATTGCATGGAGCTTCCACGTTGTATTTGACAGTTCCTTTTACCCCTCAGTCCCTTTTACTCCTGCTACTTGAACGGCTGGCACTTGCTGTACCGTAGAAGTCAGCAGGGGTGTGAGTCCTATTGGGCAGGACTCCAGAAAAAGTGCTTCCAAACAGATTATTGTGGCTCATCACTGTTCTTTCCTTCTCAGAGTCAATGGGCAACAAGCACCGTTGGACTCTTGCCTGTTCAAACATGGGTGGCAGAAATCCTCGAGGGCAGGGACCATGTCCCTGAAATGGTCCTGAACGGCCCCAGTGTGAGGCTACATGCCCTGGGACACCTAAAAGGCTTGTTAGAGTGGAGAGGGCAGTAATTCTAACACCGGGCAGCATGCCGAGGAGCCACTCAGCTGCTAAGGTCATCAAGGACAGAGCTTCCCAAACCCTGTGCCATGGTGCCCTCATAGCTGGCCCCAGAGAGCACCCCCTGGCCCTCTAGTCAACCGGGTGGGACAGGTGTGGTCACAGTCCCTGGGCCCAGATGTGTGGTCCCAAAAGGAGCAGAACTAGTAAGTTGCTATCACCTTGGCCTTAAGTTTTCCCACAGCCTCAGGAAATGTGTTACTTTATCTCTCACCTCCTTTGTGGCATCTGTTCCCACCTTTCATTCTCAACTCTTGGCTGGTCCATCTTGTGGGGCCACTGCCCTCCAGGGTGGTCAGCCCAGTATCACCCCCTGAAACCCAGAACTAGCACTGTGTCAGACCATACTTGGAGCCACCTCCCAACTCATCCTAAACAAGGACAAGAATTGTTTTTAAAGAAAAGAGAGATGCCGTTGATTTTTGTCTTTTATGACTAGGACATCAGTTCTGGTGACTCATAGTAATATGGGCCCCACTGAGCCCAGTCATGAGAGCTGAGCCTGGTCTTCTGCAGTCTCTATGGAGCAGTGGATGTCAGGAGACCTGGGTGCAGTTCCTGGCTGTGCCATGGTGAATCAGTGACCTGGGCAAGTTGATTTCTCGGGATCTAGGAGGTAGTATCTTGAAGTTCTAAGCAATTCTGAGTCTGTGGTGCTGCAGAGTCAAGATATTGTTCTGCCCAGGGTATGTCTGGAGTAGCTGACACTTAACATGTGAGGACCAGGGAGCAATGGCCTGGGGTCAGGACCAGGCATTGTTAAAGCACCCACATTATTCTGATGTGTAGCCAGCACTGAGGAGCGCCCCATATAGACTCCCCACCTCAGATGGCAGCCAGGGTACTGACTGAAGGATGGAAATAGGCAGTCAGCTAGGGTCCACCCCAGGTCAGTCCAAGGTCCCGTTCAGTGAGTCATGGAAAATTCCTTGTTAGGAACTGAGAGATTGGCTCATGGTCTTGGGACACTGGTAGGGGTCTGGGATCTGGTTCCTCTGGGGAACGGAGTGCAAGTTTTCATGGGAGAAGTAGAGAAGTTGGATGTTTCACAGACAGGATACAACCACCATGCAGCTTCTGAGCACACCCACACCGCTCTTTCTCTTCCTGCTTCTGCCTGTGATTTTCCCACGCTCTCTGCTTGGCTCTCCCTGGGTGCTGGCCAGGGTGGGACGCTGACCTGTCTCGTTTTGCCCCTGGCTAGGCAGCAGCGGGGAGCAGCCAGTCATCAAGAGCCCCAAGGCCGATGAGGGCTCTGAGGCCGTGCTCCCCAAGCCCAGGAGTGTGTTCCACATCGAGTGGTCATCCATTCGGAGGAGGAGCAAAGGTGTGCGCTTCCTCCCCTCATTCCTGGGCCTCGGTTTACCCATCTGGGAAATGAGGGGGATGTCAGCACCTACTCACAGAGGGGTCGGAGAACCAGGAGGGTCAGGCCTGTCCTTATCACAGCGACCTCTGACCACAGCCATGGGTCCAGTGGCCACTCTCTCCCTGGGTGGGACGCTAAACAGGCCGCGGGTTCTGTAGATCAAGGCCAGGAGGTCTCAAGCTTGGCTGCACATTGGAGTCACCTGCATCCCATCCTGGAAAACTCCAATTTAATTCTGCCGGGAGCCACCTGGGTGGGCGGAAGGGCCTTTAAAAGCTCTCTATGAGATTCTCTTCTCCGCCACGTACCCAACCACTGGTCCAGGAGGCAGGGATGAACTGGTCTCATCACTGCAGGAGTGGAGATGCCAGGGCCCAGGGAACAGGTAGAGGGGCAGGGAGGGAGGGGCTCCCACAGGCCAAGACCAAGAGGGGGTTCAGGTGGCAGCCGGAGCTGAGCCGGGGGGTGGAGCCAGAAATGTGGCTTTAGAAGCTGAGACATGTTGCGGCAAACAGGAAGGAGTTGGGGGGTGGATGGAGGGTCTCCCCAACCTGCTGCAAGGCTGGCGCAGCCTCATGAAGAGCCAGAGCAGGAAAACAATCGAATTCTGCCCGCAAACCTCAGGCAGGAGAGCGGACTTGCCCTGAGTACCCAGGCGGGGAGAGGCACTGCACGGGCTAAAAGTCATTCCCAGATTACTGTCCTGTTCACAACCTCACACACTCCCCAGAAGTGCCTTTTCTGCCCCAGGTCCTCTGAGCCTCATCCCTTTATACCTAGAGTAGCCAACCCAGAGACACGGGCCTGGGATGTTTCAGAAAAACGACACACAGGGAGTAGAGGGCATCAAGATACCCCAAGGGCCCTCTAGCCCAGGAGTTTGTGTGTGTCAGGGGCATGTGTGGAAGAGAGCACGGCTTGCTTCAAAAAGTTAACAGTCTCCCTCCAAACATCCTCCTGTGATGTGTTTCAGGGCTGGGGTCGGGGAGGGCTCAGCAGAGAGCAGTGCAAAGGAGCCTGGGAGGTGGAGCGTGGTCCCAATTGCTGAAGAGCCAGCAGGCAGCGGGGGAGCTTCAGACAGAAGCTGTGGGTCCATCAGGATATCACACACACACTGGCCTCCAAGGCTAGGAATCAATCCTCTTTGCTTCCCACTCTTCCCTTCTGAGCTTCCAAACATTAACTTGGTTCTCCGGCAAAGTGCCACTTCCCAGCCACAGTGGTATCTGCAGACCCTGCTCCTTCAGGAGCGGGCGCACAGTGCCTTGGGTGCATTCTCTCCAGCGGTTAGCACTCTGAGGACTCATGAAGGCATCCTGGCTGGGACCGGCCTATTCAATGTGAAAATGCCAGGCGTTCAGAGCCCAGCCTGCCATTCTCACACTTGACCACAAGAGGGAACCAGAGCACCAATACTGAAACTTCCAAGGACCATAATTTCTTCTATGTATAAAACCTTATCGACATTGGTCTTCTTTCAAAGTAAATGATCTAGTAATAATGAAAAATATGTTTAGAGCCACTTTGCGAGAGTTTTCTAGAATTATAAGGACATGCGAAAGTCAATCCAAATAATGACATGGATATCACTTGTCTTATTTCAACCAGCAGTTGCTGCTAAAATACCTAAAATTCTGAGACATACAACCAAAACAGAGACCCATGCAGCCCAAGGTCATTCATTGGGGAAGTCAGGGGCAAATTCACACAGACCTTGCGTGGCCCAGGCAGCTTAATGCTGTCTGAGCAATAGCGCCCGAGTTCCTTTCTTTGCACACCTACGTGTTTTCCATGTGGTAGAGGAGAAAGAACCCTGGATTCGGGGGTCATGGGCAAGTCATCTGAAAAATATGAGGGGTGAGCTACATCAGAGCTTGTTAACTAAAGGCCTGTTGAATCGCTCGACTACTGATTCCCGGGAAATGTCTACATGAGGATGTTCATTTTTCCCCAAATGGGTTCACAGCCAGTAAAATAAAAAGAATGGGGCTTCCAGCTGCAAGATGCCCGGGTTCTGGGCTTCCTCTGGTGGAAGGGGGAAGACATGTTCCAATGCCAGGGCTCCACAGAACTTACTGCCCAGTGCCAGGGAGAGGTGTCCTAATGGATGATGTTTTCCCTTCCACCTGCAGTGTTTGGGAAAGGTGACCACCAGGAGAGACAAACCAAAGACCCTTTCCCCTACCAGTACCGGAAGGCCACGCTCGAGTTGCTGGTAAGTAATGAGCGGTGGGAACGAGGGGCAGTGCCCCACAGTCACGGGGCCTGTGCAGATTAGGGAGCCGAGGTCTGGGAAAGGCATCTCTGGTTTGGGCAAACTTTTCTTAAATTCCTGTTTCCAGAAACATAATTACCTGGGATTAAAGTGTCCATTTTTCACAGTTTACAAAGTTTCCTATTCCTTTTATTTGAATTCTTTTGTAAATTTATGTCTATTGTTGAATGGATTTTGGATGTCCCCCTTTTTTCCCATTGCCCCCCCTCCACCCCGCACCCACGCCCCTCCCCCAGGCCTTCACCACACTATTGTCTATCCATGCGTTATGCATGCAAATTCTTTGGTTAATCTCTCTCCACCCACACCCACCCTATCTTCCTCTCTCGTGGTCAGCAAACTGCGGTTCACGAGCCACTTGCGGCTCTTTGGCCCCTTGAGTGTGGCTCTTCCACAAAGTACCACAGCCTGTGGTACTATTTTGAAGAAGTGGCGTTAGAAGAAGTTTCAGTTTAAAAAATTTGGCTCTCAAAAGAAATTTCAATCGTTGTACTGTTGATATTTGGCTCTGATGACTAATGAGTTTGCTGACCACTGCTCTAAACCCAGCATTTAAGCGTTTCAGAAACAAGCTAGAGCCCATTTTCAAAAACAGAATCTCTGCATGTTTAATTTTATGAGCAGTTGCATTTTAATGCTAAATGAGAAATAGATTTCTTCTAGAAAGCATGTGGCATAGTAGAAGTAACTAGTTTTTAAAGAACATAAAGATCTGTGGTTAAATCCCAATTCTACTGTTTGACCTTGATGTATGCAAATAAGAAGACCTCTCTATACCTGAGCCCTAATCCACAGAATGAGAATAAAGGTATTGTCTTATTGGACTCCAAGGTCCAATGAGATGATGAAACAGCAATCTCACTGAATGCTAAGTGAGACTCTCTCAGCCTGGGTCCCGGCGAGCACAATGCCACCTCTTGGTGTGAGAAGTGCAGAGGTGGGAGCCTGTCTCTCATCCCTGCGCAGGACCTGGACACCATGGAGGAGAGCGCTGAGATAAAGGTGGACACGAGCATCTCCAGGATTTCCCGGATGCAGAGTTACCTGGCTGCCAGCGGGAAAAGGATCAATAGCGCCCTCAGTTACGTCACCGGAGAGATGAAGGAGTGTGGAGAGGGGCTCAAAGGTAAAGCTTCTGTGGCAGTGACCCCTGACCCTGCCTTTCAGTGGTCTTCTCCAGTCGTACCCCAGAAAACACTTTGCTGTGGTTCTCTGTAGACGACATATGCTTGTCTTCCAAAGGTAGGCGTTTCGCTGTTAGAACAGACACAGTCTCTTGGGATGTGAATGCAGTACCTGTAGGTGTGCGGGCTTTCACTGCTGAACACACAGCGTTGACTCTCAAATAGCCCGTCTCTGCATGCACCCAGGCATAATAGCACTGGGAGTCCAGGGCATGCCTGCCCATGGATGGCTCTCAGGAGAGCTGCATCTACTGTTCCAGGAGGTTCTCATTAGCAGTCTCCCCAGGGCTCAGGCCATCGGTTTGATGACCCCTGTGCAGCAGTAGTGTTCTTTCTAGATCCATCTTCTTGAAAGGAAGGGTCATTGTGAGGTAAGAAGTCACTCCTTGTAAGGACTGTTGCCACCTTCTCGTCCCCTTGCTGGTTGGCTCCTAGCTCATGCCATTCCCTCAGGGCACAGAAAGCTCAGGTACCCACTACTTGAAAAACATCCTAAAGACCACCACTGCTGTAGGCCTGACTCAGTGGTTGAGCATCAACCTAGGAACCAGGAGGTCACGGTTCGATTCCCAGTCAGGGCACATGCCTGGATTGTGGGCTTGATCCCCAGTGTGGGGCATGTGGGAGGCAGCCCATCAATGATTCTTCTCATCATTGATGTTTTTCTATCTCCCTCTCCCTCTCTTTTCCTCTCTGAAATCAAAAAGAACAAAATGTTTTGTTCTTTGAGCAATATTTTCTTTCTTTAATTTCTTTATTGATTAAGGTGTTACATATGTGTCCTTACATTTTTTAAGAGTCCACCACTGATCGCAGTGGGTCTGAAGCATTCTCTGGGCAGTCAAATGCCCTCTCGGTTTCTTGGTTTCCTCTCTTCTGTGGCAGGTGACAGCGGGGGGCTGGCTCCCTGCAAACCCACCTCGGGTGTGGCGGGCCCCTCACGCCCTCTGCTCACTGTGGGCCTGGCCCGGGCCATCCTCCCGAGCACTGGCCGACTCCCTGCCTGCTTCCGTTCCAGACAAATCGCCCGTCTTCCAGTTCCTGGACTGGGTGCTCCGCGGCACGTCCCAGGTGATGTTCGTGAACAACCCGCTCAGCGGCATGCTCATCGTCCTCGGTCTCTTCGTTCAGAACCCCTGGTGGGCCATCTCGGGCTGCCTGGGCACCGTGATGTCCACCCTGACCGCCCTCATCCTCAGCCAGGACAAGTGAGTTCCCGGAGCCCCGGGGTCAGCGTGAGGCCAGAGGCCAATCCTGTGGGGACCTTCTTGTCCCCTCACTGCGGAAACCCCTCAGAATAAGGGCCCTGGTAACCAGGAACTACCACCCCCTGATGACTTTGGAAGGGCTGCAAATCAGGGGAGTGGGAGGAGGGGCACCTGTTTGAAGGTGTGTGTCGCCCCCAGGTGAGGAAAATCTGAGTGAGAAGGAAGTTGGAGGAAGCAGCCCCCCTACACGGGGCCTTGGGGAGCTCCCACGTCACCAGCCCTCCCTTCTCCCCCAGGTCAGCCATCGCAGCAGGACTGCAAGGCTACAACGGGGTGCTGGTGGGGCTGCTGATGGCCGTGTTCTCAGACAGAGGCGACTACTATTGGTGGCTCCTGCTCCCGGTCATCGTCATGTCCATGGCGTGGTGAGTTGGCTTCCGAGGCTGTGGGTGCTTACCAGGGGCTGCCAATCTCTATGCCCACGCCACGACCCTGTCTACGCTCGCTTTGAAGCTGGCATCGCCTGAGCTCGCACATCAGAAACGTCCATTGGAGATAATTACTAATGCCATAGGTGGCCTCCAGATAGCATCTCCTACCTACCCTCCCTTCCTCTTCTTCATTTTAAGATCTAAAGGGTTTCTGGCCGAAACCAGTTTGGCTCAGTGGATAGAACGTTGGCCTGCAGACTGAAGGGTTCCAGGCTCGATTCCGGTCAGGGCATGTACCTTGGTTGAAGGCACATCCCCAGTGGGGGGAGTGCAGGAGGCAGTGTTCAATGTCTCTCTCTCATCGATGTTTCTAACTCTCTATCCCTCTCCCTTCCTCTCTGTAAAAAATCAGTATAATACAGTGGTACCTCGAGATACGAATTTAATTCGTTCTGTAACCTTGAGGCGTGGGCAACTATGAGATGCTTGAGTCGAGGTAAACTGGTGGGTCGTGTGCAGCCGGCCGATCCGCGAGATGACTCCTATCTCAAATGTTGCTCGTATTTCAAAGCAAAAATCGCTCGCTCGACGGCTCGTATCTCAAAAATCTCATATGTTGGGGCACTTGTATCTCGAGGTACCACTGTATATTAAAAAAATAAAATAAAAAAATAAAGGGTTTCTGGTCCTGCCCTACAGGGCCCCGGGGAGATTAATGAAGGCAGCATAAGTTGAGAGCCACACCATGGGGTCCCACCAGCTTCTGCAAATCTTCTCATTCCTCCTGCTGCCACCCACCCCTCCCAAGCTTTGCCCTGTCGTTGGGACCCCAACCAAACTGGGACCACCTCCCAGTGGAGGATGGAGGCCAGGCCTGCCCCCTCCATGGCCTACACATCTGCTGAGCTCTTGGCCTGGCCCTGGGCCAGCCTGAGAGCACCAGGCCCAGCTCCTCCTCCCGCTCTAGAAGTCACAGGCACTCTGCCCCTGGGGCTCATGCTCTCAGCTGCTCAACAAGCATTTGCTGAAGGAAGGAATGCCATTGCCTCTTCCCTCCCCCACCACTTCCCAACCTGCCCTCTCTCCTCCTGCCTGGACACGAAGCTGGGTGACTTTTCACGGAAGTTCTGTGCCTCCAGACTGCCCCCCAGAAAGGCCCCCTTCTCAGGTTGAGTCTGGGCATCACCCTGCCGCTGTCCCAGGGACAGAGAGGAGAGGTGGGGAAATGACAGCTCAGGGCCAGTCAGGTGCAGAGAGGGCTCTCCAGAAAGGCCTGAGGAACCCCTACTCCCTCTCGGTCCAGTGTCAGGGCCGGGAGCCTCTTGAACAGCATCTCCCGTGCTTCTGCCGCCAGCCCCATCCTCTCCAGTGCCTTGGGCTCCATCTTCAGCAAGTGGGACCTCCCGGTGTTCACGCTGCCCTTCAACATCATGGTGACGCTGTACCTGGCGGCCACGGGCCCCTACAACCTCTTCTTCCCCACGACCCTGCTGCAGCCGGCCTCCTCGGTGCCCAACATCACCTGGTCGGGGGTCCAAGTGCCTTTGGTAGGTACCGTGGAAGGTGGAAGACAGCAAACTCGGCATTAAGGTGGCATTTACGTATTTTGCACATCAGAAGGGTCCACGCGTCGTGACTACTTTTCTAGAGCACGAGGCACTCTACGAACAGATTGTCATGTGTTTTTCTCTCTCTAACTAAGAGCCAGAAAGTCCACTGCTGGTTCCACAGAGGAAGAGACTGAGGCCAGGTGGAGGAGACACTGCCTAAGGTCAAGGTCACACAGCAAATTAGTGAAGGGCAAAGGCAACACTAGAAGTGTGGCCTCCTGTCTCCAGGACCCGGGCTCTTTCCTTCTTCCTGTCTGTAGGGTCTCTTTGAGGTTGAATCCCAGTTTCCATCCCGCTCATGTTGTGCATTTCTTCATCCAGTCTCATTGAGTCATTAAAGACGTCCACAATCACACCGCCATCTACTGGCCCAGGCAGGTCTGCCCCAGCCTCCACACGTAATTGCTCTCTTGAGGCCAAGGTGCGAGCATACTTGAAAGCACAGGTATTCCTCCGTGAAGACATGCGCTCAGAACAGCGCTTTTCACATCTTCGACAAGTATTCTGTGTATAACGCTGGCCTCTGGAAGCCTGCCAAGATCATTAATGAGAGGCTACACCAAAAGCATTAAATCAGCCTGGACAAATGAGCACAGAAGCCTCCTTATCTAAGCAGACACGTTTTCTCTGAGCTTCCCCTCCCTCCACCACCACCATACCCCCCACCACCCCAGTTTCTGTTACACTGAACAGCTCCCACCACCACCACCACCACCACCACCCGCCACCCAGACGGGGCTCACTCAGGAACTGCGTTACTGGCAATTCATCATCTCACCACAAAGCCACTTGCCCTAATTGAAAGGACTTTCAGAACTGATGTTGCCTAGTTTCTCTTAGCAGCCCATAGTCTGCAACAGCAGGGCATAGCAGACAGTATGTGCACAAAGCATGTTATTATTTAGGAAGAGAAATGTTCGTGTTAGCCCCATCCTTGTCAGTATGTGTGAGTGCATGCATGTGTGTGCACATGTGCATGTGTGTGTGTGCACCTTCATGAGCCACAGATGAGTAAAGGTGCTGCATGTGGCTTTCCTTTCATAGTATTTACCCCACCGATGTCTTTCGATGGCAAAATTACTCTAACTGGTGTGCCACATGGAGATGATATTATAAAAGGCTAATTTAAGATATTTTGCATTCTCCATGCCACATTTTCAATGGAAACGCTATGTAGGAATTTTGGAGAAATGAAAAAAAATTAGAAATTTTTATACAAATACATTAAAACCCCCAAAGTTTCAGGAAAGCAAAAATTCAATTTGGGGTGGCCATTCTTTAGAAATAACTTCCTGGACAATTGAATGGATTATGGTCACGATGAATATGTTTTGGTTTGTTTTGTACCATCTCATTAGAGCCTTGAGTTTGAGGGAAACAGGTGGTCAATGTCAGAGGGAGGATTTACAACTCCCAACAGGAGCCTTTACATCCTAACCCCTAATGTTCTGAGAATGCAAGATTAAAACAATAAAGCTCGCGTTCCTTCTGGAGTTAACCTTTTTGAATAAAAATACCTTGGAAACTTGTTGCAAAGTGTTAGTGTAGAGGGTTTGGCATCAAGTCTTTTCCGGCCAAGGTTCAAACTGTCTGGTTCCTGTGGTGCCCACAGCTTTTGAGAGCCATCCCTGTTGGAATCGGCCAAGTGTACGGCTGCGATAATCCCTGGACCGGAGGCATTTTCCTCGTAGCCTTGTTCATCTCGTCACCTCTGATTTGCTTGCACGCGGCCATCGGATCCACCATGGGGATGCTAGCAGGTTAGTGTCGGCACTTTTCTCTTATTCAGGAGCCAGGAATATGCTAGAACCCGAGGCAAGCTTCAAAGAACACGGGGACACCTGCTTATTTCTGTAAAATTTCCCTCCTTTTATTCTATCATCTTTTTTTCTGTTTTGGTGCTGTGAGCAAAAGCTGCCCTCAAGAAAGGCTTTGGTGTTAGTCCTTTACACCTTAGTATAAATTTGCAAGTCCAATGCGCTATCCATTTCACAAGAGAGCCTACACTGTAGTAAAAATTTGAAGTTTGGGATGTTTATATTCTAAGTCTTCTATTTAATGAAGAGAAGAAGGATGTATGCTCCATGAGAGAGCATTAAGGTTGTCAAGGAAGAAGGAGACACCATGGTCTTTGTGGCCAGGGAAGGACCATCTCTGGACTGCCGATTTCAGAGCTCTTACTCAAAGGGTCTCTTCCACCCTTAACAGCCTCACCACGATGTTCACGCGGCTCTCTGGCCACTTGTTTCCTTTTGGCATTTTTTTGCTGAATAAAATCCTAAGTTTTTTTCTTATAAATGCCACAGAGGATAGGTAGGCTGGGTTTGGAGGACAATGGTGGGTTGGGGGCTGGGAGTGACCCTCAGGAGACCCCAGGCCCAGACGGCGCCTGCCTTCTCTTGCAGCTCTCACCATTGCAACGCCCTTCGACTCCATCTACTTCGGCCTGTGTGGTTTCAACAGCACGCTCGCCTGCATCGCCATCGGGGGCATGTTCTACGTCATCACCTGGCAGACGCACCTCCTCGCCATCGCCTGCGGTAGGTACTGCCCGTGAACCCCCTTTCCACCAAAAAAGGGGGCTGGGCCTATCCCCACCAGGAAAACCCCCCTGGGAAAATTCTGCCGATCCTTCAAAGACAAAGGGGATGATGATTTGCTTTATAAAAGGCTTTTATTTTAAATTGTTGAATGATTATAGCGATGACTACATTAAAATTTCTTTCTGATGAACACAGTGTTCAGCCACTTGGGGAAAGATTTTTGTAGATGGTGTTTGTTGGGTTGTTGTTCATGTCTGTCTCCTGTGATTGCTACTTTCCTGCCTCGTGACTGGACTTAGTCAACAGCAGCGCTTGAGCAAATGTAGCTTTATACTTAGAATCGGGCGATATACATCTGATACAGGGATTAACCTTAAGCACCCAAACACTGACCCTAAGACCTTCAAATAGCGCTCACGTTACAAAATGTGGTCAGGATTATGACCAACTGGGCGCTCAGTAACTCTGAAGTCAACATCCTAGGAACGACTGGGATGCATTTAGTTGAGAAATGTAAGGGCCAAAAGCAAAGCCCAATTACGTGGGCCCGCTTTTACAGACCCTCGCCAGTGGCCAGTGGGCTCCTCCCAGTGGCCAGCCTGCTGTGCCCTCCCCATGCAGGGCCTAGGGGATGAGGCGGTCAGCATAGTGGCTCTTCCTCAAGTTTTTAGAACGCTGCTCCTCCCGGGAAGCCCATGTTATGTTCATAACTCGTGATGGAATATGCCCGCAGGGAGTTCTGGGATTCACTCGCCTTGGCTGTACAGTAAAATTTCCCTTTATGGTTAACGCTGCTAAATAGTCCTTCGCTGGAATGCAAGGTGGTGGGGCCCGAGGGAACCCTAACAGCTCAAGGCTGGGCCCTCTTAACGAAGTTCACCTGCAGCCGTGGGGTGCCAGCATTTGCCTGGAATTTAGCACTTTTCTAAGCTGCCAGGCGATGGAAACAGAGTTCGAGTTTTGTCACGTGCAAGACGGCATTTGGGGCATGCACTGGAGGGGAGGGACTATGTAGAAGAGTGTGAGGCACTGTTGGTCACTGACCTAGTTCTTGGTTCTTTTCCAGCGCTGTTTGCAGCCTACCTGGGTGCTGCCCTGGCCAACATGTTGTCTGTGGTGAGTCCATGTGAGCTGAGAATGTGCCCATCCCTTTCCCGGTCTTCTCTCGCCTCCCCAAAGTCACCCAAAACCCCTCCTGCAGGAGGCCTTCCCTAGTTCATTCCTCTTGTCTCAAACCACACCGCACACATCAGTCCCTGCTGGACCCAAGGACCGGGGCCTCACCAGCTTACATGTCAAGTGGCGGCCAGTCTGATCCTATCATCAGCGGGCCAGCTGAGCTCCTTACAGAAGGATGATTTCAGGAGCGTTATCTTATAAGGCAAACTCCTTTCTGATAGAACTCTGGTTCCATCGTCCTCTAGAACGAGTTTTAAATCTTTATTATTTAATTTTTGTATGTGTGCAGATCATCCGCCTGACTAGCTAATCGGCCAATTGTTTGTCCACGGTAACTAGCACGGTGTTGTGGCCCTGAGGGGGGGTTCAGGGAAGACAGGAGCCGAGCCCTGGTCAGCCTAAGAGAAGCCAGAGCTGGTGGCTGTAGGCACATGCAGCAGCCTGAGAACCCCTTCTCTGAACCCCAATGCAGGGTGGTATGTGAGGTCAGGGGGTGCCACATGGCCAGCGCCAGATCCGCTCAGACACAGGGAGAGTCCCAGGCCCCAGCTCAGAGTGCTCAGGGCTCAGCCTGCAGCCAATGCCTCCCCCTCTTGAATAAGGGTTCAAGGGCACATCTCACACGGGCAACCAGGAAAGTCCTATTGGTCCTGCAGGTGAAGATGCGGGGAGGGAGGGTTCTATTCACACTATCTACAGTGATCTTGGGCAGCTTGGACTTAGTGTGGAAAAGAATTTTCTAAGCATAGAATTCGTCTTCCCTGATACCATCCTGTGTCCCCCAATGGGCTACGTCCCTCCTATGAGCCCCATCAAAGTTTGTGCCTGCACCTGCTCCATGTGACATTCCGCACTGTGATGACAAAAATACTTTGGTCCTGTTCCACCTTCAGTTTGTGTGCTCCTTCGGAACAGGACGCAAATAGTGGGTGCTCAAGAATGCTCAATGAATGAAACCCTAAGACACTGCAATCACATTCTCCTCTTTCTCCAGCATATAGTGGGGGCTCAAGAATGCTCAATGAATGAAACCCTAAGACAGTGCAACAGTGCCATCTTGAACACACATGTGATAGTATTGTTACCCCCAGAGTATTACCCGAGGTCTTTATTCCTCACCATAAAATGATATTTGGGAGTGAGGGTGGTGGGGACATGCTTTGATTTCCCTCCTCGCTGAATTTGCAGGCTTTATGTTAGCAAGCTATCCATTCAAGTTATCTCAAACAGAGTGAAGCGGGGTATTTAAAAGCTTCAGGGAATCTTAAGGAATAAAACACAGGTCAACATCAAGCAAAAGGAAGCTGGGCATGGGTAAGCCTTGAGAAGAGAGGTAGCTGCTCTCCAGCTCCAGCCCTGGGGACTAAGATGTCACATCCCTGCTCTCTACCACCTGCTCCGTTTCCCTGTGTCCCTCTGGCACGGGCTGCTGCACGCAGCCCCCAAATGGCCACCCAGACCAGAGCCTCTGGACAGTATCTGTGCCTCTTAGTTCAAATCCTCAGGAGAGTGGTTCTATTCCCAGGACATCCGCCTATGGCAAGCTGCACTTGAGTCAGTTGTGACTAAAGAAAAAAGGCCTTGAACTACCAAATAACGGCCAAAGCCATTCCTTCGGCAGGGGCTATGGGAGAAGCAGGAATGGCCACAACTCGTTGGCATATAGGCTGGCCCGATAACCCAAAACAAAACATGTCTCCTCCATAAAGGCATATTATAATAGGGGTCCAGTGGCTGCATTTCAAAGCATGTTTGCTCACCTGTTACACTGCAGACTGACACCACTGCCTGATTTTATTTATATTGGTCATAAATATTGGTATTATTTCTATCAAGGACATGAAGCATCGCCTCCTCTACCCAGGGCTGAGGGTGTTTATGACAGGGAATGGCTGGGGACACAGGCACACAAGCATCGGATGTGACCAAGGCTTCTCTTGTGTTCTCCTTCCCCCCAGTTTGGACTACCGCCCTGCACCTGGCCCTTCTGCCTGTCGGCGCTAACCTTCCTGCTCCTGACAACCAACAACCCCGCCATCTACAAGCTTCCGCTCAGCAAAGTCACCTACCCAGAGGCCAACCGCATCTATTACCTGTCGCAGGAGAAAAACAGAAGACCGTCAACCATAACAAAGTACCAGGCCTATGAAGTCTCCTAAGCTGCCCTTTCCAAAATGCGTCACTGTAAATTCAGCCTTCCACAAGCTGCGCAGGTCCTCAGACTGAAGGCCACTTCACCTCCCCTGTTGTCCGTCTGTGATTCTCCCCCAGCAAGCCTAACCACCCTTATTCCCAAGCGCAGGGAAATGTTGTGTAGTCACCATTCAGGAACCTCTGTGTTCTAAGAAGCACGATGCTTACCTAAGACATGATTAGTTTAGACTTTGCTCAACTCCAGAAGAGCTTCCTTTGAGGGAAGTTTTCCCTTTTCTGTTAAATAAGACACCTCCCTAAAGAGAACTCACCAAGAAGGGGACAGTGGTTGGTGACATGTCATCCAACTCGTCATCTAATGCAGCGATGCACAGTGTCAGGAAATAAGCATTAGCCTAGAAGTCAAAAGGGCTGGTTCTGCCCCAGTTCTGGCACTAATGCACTCCTACCACCCTGGGTGAGTCCACCCCCTCTCTCAGCCCCAATTGCTTATTAGTTTCATGACAGGGAGGGACGCTATGGTCCCTTCCACCTGCGAAGTGTTGATTCAGCTCTCTCTCCTGTAAACTGACGAAATCAGCATGACCAACAAGTAATTACTTTGAGTTAAGTAAGAGATGGAGGGTTACCTGCAGAAGAGGTAGAACAATTTCAAAAATCTGTGGAGATTGGTTCTGGAGTCATGAGAGGTTCTCCAGACTTGGGGTTAGGAATGCCAACGTGCCTTTCTTTACAAAACAGAAATGTTTCTGGAAATGTCATAAGATGAAAACTGATCTTTTCAACATTCAAATCATATTTTAAACAAATGTGTTTCTTTTTGTAATAGATATAAACATACTCTCATTAAACTGTTAACTTTGCAAATTAGGATCAGAGTTTTTTAAAATGCACTCATCTACATGTTCACACATTGCCCACTTGAGGAGTTTGCCATAGTCAAGCATGTACCTGAAATGAAATGAAAAATGAGTGAAAATTTTTCAGGAGAGAGTTTGATTTGCTTGCAAAGGAGGTCACAAAAACGACAGTAGTCATTTTTTCTTCTTGAGTTAAAATGTAGGTTGTTAACCCAGCTTACTCTTTAGGGCATGGTTTTTTAGTCTTGCACCCCCAAAATTACAAATGTGAACTCTTGTGTTAGTTCATTGCTTGGGTCATAACATTACGCACCTAAAGCACAGGCCCCCTTGAGGAAGCCAGGTGCTCATCCTTCCCACTGCTCCCCTGGAGGAGGGTGGATGAGCCTCTCACAGCCTTCCATGGGAGCTCCTCACCGCACACTCTTCCAGTTTAGCATGACAGGATGATGACATTAGATGAGGGTATAGAAAAGAGGCAAGGGGAGGGGACAGACTCTCTAGAAATGCAGCTTTAAGGAAAAAAATTAGATTTGACTAAAATCCATCATATAGAAAAAGCTGATGTCCACATTTCTCCCTTTCCTTTCCTTCCCTTCCCTTCCCTTCCCTTCTCTTCTATTCACTTCTCTTCTCTTCTTTTCTCTTTTCTTCTCTTCTCTGCTTGCCCTGAGATCCCAGCCATGGTCTACCAGCCCAACAGCCCTGGGCTGCCTATTTGTCTTCCAGAACCTATCTAGCCAGTGATGACTTGCCAGGAAAATGGAACACTTCTCGCTGGAAATAAATCTCCCACCTAAGAAAGAGGAGAGAGTCAGACTCCAGAGTCTACTTCTGAGTCTGTGGTCACACCTTGAGGCCAAGAAGGTCTCAGGCTGTATTTTAATGACGATGGAGTTGTGGCTCCCTGAGGATTAAGCATCCAGGAATTTCTCCAAAAGGCAGTTTATGCTCCCAGCTCACTCAGCTGCCCCAGAACTTCTAAGTGATGACATAGAACTATTAAAATACCCCCTTTCCTGCATTTTCCACCAAAGTGTTATAATCTGGTTTTATTAAGAACAGGAAACCTCCTCGTGCATGCCTTTCTGATTATTGACCACTAACAAATCCCCTTAGCTCGTCTAAGTATTTCAATAGCCTCACCTATAAAGTAAATTGAATGGGCCAAGGATAACAAGCAAGGTGGAAATAGACAAAGGAATTCACTTATGAAAATGTACTATGACCACAGGAGTCTATTCCAGCATTTCAATTAGGCGTCAACAGAGGAGAGAGGAAGCCAGTTGGCACCAGCTCCTGAGAGCTGATGGCGCACATGAGAGTAT
Source organism: Lasiurus cinereus (assembly GCA_011751065.1). Lineage (NCBI taxonomy): Eukaryota > Metazoa > Chordata > Mammalia > Chiroptera > Vespertilionidae > Lasiurus > Lasiurus cinereus. The sequence continues at coordinate 53,471,304 of JAAGEH010000480.1, forward strand.
CTCTCCCAAGGCTGTGATTAGCTTGAAATCAGCCATGGTAGGAGTCTTTACACCACAGTAATTGGCAAACTACAGGTCTGGGCTCTTTCCCCCAGATAGCCAGCTTACCAGTACAACACTGACCAGCCAATTTGGTGGGAAGAAAAGAGGACAATTGCAAGGCTCCTAACCAGAGTTTCAGAGATCAGAGCCAGAAGATTCAATCTAACAATCCTAAACGGAGGCCATTGCACATACCAAGGGCATTTAAGAGTATAACAAAAGTGTTCCCTGGCATAGAAGGACCTCTAGTGATTTACCCACAGAGCCCTATACTGACAACACTACACATAGAAGAAAAACAAATGTGGGAAATGCCACAAGAGACACAAGAATACTGTAGGGTGATCAAATACCTTGGTAATGCCTAGATCAAAGGAGAGAAATAGAAGAAATATGCTTGTAACAACCCAGACTGGAATATTACTTGATGGCAGGAAGGGAAGCAGAAGAGGCAGGAGAGCGGGTTAAAGGGCTTGGTTTGTACAAAACTGATAAGTTTAGAAAGCCCACAGGGAGGAATAAGAGCAACCACCATGAGAACAAAATTAGAAATATAAGTTTTGAACTAGAAGAAATTTTTCTTTCCAATGGAAAGCAACAAAGGAGAAGAGCATTCTAGAAAGTCTCCTTAAAAAAGACAGTAAGTACAAAATATAAACAGAAGACTGAACTTAGTCATAATATGACAGTAATTGACAAAACACATTAACAGAGATAAATGTACCCCTGGAAGACAGAAATACAAGGGTTGTACTTTTATTTAAAAAGAGCTAACAATTTGCTTTTCATGAAAAGACACAAAATATCTAAATACAAAGATGCAATAAGACATACTAAACAAGTATGGACTAAATGAAAGTTAGGGTATCAACCATAATAGCTTGAAAAGTGAAATTTAAGGCAAAAAAAAGCTAAAGTACAAAGACTGATATAAACCAGTAATAGGGCAAGAGTACATCATAATTATAAACACATATGTACTAAACAACCAGCCTCAAAATACATCAGGCAACAATTGACTGAACCGCAGAGGATGATAAACAATTCCATCATTGTAGCTAAGATTTTTACCAAAACCTTAGAAAATGGTACATCAAGAGAACAAAAAATGAACAGAGATAACAGGGAGCTAAACAATAGAATTAATAAGAGTGAGCTAGCCCAGCTGACATGGCTGAGTGGTTGAGCATCCACATATGAACCAGTAGGTCATGGTTTGATTCTGATTAAGGTACATGCCCAGATTGCAGGTTCAGTTCCCAGTGGGGGCGTGCGGAAGGCAGCTGATGGATTGATGATTCTCTCTCATCATTGATGTTTTTCTCTCTCTCCCTCTCTCTTCCTTTCTGAAATCAATTAAAAAAAACATTTCTTTTATAAAAAAGAGTGAGCTACCATATATACATTTAGGGTTTTGAACCCTCCCACTCCACATCTTGCCACCCCCAAAAGAACAAATAGAGAACACTTTCTTTTTAAGCAGCCACAAAACACTTAGAAACTAGGCCCTGTGTTATGCTAGTGGGAAGTTGATCAGTGTAGCCATTTGGAGATCAGGTCCTCGGGATGAGTGTAAACACCCCTTGTGACCTAGGAATCCCCCTACAGGGTACATGCAGTTCCCAGGGAAAGCATCCCATGTCCATGGTAGGCCACCAGGAAGGCTGATAACCACGGCACCTGTCGTGACGCAGAGATCAAGTGAGTGGGACACGCCGAGGAGTCCTAACCCTCAGGAAGACCCTCAGTACTATACACGTAGCAATGAGGATAGACCTTAAACACCGAGTGCTGGGGTAAAGATACGAAAATGGTGTTTATAATCAACACCATTTGCATCGATTGAAAATGCACGCACCCAAAGCAACAATATCTATTTTGCAAGCACACACACAAAAAAGGCACACTGACATGCTGAGGAGGAAAGAGAAAAGAGTATGAAAATGAAAAGACAGACACACCTTCACACATTCAAGAGAGGAGTCTTGCAGAGAAGATACCACGCAGGGTGGAAGCCACATGATTAACTCAGCTCTTGCTCAAAACGTTTTTGATGGGCGGAGCATGGTGTGTGCTGTATTCTGCCCCATGGGAGCCTCTGATTGTCAGTATCAGAGTGACTCCCGAATTGAGGTAGAGACCACCTTCAAAGCCCCCTAACACTCCATTCTGTCTCCACTAGCATTCTGGCCACATTTCAAACTGCTTTATATACTAAAAGTGCACAGAGAGGGTCCCTAGCGGCTCTGTACTCACCTCCAAATCACATGAACATTTTATTCCCTAGGGCAGTGGTCGGCAAAGTGCAGCTCATGAGCCACATGTGGCTCTTTGGCCCCTTGAATGTGGCTCTTCCACAAAATACCACGTGCAGGCGAGCATGTACAGTATGACTGAAACTTCGTGGCCCATGCACAGAAATTGGTTTTCAGCCTGGGCGAGTCTATTTTGAAGAAGTGGCGTTAGAAGAAGTAGGGGTGTCGGTTGGTCGGTTGGTCAGTCGGTTGGTCGGTTGGGCTGCGGGATACACAGCAAGGGGAGGTGCACGCGATTCATACACGAGTTGAGTGAGCCAGCCAGCCAGCAGGCTCACTGTGGCGCAATGGTTAGTGCTAGTCGCATCCACAAATCGCGTACAGATGACAAAAGTACCTCCTCGAAGCATAAAGGTACCTGTATTTTTCCAACCAGCTGCAAAGCCTCGAGGTATTTTTGTCATCGATTTAAGAATTGTAATTACTTTGTGTTGGTGGCTTTATTATCATAAAATGAAACTTTTTTTAGGTGCCCTGTTTGACATGGCTACCAAGAAGAAGCAAAGAAAAACAGGCGACGAAAACCATGAATTTAAAGTTAAATGGGCCGAGACTTTTGCTTTAATTCAAAACTTAAATGACCTTCCGACCTGTCTTATTTGTCAGGAAAAATTGGCACATATCAAGAAATCAAATTTGGAGAGACACTTTACAACTAAACACGTGTCATTTAGTGTAAATATCCTGTCGGTGATGTAAGGAAGGAAGCAGTTGAGGAACTTCAGAAGAGTCAAGAAAAATCAGGTTCTGTATTTAATTACTGGATGCAGGCTTCCAACCATGTTAATATTGCAAGTTTTGTGGTTAGTCAAGAGATTGCTAAGAGAGGAAAACCATATAGAGACGGCAAATACATAAAAAGTTGTTTTATAAATGCATCCAAAGAGATATTTCGGGATTTTTAAGAACAAAGCAGTTGTTCTAAAAAAAAAAAAAATAGAGTTACGATTGTCTGCTAAAACAGTGAAAGATAGAACAGTCAAAATGTCTTCGACTATAACTGACCAGCAAGTCGAAGATTTTAAATTGGTTTCAGCTTTATCAATAGCAGTTGATGAGTCTTGTGACATAAATGATACAGCGCAAGTTTCACTTTTTGTACCATTTATTTCATTTACAGGTCCTAAAGAAGAACTTTTAGGATTATTGCCACTCAAAGGTCAAACACGTGGAGAGGATAGAGCAAATGCTGTCATTGAGTGCATTGAAAAACATCATATTCCACTCAATAAAATTGTCTCAATTTCAACAGACAGGGAGAAAAGTATGACAGGCATAATAAACGGGTTTATTGCTATTTTGAAAGAAAAAATTAATCATGAGATACTTACTTACCATTGCATCATTCAAGAAGCGCCTTGTGCGCAGACATTTCCAGAAGAAATTTGCAAAGTTATGAAATTGGTGATTAACCTTATCAACTCCATTATAGCGAAAGCTCTTAATCATCACCAATTTAAAGAATTTTTAGTTAAATGGAGAGTGAGTATGCAGATCTGCTACTGCATAACAAGATAAGTTGGTTATCAAGAGGAAACATTTTGAAACGTTTCGCTTCCTTATTAACAGAAATGAAAACATTTCTCCTTGAGAAAAGTATTCACTATCCAGAACTAAAGAATGATCAGTGGATCCAAAAATTTTATTTCATGGTAGATATTACGTCTCATCTAAATCAGCTTAATTGTAAACTACAGGGGAAAGGAAACCCAATTTTTTTGATGTTAGAAGAAATTATTTCATTTGAGAACAAATTATCTCTTTTTGCTCAAGATTTTGAAAGAAAAACTTTGATTCACTTTCCAAGCCTGTTGAAACATCGCCAAGAAAATAATTCTGATATTGACTATTGCTATTTCAAATCAACACTTTTAAATAGGAGGGAAGCTTTTCTCAACAGGTTTCAGGAATTCAGAAACAGCAAAGCAATGTTAGTCTTTATTAAAAAAAAAACTCTTAATGCTACTCTAACAGTTTTAAATTTCTCTCCCTTTAATATTGTCTTTGGCAACTTTGAAATGCAATTGCTGGATTTAAAAAACAAAGAATAGTGGAGCTTGTTGTCTCTGTGCTGAGATAGAAATATTGGAGAAAAGCAAATGTGAACTTAGTTCACAGCACAAGTGGTCTGCTTTGAAAGACCTGGAGAAGGAAGATATGTTGATTTTTAACACTTGGAATAGTATTCCTGACTCATATAATCAACTGAAAAAAACTAGCGTTTGCTGTTCTTTCCTCATTAGGGTCTACATATTTATGTGAACAATCATTTTCAAGCATGCACCTTATCAAGACTAAATTGAGAAGTAGTCTTATTGATGAGAACCTAAAATCATGCCTAAAATTAAAAACAACAACATACAAACCTGACTTACCCAAACTTTCCAATGAGATGCAAGGCCATTGTTCATATTAGTGTTTGTCAGTCATTGTCATGATTTAATTTTATGGCTATTGTAAGGTAAATTGTAAGGAATTTAATTTTATCAATAAGTAATATCGTTATTAAGTATGATATCAAGTTTTATTCAACATATCTATAGATTAACTAAGACTTAAAACTTTAAGTAAAGTTTATTAAGTTAATTTTAGGGAAGGTTGTGGAGTGAAAGAAGATGTAGTGTCGAGGACTGAGAAAGGTATGTTGAGATGGTTTGGACATATAGAGAGGATGAATGAAAGGAGATAAACGAAACAAGTATACAAGACGAGTGTGGATGAGAGAGTTGGAAAGGGTCGACCTCAGTGAACGTACCTCAATCAGATTGAAGACGTTTTTAGCAAAGACCAGCCTAGGAGTACCCTAATTAAGTTAATAACAATGTACCTACCTATATAGTTTAAGTTTAAAAAATTTGGCTCTCAAAAGAAATTTCCATCATTGTACTGTTGATATTTGGCTCTGTTGACTAATGAGTTTGCCGACCACTGCCCTAGAGTAATGAGGGGAATGAACATATGTATTTATTTGTGCTTTTAGAATGTTTTACAATCTCTGATGAAATGTAGAAATGAGGGGGAAATTTTTAGTTGTTGAGGTTACAGAAAGGTGGGAAAGACAGTCTTGAATATAAAATATGTCGGATATAGACTGAGTTCAGAAAGAGCACGGAGCTATGATAAAGGTAACGAATTCACATAGCCTGCTACCGTCATCAGACATAACTGCGAGCGAAACAGGGTGGTGTGGAAAGGCCCGGGCTTTGAAACCAGAGGACTTGGGTGGCATCCAGCCCTTCTCTGTTACCACCGGCGGGAAGCTGATCTCTCGGAGCCAGAGCTTCTGGTCTACAAAATGAGGAGCATACCCGGGTGCCTAGGAGCAGCGTGGCTGTGAAGGCTAAATGGGAACCCAGGTAACGTAACCTGCCCAGGCCTTGGGGCCTGTGGGCACTGGAGGGATGGAGGAGCCCGCCCTCTTACCCACAATTCCCAGGCAGTCCTGGTGACCAGAAATACCCAGCATAGCCTGAGCATCATCTCAGGGGTTTTCTTTAAAATGTGGGTGTCTAGGACCAGAGGGGCCAAATCAGGCTCATTTTAGTTTTAAGATGCTAAGGAAAGGACTGGCTGCTATCTAAGTGGGGGTACACTAAGGCTGACCCTCATTTCAGCATTGAACCACCCCCTTCCTTCCTTGTCTTATGTCATCCTCAAAACAAACTCGCCAGAGGCCTGAAAGTTATTAGCATGGTGTTCCACATGATTGTTCTGTGTGCAATATGTGGGTCTTTTCTCTCCAATGAGCTCACAAGTTCTGTGAGGATAGTGGTTGTAATATACACACATGCAAACAACATGCATGCCCGCCCATGCACATGCATACATATATATATACACATAGGGATATGCATACATGCATATGCATATACATATGCTTTATGCATTCACACATACATAGGTACCCATATTCAGGATAAGGCAAAGGTAGGTTTACAGTTGTTTGTATGGAAAATGTAGTATGCTAATTAGACCACACAGCCGAATGACCTTCTGGACATCATTCCAGATAAAGTCACAGTGGCAGGAGTCAAGGCAGAGGCAGTTAAGGGCGATCAGACAGGCAAGCGAATGGTTAGAGGTGGTCAGACAGGCAGGCAGAGGGGTTAGGGGCTATCAGGCAGGCAGGTGAGTCGTTAGGAGCAATCAGGCAGGCAGTAGAGTAGTTAGGGATTATCAGGCAGGCAGGCAGGCAGGCCAGCAACTAGGAGCCAGTGTCCTGGATTGCAAGAATGTCAGACTGCCAGTTTAGACCTGATCCCCCTCTAGTCTATATATATATATAAGTTTAATATGCAAAGTGCCCCCTCAGGAGTTCCAACCAGGAGTTTAATCACTTTATATGACATGCACTGACCACCAGGGGTGGTGTGAAACCAAGGGAGGCCCCAACCGGCAGCAGTCAGCCATTAGAGATCCTACCTGTGCACTAATTTTGTGCACTGGGCCTCTAGTAATTAATAAGTAATAATACAAGAATTAACCCTGTGTTTCCTGTATTCACAATTATAAGGTCTACTTTTGCCCCATCCTGTACATGTATATATCTACACACATGCATGTGTGTGTGCAACACACACACACACACACACACACACACAAGGGGTTGTTATATTTTTTGTCTTTTTCCTTCATAGAACTAGCCCACTGGTGGGCACATAGTAGCCCAAGAAATAACTGATTGACTAATTGACTGAAATATCCTCCCATCTCCATTCTCTCTTCGTCTACAGAGCCCATTCCCTCATTCTGCCTCAAATTTGAGATTTGTTTCACAGATCCAACCACACACATCATAGACCTAGGATCTCAGGCAGGCCAGCTGACTGAGTCTCACTTCCCAAACTTCCTGCCTGCAGCCTCCTCCCAACACACATTCTCTGAATCATGTTCAGGGAAAGGACTCACCATCCAACCATAAATATTTTACTATTTTATGGACAGTAACTTCCCGGTTCTCCAAATGTCTTTTGCCACCATCCTTTTCTCACACAGTCAAGACCCAAATCCTGTCAATGGTCTCAGAGGAGGCAGGTAAATGGTAGACCAGCGGTGCTCAAATGTGAACCGGCGTCTGAATCGCCTGTTAAACAGATTGCTGGGCCCCATCCCAGAGTTTCTGCTTGAGTGGGTCTGGGGAAGGACCTGAGAACTGGCATTCCTAACAAGTTCCCAGGTGAGGCTGATGCTGTTGGTCCAGGGAGCACACTGGGAAAACCACTGGCGTAGACTTAGAAATGGGATGCTGCCTCTGGCCATGCCTTCTGCCTTCATGGCACGTAGGAATGCACTGGTCTGCCAGCTCATGTGCAGGTCAGAAGCGTCTACAGTGCTTATTAAATTAAAACCCAGACCTCTGGGCCTCAAGTGCAAAGATTTTGACTTGGTAGCTCTGGGTGGAACCAAGAATCTGAGCTTTTAACAAACTCTTGGATTGTGTAGATGATGCTGGATCAAGGTCCAGACTCCATTGGACCTTGATCATTGTGAAGTGGCGCTTAGTCCTGGCTGGGTTAGAGCCACCTGATTCTGATGCCCAGGCTCATTAAGTCAGCAGTGGGCCTGAGAACAAGTATTTTTAAAGCTCCAGTATGATTCCATTGTGCAGCCCAGGTTGAAAATGATGGTGTCTGATTCTTCAGCCTCAACCTGCCTTCAAACAGAATCACTCCAGCCAATAGTTTTGCCCTCACCATCCTCAGTACCCATGGGTATTTACTAAGGAGCCGTGGGCCTGACCTGTGCAGTGAGAAGCTCTGAGCACCTGGAGGCAGGAGAGAAACGCAAGGGAGGCACAGAGAATCACCAAAGGTGAAGTGTGCCTCTTTCTCGGCGCTCTTGGGCCCCCGTCCTGCACCCCAAAGGAGACTATACAAAGGAAAATGAAACCACTAACAGGAAACATCTGGCCCAGTAGGCCGAGCAGACAGGCAAGGTCCCGGAAGTGGCTGCGTGGGCGGCCTTGCCCTAGAAAGGAAGAGTAAAGCAAGTGAGATTGTCAGCGGCACCTCTGCCTAAGCCGCTCTCAATCTGGGGTCCATCTCCCCGGCCCCAAGGGCAGTGCTAGCCTGGAGGAGAGTCATGATTACAGGTAAGAAGCTGCAGGTGTGCTGTGAGCAGGTGGTCTGCCCCGGGGAGGGGACAGAAAGTGAAAGGGATGAGGAAGCAGTGACAGCAGGTGGACAAATAGACAGGGAGCTCCATCAGGACCTGCAATGAATGAAGGTTCCCTTTATTCCACAACCTCTCCAACACTTATTCTTGCCTGTCTTATTGATAATGGCCACTCTAACAGGTGTAAGGTGGTATCTCATTATAGTTTTGATTTATCTTTTCATATATCTATTGGCTCATTTGTCTTCTTGGAAGAGGTGTATTTTCAGGTCCTTTGCCATCTTTTCGATTAGGTTGGTTGTTTGGTGTGGAGTTTTATGAGTTCTTTATATATTTTGGAAATTAAACATTTGTCAGAGCTACCGTTTACAAATATCCTCTCCTATCTGGCTGGCTACCTCTCTGTGTTGTGGTCAGTTTCTTTAGCTGTGTAGAAGCTTTTTAAAAAGTACATTTTTATTGATTTGGGGGGAGAAAGGAAGAGAGAGATAGAAACATCAATGATGAGAGAGAATCATTGATCATCTGTCTGCTACATGCCCCACACTGGGAATTGAGCCCACAACCCAGGAGTGTGCCCTGACCAAGAACTGAACTGTGACCTCCTGATTCATAGGTCAATGCTTAACCACTGAGCAATACCAGCTGAGCTGTGCAGACACTTTTTAGTTTAATATAGAACCATTCATTTATTTTTGCTTTTACTTTCCTTGCCTTTGGGGTCAAGTTCATAAAATGTTCTTTATGACCAAGGTCCATACATTTGGTATCCATATTTTCTGCCATGTAACTTATTGTTTTGGGTCTTATTTTTAGGTCTTTGATTCATTTGTAATTTATTTTTGTACATGGGAGAAAGCTGTAATCCAGTTTCATTCTTTTGCATCTGGCTTACCAGGTTTCCCAGCACCATTTATTGAAGAGACTCTTTCCTCCATTGTGTGTTTTTGTGCACACCCACAAAAACATGGCTGCTCATCCTGGAATTAAGGGAGAGAGCCAAGTTGTCTATAAAGAGATGAGCGGCAGAGGTGACAGGTACCTTCTTTACCTTCTTCCCTTCACTTCCCACCTTCACTGCCCACTTCTGTGCCCTTCTGCACATGGACACATCCTATGGGAATGGTCAGAGAACTCAGGCACACTGAACATGTTTTGATGGTTGTTTTATGATACTTACACATTGCCACGAGAGGGCGCCACAGTACCTGCAAAACCCATGTAGGTCCCTTCTGCTCTCCTTTTCCACTGCCAACTCTTTCTACTCAGGTCTAGTCTTCCAGTCTCACATCTGTCCCCCACCTCATGATTCTCAAAATGACACGGGATCCTATGACAGTGCATAGCTACTAAGAAAAGCACTTACTAGTTGTAAGGACTGGGGAATATGTCAAATGCCTCTAAGCCCAAGTCTCTCATCCTAAAATGGGAATTATACAAACCTGTTCTTGTAGTTCTTTTAACAGTTAAGTCAGATAATAGCAGTAAGGCTCCTCTAACAGCTCCTAGATACTACTTATTCTAGGACATTTGCATTGTTAGGAAAGCAGAAATCTTTACTCTGCTTCATATTGTCATTTCATAGTTTTTACTAAAGTGCAAATAGACTTACACTAAAGTGCACGTTTAAGTGTATAGCCTGGTGAATTTTCACAAACACACAACCCAGGAAATCAGAACCCAGGTCAAGACACATTACGGCACTCCAGAAGTCCCCTGGTGGCCCCTCCCAATGGTGATGAACATCCTGAATTTAGCCTGTTTTTGAACTTTGTATAAATCATACCTTCTGTACCTTTCCGTGACTGGCTTCTTTCACTTAACATTGTGAGTTGCATCTATTCCCTATTGTCCGTATTTAGAGCTTAAACTATAATTTTACTATTTTAAATGGCCATAGAGGTTCATAAGGCCGTCTTTTTTTTCCCCATGTAGTATTTTTCTTACTTATACTTTTTTAAAAAAATATTTTTTGTTGATTTTAGAGAGAGAGGGAAAGACAGATAGAAACATCAATGATGAGAGTTATTGGTCGACGGTCTCCTGCATGCCCTGTACTGGGGATCAAGCCCACAACCCAGAATTGAACTTGACTAGAATCAAACCCGGGATCCTTCAGGTCGATGTTCTTATCCACTGAGCCAAACCAGCTGGGGCACCTATACTTTTTTGATGCTGAGTATTTTGTAGGGGCTCAATATCTGGTTAGTGTACCATATCACAATGAAGCCACCCCACAGGGCTGTCCATTCAGGTGCCTTATATGAACATGAAGGAGCATTTTGGGCCGTTACTCCTAGCACATCCCCTCCAGTGCAATCACAGAGCTGTGCACAGCCCACAAACATGACACGCTTCCCTCAGCTGACACTCAAGTTTCTTCCTCAAAGGCCATTGCTTCTTTTCCTGCCTTCACTCGGTGCCACTCAAATGTTAAGGGCCTTGTGATCCCTCTGCCTACTCCAGACACCAACTCAAGAAAGCCTTAAAATATGGCGGTTCTTGATGAAACTTGACAGGCATGCTTCCCCTCCCTGGAAGATTACACATTGGGCTTCCTGGTAGACCCATGATTTACAAATCCCTCTGTGCTGAAACCCATAGCATGCCCATGGATCATATATAACCTTGACCCTGACACTAACGTTCCCTGTGTCTTGTTGCTGCTTCACACCATCGCCTAGAGTCCTGAGAACCCATCCTGATACACAGTAGGATAGGAAATCGGGGGTGAACCAAGGAAGAGTAGGGGGAGCTCAGAGCATGGAGTGTTTTGCCTTTGGGGCAAGGAGTTGAGTACTGGAGTGAAGTGGTAGGTCATTGCAGGGGTAAAAAGAAGAAGGAATGTAAGTTGGAGAACCAAGGGGTGGAGAGCAACCAGGAAAATGCTTAAGGACAACCCCCAAGACCCTGGTTTCAGGGGGTCAGTCCTGCAGTGCAGGGCGTATCAGTCCTGTGCCCTCTGGAAGGCCCATAGGAGCCCCACCAGCCTCCCTGGGCAGGAAGTGGTCCACCCCTGTGCGTGTAAGCATTACCCTCTCGTGACCTGAAATAGTCTCTCCCAGTGATGAGGGTGGCAAGACACTCACCGAGCCTATGTGAAGCAATTCGCACAGGCAGAGGGTGGAACCCGACAGAATGGCTTGATGGAGTCTAATGGGGTGATGAGGCTGCGCCTAGAGCTCTGTCCTGGCCAGCAGGGCCCATTATGTGCCAGCGTGCTCCCCGCTGCCAGCTGGGATGTAACCATGACTCACTTGGACTCACCATGGTGTCTCCAACCAAGATGCTGGAATCCGTAAGCTGTCACCACTCCAGCGGCTTGAATGCATCCCTTTTCTCTAAGTTGGCAAGGACAGGATGGCTGAGAGCAGTTGTGTTCAAGCTTCAACGTTCAAGCAGACCCCCTGGGGATCTGGGGGATCAGGATCACTTTGATTCTGAAGGTCCCCATAGGGTGTGGAAAGTCCTCCTGTCTGAGCAACTCCTCAGGGATGTCGGTGCTGCTGGTCTGAAGACTTAGGAATGTGAGCAAGAGTGAATGAAAGAAACTTTCCCCTCTCCTTCATGGGCGAGGACAGTCAGATCTGCCACCCATTACTCACTCATCAAACGTGTGGAGCCTAAGAACGGGGGTAATGATGGCACCGTTGGCAGAAATAAGGAATTTGGAGGTAAGAACTGCTTTTAGGAGGGATTAATTATCAAGGTTATCTTTGCTTGAATGCCTCTGAGATGGCCTGATCTTGTTTAATCTTCATATTTGGCAAAGTAGGTCTTATTAATCTCCGTTAATTTCTTAATTGAATTGAGGCTCAGAAAGCTGAAGTAATTTTCCCCGGGGGTGTCCGGGCTGGCTGGAACTTGAACCTGGTCTATCAAACTCCCACATCCATCTGATGCCACTATGACACACACACTTCCTTGTTTTGGAGAGGGAGGAATTGGGATTAGATTCGGCCCAGTGGTTCTCAACCTCGCCTACATGTTGGAATGACCAAGAAGATGTTTAAAGCTCTCAAGTCCCAGACCAATTATATCACACTTTCCAGGAAAAGGACCCACCATTGGCATTTTTTAAAAGTCTCCTTTCCCCCAGGTAATCCCAATGTGCAGACAAGACTGAGAATTAGTCCAACTCCTCCAATCAGCGAGGCAAGGGAGAAGCTGGTGGGTGAAGTGCCAGTCTGAAGTAGCACCTCTCAATTCCCAACACAGGAAAGAGCAGGGGGAGGAGGGGGGAGATTGCAGGAGACACTGGGGTCCCTCTCTAGCTCTTGGCTGTCAACTGGTGGAAGGTAACAGGGGAGGAGGAGGAGGGCATAAAAGGGAACACTTCTGCCAAAACTGGTTTGGCTCAGTGGATAGAGCATCAGTCTGTGGACTGAAAGATCCCAGGTTTGATTCCAGTCAAAGGCATGTAGTACCTTGGTTGCGGGCACATCCCCAGTAAGGGGCGTGCAAGAGGCAGCTGATCGATGTCTCTCTCTCATCGATGTTTCTAACTCTCTATCCCTCTCACTTCCTCTCTGTAAAAAATCAATAAAATATATTAAAGAAAAGGGGTGGGGGGGACCACTTCTGATAACCACAAAGGGTCCTTTTTTAAATCAGCTGAGCTGACAAAACGGCAGTCACTAAGCCTCCAGTTGGGACAGCAGTGAGGACTGGAGCCGGGTGCTACTCCTCAGCTCCACACAGCAGCCTCGTTTTATGCACCACATCCATCCCTGGTGGCTTTTTGGAGGCACTGATGCCTCTCCCTCCAGGACGCTCCTGGTGAGGGCCTGGCTGGGAGGGACCTCAACCATCCCCCTCAACCTCTGGTGGCTGGTGTCTTTGCCAGGAGCCCGTCACACTTGGCCAGCCCTCTGGTCCAGAAAGCCCCATTTACCATGATGGTACCATCCCACCTTCTCTTCACAACCCAATTATAAACCAAAGCTGGACTGCGTGAGCTTGGGGCCAGTATCACAGTATCTTTTTTTTTGTTTTTTGTTTTGTTTTTTTTAATATATTTTATTGATTTTTTACAGAGAGGAAGGGAGAGGGATAGCGAGTCAGAAACATCGACGAGAGAGAGAGAGAGAGAGAGAGAGAGAGAGACATCGATCAGCAGCGTCCTGCACGCGCCCCACTGGGGACGTGCCCGCAACCAGGATACATGCCCCCGACCGGAATCCAACCCGGGACCCCCCAGTCTGCAGGCCAACGCTCTTTCCACTGAGCCAAAACCGGTTTCGGCTCACAGTATCTTTATGGTGGGAAATTACCCTGAAGGGAGGGTCAGGGAAACTGGGCCGTGTCAGCCCCATCCCTCATTTTTCCCCAACACCTCACTCCTTTCCTCAACCGAGTCTGAAGGGACTGAAAGGATTCTCCTCCTACCCCTTCCCCTATTATTCCTCTGTGGGAAAAGGTGTGTAAATGCCAGCAGCACACGGCTAGCCAAATGGCCCCTTTGTACAAAGGCACCTTGGGACCCTTGTTCTCTAGACCCTTTAGCACCACCTGCAGGAGTTTTGTAGTAAACACAGCCTGGTACATGCCTAGGATGCTAATGGTGCCCTTAGACATAGTGCATTTGTCTGGTGCACAACCAGCACACCCTCAGGCACTGGCTGTAGATGCCAGAACCCTATGTGCTGGGCTGTACACTGGCCTGAATCTAATTTAAAAGCTGGGAAAGAAGATGGTGCGTGTGCGCATCTGATAAAAGTCTTTGGAAGGGATGGACATTCCCTCGCCCTTCTGCCCTGTGCAGGAGGAACCCAGCTATTAAATAGAGATGAATAATAGCACGTAACAGACGAATAATGACATTTAAGAACTAAAAATGGAGGCACCTCGGCAGCCTCCAGCATCCCCCACCTCCCTGCGGCTGTGGCCAGGGCAGGCGGCGGGGGTACTGTGTGCCCACTTGCCTCTTGGCTCCTCTTGGCCAGAGGATGCCAACACCAGGGTAACCCCCAAGTGGCATTCTGGGAGTTTGGGCTTTCATCTGGTGCCTTCTTGTCTGACTGTTTACCAACCAAACGTTGTGGGCTCGGAGCACACTGCTGGGGAGCGTCCTGTCCCAGGCATGCTGCCTTCGCGTCTCTTTTCATGCGGCTGAGGCGAGACAGGGCAGTGTTGTGCCCAGAGTTCAGGGTCCCCAATAATCAACCACTAAGGAGCCTTTTCCAATGCAAAAGCAGAGTCTCTATTCAAACCCGGGTTTGGCTCTCAGCCTCTTTCTGGCGCAGCAGTGAGGGGAGAGAGCGAGCCGGGAGGGAACATTGAGTTACAGCGGTCCCTCGAGATACGAGTTTAATTCGTGCCGTCACCTTGAGGCGTGGGAAACTATGAGACGCTCGAGTCGCGGTAAACTGGTGGGTCGTGTGCAGCCGGCCGATCCGCGAGATGACTCCTATCTCAAATGTTGCTCGTATTTCAAAGCAAAAATCACTCGCTCGACGGCTCATATCTCAAAAATCTCTTATGTTATGGTACTGGTATCTCGAGGTACCACTGTATATGGGGTAGGATAATTAGAGGGCTTAGGAAAGTGATGAGGATTACAGAGATTGGTCACTTAAATTGGGGTCTTTCTGTGGTTAAACCTTCGCTGTGCTCCTGGAGCTTCATTGGTCCATTCGGGTGGGGGTCGGGGAAGTTAAGACATCGCTGGCACACCTGTGGCCACTCCCAGAAAAGGGAGAGGGTTTAGGCAGGGGTCCCAGCCCTTATAGGACAAGATGGAGGGGAGTCCATTTCCTTTCAGGCAGAGGGCGAGTGCTTTTTCTTTAGCACATTCTCTTCCATTTAGAAAGGGACTGCTCGCCATGCGGGATGCCGAAGAGCCCTCTGCAGCCGTCCCATCTTGCAGAATTCCCTCACAACCTCAAGAAGGAAGTAAGCTCGCCCGCTTTGCAGTGAGGAGCCTAAGGTTCAGAGAGGGTGAGTCACGTGCCCTGAGCCAACTCAGGTAAGGGAACCAGCTCGTAAGGGACAAAGCCAGGATTCAAATTCGTGTCTGGCTGACTCCGAATCCCACACGCTTCGCACTACCTGGGAATACGGGGAGCAAGGCTGCCTTTTGTGAGCAGCAATCACAGGATAAGGTGTGGCTTTGTAGGGCCCAGGGAGAGGCCGAGAGGAGTGGGAGAAGAGGAGGTGGTTCTGCAAGAAGACTGGAGACTCAGCCCCTGACCAGAGCCACTGAGGCAGCAGACTGTCCGGGTACACATGTGGATGGTGGTTCATGCTGGTTTCAGCTTATCAATAAGCAGTGTCGTGGCTGGAACCTGTAGTTCTCGTGACAATGTTAAGACATCCTTCAGCCATGACCATTAGGAAACTTAGTAATGGCTTATTACTCAGAGGACCTGGAAATTAGTTGCACAGCATACTGGGGTCACACAATGAGGTGGTGAGGAGAGAGAGAGAGAGAGAGAGAGAGAGAGAGAGAGAGAGAGAGAGAGAGAGAGAGATCAGCTCCCATGATCTACTTACTTTCATTGGGGTTGAGGGTGGGGACCAAGGATTACTCAGGCTTTCTCTCCGTGACTTAAGAAGAAGTGTGCCTGTCAAAAGGATTTCTTGTGGTTATGGGCCCAAATTTATCATCAGAGTCTGGCAGCCATTTTTTCACAGGGGGCCTCTCACCCAGGCTGTGTTTTAGGGGAAAGCCACACACTGGGCTGCCAAGACTCCCGACTGTGCTCCTGTGGGCTGAGCCAACCCCTAGAAAAGGGGTCCTGGAATCATATTTGAACCAATGGTCTGAGGTCTGCCCCGTCCAATCAGAGCTCTACAGCTACGTCCTCATTGCATCATAACCCATCAGGCTGTGCGATTCTGAACAATCGGGGCAGTGCTCTGTGGGCCAATCAGACCGTGCAAAGTTGGATTCCTCATTTGCATAGAGTGAAGGCTCACCTGTTTGTGCAATTTGTATCGTTATCATTTCTATCATCATCATTGTTGGGGAGTGTGGGTCACTGGCTTAAGGAACACTGGTATGGTTCCTTTCATTCTTGTACCAGACTGTGCTCTTATGATTCATTTTTCCCCTTTCAAGGGTAACCCTAGGAGTTTCCTTTTTCCTTATTTTACCAGAAAAAAAAAAAAAAACATTGACGGGAAATATGCCAGACCCTCAACACTCTAACCCTGAACCTGGAACTATGGTCTCCCTTCCAGGCGCCAGACACAAATACCCTCAGTGACAGGAGGCAACTGGAGGGAAGGAGTCCCCAAGAGGCCTGGGAGCCCTGTGGTTTGGCGGGTGTCCAGGGGGTGGAGCCAGAGAGTTGCAGCTGCTTTGCTGACCACTGACAAGGGCTATCAGCTCCTCCAGGCGGGCGGGAAGCCCGGAGAGAAAGGCTGATGACAAGGGCACCGCTTTCTGTGCTCGCGAAGTACACCTGACGTACATTCCTGCCATACAGAACATGCCACCAAACTGACATTTCAGAAGAATGAGGAAGAAATGGGTGTCTTTTCTGCTCCAGTTTTAGATTCCTCTGCTATGGAATGCTTGCCTCTGGACTGTTCTAAAATGTATTGTTGTTTAAGTATGGTTTGCATACAGTCTTATGTCGGTAGTGCCAGTTCCACGTGTACAACACAGTGATACAACGGGTTTCGGCCCTTACAGCGTGTTCACCCCACTGATTCTGGTGATCATCTGTCACCGCGTGCACTTATCGCGGTGTTGTTGGCCATGTAGCCTCCGGACGTTTAAAGGGCAGTGGAATTTGTCTTGGGATTCTCACCTGCTGGTAGATAAGAGAGACGGTCCAGGGAAACATTTGTATTTTTTTTTTCTCCTCGCTGGGGAAAGGGCAGCTTGATTTCAAAAAAAGAAAAGAAAAAACAAATTATCTACCCCGTGTACCCCGCACTGTCGCACCACGTCCCTCGCACCTTGCTGGGTTCTCACACCTGTACAGAAGCTGTGTCCCGACTAAGAGAAAACTCCCCCCCGCCCCCTCCCCCCTAGGTGCAATCACTTGCTCCAGAGACCATTGCATAGCAACCTGCCCCTTGGTTTTTAAAATGCTACTCCTTTTATCCTTTTAGTTACAAACTTTCCCAAACGTAGTTCAGGGTGAGGGTAGGAACTACTGGAAACAGCATGGAGAAGGAAAAGATGGATTTGAGTAGGATTATGGCTGAGCAAAGACCTGAGAGAGAGAGAGAGAGAGAGAGAGAGAGAGAGAGAGAGGAGACAGAGAGACATCAAGTTCAGGACAGGGGACCAGGCTCTCAGCAATGCTTTGGCACCGGTGCCTGAAGTGGGAGGAGAGAGCGGAGTGGGGTTCTGACTATAAAACTGTTGGGTGCCTCCCTCCCGGCACTGCCTCCTCCTCAGCACCCTCCCTCAGCAGAGCCCGGCCAGGCTTTATCAGCCAGTGCCTTCTGCCCCAGGAAGCCAGCCGGAGTGTGAGTACCCTCCTTCCTTCTGCTGCTTCTGGCGGGCGCTCGGTCCCCTTTCACCTGTGCTCCTTGGCCCCTTCCTGTGTTTGAATGGAGAAACGTGTGGGTAGAAACAGCAGAGTCAGACGTTGTGCTGGATTGGAAAACAGCTTCCCGAAGCCCCAGGCCTCTCTCTGGAAGCTTGGGGGCCACTCCTTTGCTTCTGGTCTCTGGAGCAGGAACGGGGCGCCGAGCCTGAGCTCCACGTGGAAGGGGTCTGCAGCCAGGTGTCTCCCCCGACATGCTCAGTGACTGAGTCCATCACCGCTGGCCGGGCGTTGCAGGCTGGGTTCTGGAAATAATGAAGTTCAGTTGGAGGCATAACTGACTCCAAAAAAGAGAGAGAGAGAGAGAGAGCTCACTGGCTCCCGGGAGCCGTGCCTTTGGCAAGTTCCTTGCAGCTGCCCTTTCTACTGTGGAATTCAGACCTCCAGGCTGCTAGGTTCCCCAGAGGAAGGCGTCTTCATCAGGAGGCAGGAGTAACTGACAGCCTTCTCTGTGTCTCTGCTTCCAGCTTTAAGGACAACCGAGCACCGCCCACCACTTACTATCAAAAACTGCCAAAATAAAGAGTATTGTAAGTACCAAATGAATGTCCCTGTTGAACGTGTCTTTCATATGGAAGAGCCTGAACATTTCAGTTCTTTCTTCTGTATCCATATCCAAAACTTTGTACTATTTTTTTTAAGTGATACCGGCATATCTCGTTTTATTGCACTTTGCTTTATTGTGCTTTGTGTACATTGTGGGGGTGGGGGGTGAGAGGGGATGGGTGATTAACAAGTTGAAGGTAAGACTCTCCACTAGAATATAGATTCTGACTCACCGAAGGTTCAGATCAGGATTAGCAATTTTTGAGCAATAAATTGTTTTTGTTGTGTGTACGTTGCATTTTTAGACATAACGTGTTGCACACTTAATAGACTACAGTGTGGTGTAAGCATAACTTCTATGTGCACTGGGAAACTAAAAAAAAAAAATGTGCAACTTGCTTTGGTGAGCTATTCACTTTATTGCGGTGGTTTGGAATCAAACCTGCAATATCTCCGAGTTATGCCTGTACTTGAAACATAGAAATTTGCAGACTTTCGGGTCTTTAATTGCATGAATTTCTAATATTTGCTGACAATAGAACGAGTGTTATTTTGTATAATAAAATAGGGAGTGTTGGTTGGGTTGAAATTCTGATATTGCCTGTATTCGAAGGATGAGCACTGTTCTGTTTCACTAGTGATCCAGGCTTTCTGACTCCCGCCAGAAAGCAGTTTCCAGAACATTCTCAGGCCATTAAGCTCAGCACACACAGGCCTTGGTGTGGCTGTGTCAGTGATGCAGGAGAATGAGGCTTACTCTGAGGTCTGGGGAGACGGTTATTTGTCAGAACAGTCACTGGTTCCGGCCAGGGCACAGGGTAAAACTGGGGGTGGCGAGCCTTTGGTCCCTGTTCAATCCCCTTCTATCTTTGAATTATTTCAAGGCAGCCCTGGAGACAGGCTGAGTCTACTACCCCCAACCCCGCCCCCCGAGCTTTAGCGCCTGCTGCAGGCTGCTCTCAGAAGCTGTTCACTGGTTGTGGACTTGGGTAGAATCTTGGGTGGCGTGCATGTGCTCCAGACTGAAAGACGAGGAGCCACCAAGCCTTTCCTATTCCAGAAGACTGACTCTGCCGGGTGAACTTGGCTGGTCCCCACTCTGAACCTCAGTTTTCTCTTCTATAAAATGAAGGCTTGAACTGTGCTCTCTCTAAAACCCCACCTATCTCTTAACTTTTACTATCTCTTGGCTCTAAGAACATATTGATGTTGAGCTCAAAGGATGTGACTCTCCAGGATGTGTCGGATTTTGGTGGTGGGGGGAAGGCAGGAGCCCTACAGGGTAAGAGGGCTAAGCAGATGAAATGTGACGGTCTTTGTTATCTATTCAGATGAAATGTGATGGTTTTTTGTTATCTCTTTCTTTCCTTTATTCTTCTTTATTTTTTTAACCGTGTATGAGATGAGTCTTACCATTGCTCTTTCTCAAATGAAAATATGTATAACGAACGAGATGGTTTAACCACAGATAAACACACATGTGCACAGTTATTTTCTTTTATATATATATAAAAGAAAATAACTGAGCATATATATATATGCTCGTGCCTCTTTTAAAAATATTTTTAATTGATTTTCTATAGAGAGGAAGGGAGAGGAATAGACAGTTAGAAACATCGATGAGAGAGAAACATCAATCAGCTGCCTCCTGCACACTCCCTAATGGGGATGTGCCCGCAACCAAGGTACATGCCCTTGACCGGAATCAAACCTGGGACCCTTGAGTTCACAGGCTGATGCTCCACCCACTGAGCCAAACCGGCTAGGGCCGCACAGTTACTTTCTAAGCCCCGACAGGGAATATATCCCACAACTGGAGATTGTTCTGAATGACTCCAGGAGAATGTAAGTTCTCGAGTTTCCTACTGAGGCAGCAGAAGAAAGTAGAAATTAAGTAAGAGGGAGTGAGAAAAAGAAACACCACACATACAACTTTCCTGGAACTCCTGCAGGAAGAATTCTCTCTCCTTGGATGCAACGGGAGTTTAAAAAAAAAAAATACAAAGCTGCCACACTTGTAGCATTCAACTAGAGATTGTTTATTATTAACAAGATGACGTCCCATATTTAACAATTGTTATTCAGGTACCAGAAAAAAAAAAAACACGCCATTTAGCATTCTCTTAGACTGGGCTTGCTCTGTGCAGTTCAGGGTAGGTAGTCAGTATCTTATTACAGAAAATCAGAGTGCGCACCACGCCTCCTTCTCACCTTTGTCACGAACAAGACTGAGGACAGAGCTGCCGGGGCCTCTGTCTCCAGAATGGATGCTCCTCATTTGCCCTGAAGCATCTCCGAGCCTGAAGCCCACCCCTCCCAGGGGCGCAGGCTTCAGGGGCGCCGGCCTCCGGGGAGTGCAAAGGCGCCGCAGCACCCAACGGTTTGCCACCACGTGGGCTTTGTCGGTGTTTGTCTGGTTCCAAGCGATGTAACGGGCACATTCGACGTCTGTCGTCAGCTCATTGTCCCCCCGCCCCGGCTGATGGAGCGCCTGGCTGATGGAGGAGGCGGTCCTCTCCGTTGAAGGTCTCAGTGGCGGGGGCCACCTCCCCTCCACCCTGGAGCACCCCGGGCGCGCTCCCGGCGGCACCACCAAGGCACGCGTCCCGCTGATTCTTGTGTCTTTTTTGCCCTTTTGTCATGTATGGAGGGAGTGGAGAGGAAGGAGGATGAATGGACGGTCTTTGCTGGGCGGCGCTGGGGACGCCTCTCCCCTTCCTTTCTGGAGGAACCCTTTTGGAAATAAAGTTGGAGAGGCCCCAGGCGGAGGCTCCTCCCGGCTAAAGCTGGCCTTGGCCCGAGGGCCGCCGCCCGAACAGGTAGGCGTCCTCCTGCAGCCTCTGTCTCCCTGCGCTCAGGGTCTTTCTGAGCGGCGGAGCCTGGGAAATGGGGTCCTCATGCTCTTGGGCTGCCTGGATGTGCACGGGGCTGAGTCCAGAAACTCCGGGGGGGGGGCACTTCTCATGGTTCAGAGGCTGGAAGGGGCAGCTGCTGGGTCTGGATAAGGATGGAAACGCTAGGGAGAAACTAGTCTGGGCGTTTCCTCCTGCTTCTCTTTGGCTATAGGGTTGCTTCCTTGCACTTTCTTGTCCTGCTTTCTGTTAAAGGTTAAGGGCCTACCTCGTTAGATTTGAGACGTTTGAGCATCACGGGATGGATGATCCTTGCTCCACTGCTTTCCAGTGAGGCTGTGTGGCTTCTTCAAGTTCCCTAAAACAGGGGTTCTCAACCTTTCTAATGCCGCGACCCCAATGTGGTGACTTCCGACCATGAAATTATTTTTGTTGCTACTTCATCACTGTCATTTTGCAACTGTTATGAATCGTATCTGTGTTTTCCGATGGTCTTAGGCGACCCCTGTGAAAGTGTTGTTCGACCCCCCCAAAGGGGTCGCGACCCACAGGTTGAGAACCGCTGCCCTAAAAAGATGCAGAAAGTCTAGGGCAGTGGTTGGCAAATTCATGAATCCACAGAGCCAAATAGCAACAGGACAATGATGGAAATTTCTTTTGAGAGCCAAATTTTTTAAACCTTAAACTTCTTCAAAATAGACTCGCCCAGGCCGGGGCGTTTTGTGGAAGAGCCACACTCCAGGGGCCAAAGAGCCGCATGTGGCTCGTGAGCCGCAGTTTGCCGACCGCGGGTCTAGGGTGATAAAATTGTAGGATGAACTGCGGCCTTTAAGCTACTGGCTTCTCATAACCAGTGCTCATGCCTGAGTTCCAGAGCAAGCAGTCAGGGCTCCCAGGGTCTCCAGAAGCTTCTCATAGTTCAGAACACATGGTACCTGGGGCTCCGAATCAGCAGCAGCCGTCTACTCAACTCAGGAGAAGACCCCTGTGTGCAAGACATGGAGGCCCTACCACACATCCCAGGCGTGGACCCTGGAGAGAGCAGGGCCAATAAGCCTTCTTGAGGGAGGGCTGTGGATTGAGATGGAAATGCAGCCTTTATTTACCTTGGGGCGGCTCCACGAGGAACTCAGGCCATTCAGGTTCCCCATCACGTCTGGCCAGTTAGGCTATCAAGTTTCATATCTGTATCTCCAAAATCTCAGAGGCGATGGTGTATTTAAAGCCTTCTAAAATAAATAAATGTAGGCTGGAAATTTTGAGAACGGGAATTTGTTCACCCCAGCATAACCCACTCGTTTCTGTACTCGATGGAAAATGCCCCTCTCATGTTTTCCTTCCAGGCTGATCTGAGAAACGCGGGCCAGTTGTAGCTGAGCCTTTTGCGGCTGCCCGGTCAGAAGCCTGAAGCCTCCAATAAGTGGGCCTGGCTTTGAAAACAAGGCGCTGTAGCTGAGGAAAGGCCTACCAAGCAGTGTTTTCAGTAAAGAGATTTAAAGAGAGAGAGATCTGAAAATAAGTGGTAGCCGTCACTTAGATTATGAAATAAAAGGCCATTTTTTATAATTGCCTACTAATTCAGTTGTACATGTGTAACTATGGGGCCGTAAGCTCTATATAGACTTTATTTTGGCTCCTAACCTCCAGATGTTTTCAACTGAAGAGATTCTTCATGCAAAGGTTCATTGGAAGTCTCCCACTTGCAAGAATCTAACACTCTTGCCAAAACAAAATAAACCGAGTCTGTGTTATGATTCATGGTTCACC
Source organism: Lasiurus cinereus (assembly GCA_011751065.1). Taxonomy (NCBI): domain Eukaryota; kingdom Metazoa; phylum Chordata; class Mammalia; order Chiroptera; family Vespertilionidae; genus Lasiurus; species Lasiurus cinereus. The sequence goes on from JAAGEH010000480.1 coordinate 53,494,449, forward strand.
ATCGTTTGAAAGCAGGATGGTTGGTTAAACAGTGAAATAATACAATTCAAGTACGATTGTTACATAATAGTAAGTCAGTGGCCCACATTGATTTCCACGTTAGGGTTAATAGAAGGCAAAACCAGAGCCGGGATTGAAGAAAAACAAAGCATAACTTTTCTATCTGTTAATAGCTCTTTGTTGGCCATGGTAAATGGAACAACGAAGGGGCCAAAAGTAGCCATGAGAACCCCTGGTTCACAGCCTGGCACAGGTAGAAGGTGAGCGGGCTCATCTACACGGGCTTTGGTATTTCTGTGGCCATGTCTTCCGCGCCTGTGGCTTCCACATTCCCCAGTTATGCCTTCTGGTGTTGGTGTTCACCTACTTCACACTAACCTGGTTGTGCTCTCGGCCTTTCTCGCATGTTCCAGGTGGTTGTGCCACTGTCTTCTCCCTTTGCCTACCTCTGAGATGGCATCACTGGTATTCTTTTGTGTCTACCACGAAACCAGTTCTGTCTGCAGAGTACCATATTCTCGTGATGTTGTGCTCTCCGATTCACACTAACCATGGGAAGGGAAGAATCTCATAGTGAACACAAGTCATGGCGGTGTTGTTGTTTTTCAGAAGCATGCTTACTATCATTACACCCGGGACATCCTTCTACTGTACAATTCTTGGGTTACAACTCTCTGGTTTTCAACAGTGTGGTCCACTCCCACTCTGCCTATTTCCTATACCTTTGTGTAATGTTATTCTTGCCTGTTTTAAAACATTTAAATAACAAATTCCAAAAATGAGGAATATCTGAAGTGGTTGCCTGATGTGAAGACATAACATATATATATATATAAATTATATGTATATATTATATATATATATAAATTATATGTATATATTATTTCAGAGAGGAAGGGAGGGGAGAGATAGAAACATCAATGATGAGAGTGAATCATTGATCAGCTGCCTCCTGCACTCCCTCCACTGGGAACCCGGCCTGCAACCCAGGCATGTGCCCTGACCAGTGATCGAGCCTGACCTCCTGGTTCATAGGCCGATGCTTAACCATTGATCCACTCCAGCTGGGCTTATTCAAGTAATCTTTGAATTTGAAGAATGTGTGTAACGGGGTTTCTTAGGCAGAGTGAACACACACAAACTGTTTTTGAAATTTTCCTTATCTTCAAACTTTTAAATATACGTAAAACCTTTTTCCATAAGATTAAGTTTTAATTTTAAAAGGCTGTTGGTCTTAGAAAGCTGCTGATGGGTCTGCATCAGTGAGCACCATTTTGTAATCTGATAACTGGCCTCTTTAATTGACAGCATGAAGCTTAAACATGTGATGTTAGCTCTTTCTACATTACTATTTGCCTCGGTATGTTGAAATTAACTGTTTTCCAGCCTTTTCCACTAGGCTGAAAGACATCTTTGAGTGCATCATATAGGCACTCTATAAATGTTTGTTGATTTAGAAAATAAAGACCAGAACCTTCTCATGGGAGCATCAAAGATAGTAATCACAAAAGTGGGATGGAATTTGGGTTTGGGCAATCATCTCCATGATGATATTTCAAGAGGAAAATGGTGCTTTCTTAGTACAGTGGTACCTCGAGATACGAGTGCCCTAACATATGAGATTTTTGAGATATGAGCAGTCGAGCGAGCGATTTTTGCTTTGAAATATGAGCAACATTTGAGATAGGAGTAATTGCTCGGATTGCTGGCTGCACACGACCCACCAGTTTACCGCGACTTGAGCGTCTCAGTTTCCCACGCCTCAAGGTTACGGAACAAATTAAACTCGTATCTCGAGGTACCACTGTATCATGATATGTCATGGTCCAGATGAACTAAGGTGTTTAAACTCACCTCTGTGGCTCTGTGACCAGGCCCTATGCTGACCAGCCTGGAGAAGCCTGCACGCAGGTGTTTATGAACTCTGTTCTTTCCTCAAGGGGCCGGAGGAAGAGATAGCCATGGAGGACAGTCCCACTATGGTTAAGATGGACCGGGGTCAAAGCCTGACCTCACCGTCTCGAGGGAGAAGGCGCCTTCCCAAGGCTCTTGGCTATGTCACCGGTGACATGAAAGAATTTGCCAACTGGCTTAAAGGTATTTTTGCTTCCATCCCTTGAAGAGATGTGAGAAGTGGCTTTGGAAGAAATTGCTGGCTCTTCTACCCATATCTTTAGTTATACAGTCAAACCTCGGTTCTCAAATCTCAATCTCGACCAAGTTGTTTGGGGGGAGGGTGCGGGGAGTGGGGGGGAATGTCTTGGTTGTCGTAGAACAAGCTCCAGTTTTGGACCTGACAACCCTTTCAGTGTCTCTCAGGCAACAAACAAAGGAGAGAATGCTTTTTGTTGCTGGTGAAAATCAATCATTAGCACAGTTTTAAAACATAAAAAGGCCCTCGAGAGTGCTAATGTTGCTAAGGGTGTGAAAGAAACGATGATCACAGGCAATTGAAGAGGCAGAAAAACTGTTGATTTGGATAAATGACAAGCACTGAGCCGGTGACAGCATTTCAGAGGCAGTGACACGTGAACAAGCAAAGACCTGAAAGACACCTGAAAAGACACCCCTGAAAGACACCACCAGGAGCTGGACCACGTGCTGAAAGTGATTCCTAAAGGGGATAGTTCGATGCATTTAAGAAATGTTTGTTTATAGATTAAACAGTACATTAGACATGTACTGTATATTTACAACAGCAAATCATTTGGGGATCTGAAATGGATTAATTCAATTTACATTATTTCCAATGGGGGGGAAAAATGATTTCATTTTCAAACAAATCACTTCTTGAATAGCCTTCCAGAATGAATTAAGTTTGAGAACTAAGGTTTGACTGTATTTACTTACTTTCTATCCCTTTCCTCCCCATTTTTAAGCTTTTTATCTTTTAACCTGCAAGCCTCTTCAAACTTTTTATTTTTATGGAGATAGTGGTCAGGGCCAGGATCTTGCTCCTATCAAAAGAAGACAACTGGCTCCATTTTATTGGTTCAGTACCTAAAATCTAAAATTTTACTATTGGTAAGTCAGTCCTTTGGCTTAAAAGTCTGTGTCTCTACGCATGGTGAGTAAGTACATTTGACACTTTCTGGAGCTGAGATTCTACTAGGGGCAGTGTCAGTTGAGCATAAAGAAACTGGATGCTTAGAGATCTGAGTGCCACTAAAGAGAAACTGTTCGAAGAATATTAAATAAAAAAAGTTTCACCTTCATCAGAGGGGGTTTTGATGATTTTGTTCAAGGGGGCCCTAAACTTGGGGCTCCTTACTGCTTTCCTAGCTCTGCCCTCATCATCTTTTGCAGACAAACCCAGAGTGCTCCAGTTCTTCGACTGGATTCTTCGGGGCATATCCCAGGTGGTGTTTGTCAACAACTCCATCAGTGGAATCCTGATTCTGGTGGGACTCCTGGTCCAGAACCCCTGGTGGGCGCTCAATGGCTTTATAGCAACCGTGGTCTCCACCCTGACAGCCCTGATACTCAGTCAGGACAGGTAGGTGCATCCATTCAAGCCACTCTTCTCACTTGTGGGGACACAGGAGTAGCCCCACACCAGGAGAAACAACCTTTATTCCATAGAACTCTTTATATTTCCTTTCATTGAAAGGTCATACTATCATTTATTCATGGCACTTGAATAAGTAGCCAGTCTGAACAAGGCCAAATTCTCATAGCAGTACATGGTAACCAGAACTAAGCTACAAGTAAATCCCAGAAGAGATTCTTAAGGGGATCTTGTTTAATAATTGATGTAATATTTATCATCAACATTTTTTTTTGTTTGGGCAAAAATGCATGAAAAGCTTATTGGCTTAATAATTCCTTTTATATCTCTAGTCCATGATTCGTTCAGTAAATTCATTCTGCTCAGATTCTAGAGAGATGAATAACCACAAATTCCAAGTCAGCAAGCCCGACTGTAGTGTTAGGATATCTTCTGAACTACGTGCTAGATTGGAAATAGCATCCACTTTATAAAGTGCTCTGTCAAGTGGTTAAAATGTTTTAGGGCATTTTTAAAAGTAATAAACATAAGGAAATCATCCTATTTGAAAATACATTGATATGTTGTCACACTTCTCTGATGAACAGTCTTAGTATCATTTTACAATAGAACTATTGAATTAAATGTGATTAAAATGTTGAAGATGAAGATAAAGAAGAGGAAGGAGAAAGGGAAGGGGGAAGGGAAGGGGAAGGAGAAGGAGCAGAAGGAGAAGGAGAAGGAGAAGGAGAAGGAGAAGAAGGAGAAGGAGAAGGAGAAGGAGGAGAAGGGATGAGCTGACACCCATCAGGGGTGTAGAACACTCCTGACTAACCCGTTCCTCCAGCGAGGCTCCAGGTCTTCCCTTTGTTCAAGGTCAATGCATAATCCCTCGTGGGTTGTCCTTACACAACTAAGCTTGTATAGCTCTTGCTGTGCATTGCCTAAGAAGATTCTTGGGGAGAGAGTCAGCAAATGCTCCACTTTTGCATCAGCTCCAAGGAACCTAGTTTGTTATCTGTAGAAGGTGATTTAGTATCTTAGCTTAAACCCTTTCCCAGTGCATGTCAAGAAACAGTCTTTCCACTTTGGAAGTGTGCTCTCAGTCTGTCGTAGCCAAGATTCCTTCATTGCTTGGCTCTAGTGAAAGTTGACCCATTATCAGGTATATTTTGGAAGACCAGGCATATGCACACGTGCTAGTTTACAAATCTCTTTTCTTCACCCCTGTCCTCAAAGGACAGCATTAAAACAGCAACCCTCTGTTCTAAGTGAATATACATGTTCTTGTTGCTTTAACCAGCGTGTTCCACAACTTGTAGGCATTGCCATTACATTTGTTGACCAAACTAAAGCATTCCTCCTGAAAGGCAGTTGTTGAAAGGATACGTCTTTGCATTAGCTCTCTGGTGTCATCATGTTTTGTCCCAGTTGCGAAGGGTGTTATTATCACTTCCTGGGTTAAATCAATACAAAGCGCACCACCTCCCACACGGCCTGGGATTATTAAAGGTAGACAAAGGACTTTTGAACAGGGAGTTCTTCTTCTAATGCTCTCACTCAGCGTGACATCATCTTGCTGAACAGGGGGGCCTCCTACTCCAGTTACCAACAAGCCAAGGAGCTCTCACGCGATCCTCTGCCGCCCAGGAGTGGGGCTCACCGGCTGCGTCACCTCCCCCTCAGGCCTCACATTTGATCTCACCCACTCACTCCACGATCTTCACACCTGTGGCTCATTCAACCTTGAATGCCGGGCCTTTCATGGTGCCAGGTGTTGCCAATGGCTTCGAGTTCCCGGTTGTAACATGGGAACCATTTTGACCAGGAGTAGAAGTGAGGTTACCAAGTGCCCATCAGTAGATGAGTGGATAAGAAAGCTGTGGTGCATTTACACCATGTGGACAGGAAGGAAGTCTGGCCTTTTGCAGATGCACCAAAGGACTTGGGGAGCATTGTGCTGGGTGGGGTGGGCCAGTCAGATGGGGACAGGTGCCGTGTAATTTTGCTTATTTGTGGAATCTAATGACAGAACAAACTAAGTAACAAAACAGAAACAGACTATCCAAGGGGAGAAGTGGGGGGCTAAGAAATAAAAAGGTGAGGGGATTAAGAAAAAAAACAACACCTCATAGACAACAGTGTGGTCATTACCAGAGGAAAATGAGGGTGAGGGGAGGCAGGAGAAGGTAAAGGGGGTAAATGGTGATGGAAAATGACATGACTTGGGGTAGTGAATGCACAATGTGCAGATGATGTATTATAGAACTGTATACCTTAAACCTGTATAATTTTATTAACCAATGTAACACCAATAAATTCAAATTTAAAAGAACATATTCCCTTAGAATCCCCTAAATCTCATGACATGCAGGGCCCACAGTCAATGTAAGAAATTTCCAAACCTGTAAGAATTTTTATTTGAGCCAAATTGACCACCATTGCCAGGAAACACAATCTCAAGGGATTGAGAAAAAATGCTCCAGAAAATGGCAATTTTACCACTTATTTTATACATTAGAATCAAAGGGCGAGACCTAACAGGGGTTACATGAAATCCATTGGTCATAGATTAGTGAGGGGGAAATCTCTGGGATTGGGTAAAAATTAAAAGGAATATATCTTATTTTTAAAGATACATACTTCTCATATTTAGGTGGGTATAGGATAACATGATAATAACAATGAGGGGATTTGAGGGCTCTGCTTTGGTGCAGTGTTTGTGCCATGAAGGGTCTGGAAAAAGATTACCCTGACATTTCTGGGGTATGTTACTGCAGATGCAAGAGACAATAGACAGGCTCAGTTAAGATCAAGATTGACCTTGGTTAGAGAAGAATACTGCCCTAGGGCATGACCACCTGCCTCAGAACTGCTTTTAGTTAGAAAGTTTTCATTTCAGACCATCCTATGAGGTTACTTTAGATCTCTGAGTTTGTAGGCATCCCTCCTTTCCCCAGACAGCCTCCCCTAAGCTTGTCAGGTTTAGTATGTGGCCTCTTTTTCATCTACAGGACAATATCACCACAGGTCTCTACATGGCCATTTCCGTGAGAGGAAATAATAGTAAGGGGGAAATACAATACGGGGTCTGGAGTGGAAGAATAAAAAGGAAATGAGGTTAAATGCTCAGAAGCAAAAAGGCCCCAAGAAAGGATTAGGTGTTAAATATGCACCAGATTAAATGGAGTGCTTTGCCAAGTAAAGGGAAAGTAACTGTCTTTCTTTGCACTGACTTAGAAATGTGTGTTTGGAGACAACAAAATGGAAGTACGGGAAGATAAAATGTATGTTAAATTGTAAAATCAAGGACACTATGAAAGTGAACTTACATTTCAAGAATCTTATGCCTGACCAAGAAAATCAGATTTCAAACACAGTTTCATCTAAAAGCTAATTCAAGTCAGAGGCCCTTAATGATTTCAAAGAAATAATAACTTCCGAAAGGGAAGGCTAAAGGAAACAGAATCAGGTTGGCGCATCCTTAGCACTGATGCTCTGTAGGGGGCTGTTCTAAGTGTACATTTGGATGTCTCCACATTGTCAGTAGTGTTTGGCTTCTACAGACTTGGGAATATATTTCTAAAGAGAATCTCATTTTCTCATGTGAATTTGACCTGGAATTTCCAAGCGTCCCCATTGCAAGCCCGGCCAATGTCCACGTGGAAAAATGCCCATGCTGTGTTCTCGCCCGCAGGTCAGCGATCGCAGCGGGACTGCACGGCTACAACGCCACCCTCGTGGGGATACTCATGGCCGTCTTTTCAAACAACGGAGACTATTTCTGGTGGCTGCTCTTCCCTGTCTCGGTGATGTCCATGACTTGGTAAGTTGTAACTGCTCTTCCAAATGCTTTTATAAAAATTATAGGGGTGGGGAGTGGGAATGGGGAGTTACTGCTAAGAGGTACAGCGCTTCCGTTTTGCAAGATGAAAAATGTTCTGAGAATGGATGGTGGTGCTGGTTGTTTAATAATCTGAGTGTACTTGGTGCTCCATAAGTGCACACTTTGAAATGGTTATGTGGTAAATTTCATGTTATGTATATAACGAAACTTCTAGAGAAATCATTTTTAAACATTTAGACTCGGGTTATGTCAATCGGAAAAAGGAAACATTAAAACACACTGATACATATGGCCCTTCCTACCACCTCTCCCCTCTCCCCAATATTCTGATGTAATCAGTCTTGATTGGGGGTGTTGTCTGGGCATTGGGAGTTTTAAAAGCCCCAGAAGTTTCTAAAGTACAACTAACGTTGAGAGCCTCTGGCTGCATCAGTGGTCCTCAACCCGCACACGATTGGAGTTCCCTGCAGGGCCTGTTGAAACACAGACTGTGGCTCCTGTCCCCAGAGGTCCTGAATCGGTTCACCTTGGATGGGGCCTGAGAATGTGCATTCCCTTTTTTAAAAATATGATTTTACTGATTTCAGAGAGGAAGGGAGAGAGAGAGAGAGAGAGAGAGAGAGAGAGAGAGAGAGAGAGAGAAACATCAATGCTGAGAGAGGATCATTGATCCGCTGCCTCCTGCACCCTCCTACTGGGGGTCAAGCCCGAAACTCCAGCATGTGCCCTGACCAGGATTCGAACCTTGACCTCCTAGTTCATGGATCAATGCTCAACTGGGCTGGCAGAAAATTGGCATTTCTAACAAGTTCGTGGATAATGCTGATATGGCCAATCCAGGGATCCCACTTTGAGAGCCACTGTGCCTCTAGGAGCTCCTCCTACCCCCCCTGCCCCACTCCCTTCAAAAAGTTTTTATTGAGGAGTGGCATCAGCATCATGGTGGAATGAGGAAAAAATTCTTTACTGAATTCAGTTCCTTTTTTAAAAAAATAAAACAAAAAACCCTGAATTCTTCAAATTAGCTTCTATGCTGACAGTGTCTTAAATCCTTTTTATTTTTTGGAAGCAAACATTTCCTTCTTACTGTAGCATATTTAAAATATGAAATACTAATATCTACACAAATGAGAAGCAAAGCCCGCTGTGGATAGAATCTGCAGGAGAGCCATCCATGCAGGCTGCCCCTGCAGGTGTGCGGAGGGGAACCTGCCAGCAAAGCCCCCCTGCCCAGGAGGTAACTCCCGGACTGCTCTGAAGAACAGGTTCAAGGGCAAGAGTCATTGCCTGTGGGTGCTTACCACACCCACTCCCACAACCCATGGAATCTGAAGTTCTGATCTTAAAGGGATGGCCCTTTGAATAAGTGAACAAGTGAGTGTGCAAAAGAGTCCCAGAGACCAACTAATTCAACCCCCTTATAGTCAAGGAGCAAGCAGTGCCTTGCCCAAGGCCACACAGCTCAACTGCTCAAGGACCTAAAATTCTGTCCCCCTGAGTTTAAGACTTTCTTCATCCAGCCCACATCGCCTGCATCCTCCCTTAGATAATTATCTTTTTAAAAAATGCATACACTAAAGACTTGTGGAGATATAGACAAGTTCAAGATCGTGGTCACCTCTCAGGGGGAGGGAAGGGCATGTGATCAAGTAGATTACACATGCGGCTTTGACTGGTGTAAATAACATTTTATTTTCTATGTCTTAAATAATAGAAAAATATTTTTGAAACCTAGAGTTTTATAGCTCACTGTAAGCAACCCCAGATGTAATTTTTCAAAAGCTAAAGAAATATGAGTTGATTTTTTTTACTTTATGTAAGAATTATTCTGTCTACGACAGGATTTATCTCAAGTGTGTTTAGATTTTTTGTTTGTCTTTCCCGTGAAAGGTTTTCCAAGGCAGCACTTTAGGGGCATATGCAAAAACCACCGGTAGTAGAGAGATTCAGTTTGTCAACATTGGCTGCCACATGCATATTCTTCCATTCTGTTCTGTTGTTGTTTTCAGTCCAATTTTCTCAAGTGGGTTGAGCTCCGTGTTCAGCAAATGGGACCTCCCTGTCTTCACCCTGCCCTTCAACATGGCATTGACGATGTACCTTTCGGCCACAGGACATTACAATCCGTTCTTCCCAGGCAAATTGTTCACCCCGGTAACCTCGGTTCCCAATGTCACGTGGTCTGAACTCAGTGGCGTGGAGGTAAGATACAGGATCTCTTCACATTCCCCCTAGCTCTGGAAGACAGCCAACGTCCATGGACTCAGAGCCTTCTAGAGATTCATTGAGTTAGGGGAGGCTTCCTGTCTTCATTTTGCTAGCTAAAGCATTTTTTCTTCTCCAAAGCTTTGGGCTCTAAGAGTTTGTTGTTGTTGTTTTTTAGTGACTATTTGGTCAAAGCTAACTTTCCCTAGGATCTGCAGTGCTAATTCCAGAACATAGCTCCATTGGGAATCACACACCCTATTGCAAACGTGGCCCTTGTTTGGATGGGTGAGATGGGCGCTAGCCACTTAAGCAGGCACCTCCACCTGGGGCTAAGCCCTCCGTGACCCGCCATAAAGACTGGCTGCTTACTGCTTTACCCACCACAGAACCTCTCTGTCCTGCCTTTACTTATGTTCGATCTCACAGAATAAGTACAATAATTCTGGGTCCTCAAGCTTCAGTAGACATCAGAATCATTACTTTTTAAGTACCAATATAAGCGCCATCTCAGACTTCCTAAATAATAATATCTGGGGGTGGGGCCTGGAAACCTGTATAGCAAGCCCCCAAAATATTTGTGCTGTGGGCCAGAGTTTGAGAACCACCCTGAATGCTGTATACTCTGTACTTCTTTACAGATGTGCATAGAGAGAACACCATTTTTAAATACCTGGTTAACCCAAATAAAGTTCCAGTCTTCCTATTGGTGTCTATTTGATAAATATCTTTGTTTTCATGATTATTTAAAGCAATCTTGAAAACCAAAGAAACCCTACTTTTTCTCATGTGCAAAAAACTGGCTTTCCCGCTGTGAGGTTATAAAACACCTTCTGCTGTCCGCTGTGCTGGGCGATCAAAACATGTGAGAAGCGTGCATAGCCTTTTCTTTAGTTTCTTGCTCAGAAAATGAATGGGAGCATTTGGAAATAACTCAATTAAAAATGTATTATAACTCCCATTAAAAACGATATTATAGCTGAAACCGGTTTGGCTCAGTGGATAGAGCGTCAGCTTGCAGAATGGAAAATTGATATCATATTCATTGATTGATCTATAATCACACTGTCTAATACAGTAGCCGTTAGCCCCATTTATTTAATTAACTTAAATGTAAAATTAATTAAAATGTAAGATTACAGTTGTGCTCCTTTGCCTCACTAGCCACATTTCAGGTGCTCGATAGACAACAAGATACAAGAATATTCCAAGATCCTGCAAAGCTCTGTCGTGCCGTGCTGGTCAGGGGAAGTGAGGGTCTTGTCCTTCGCCTCCCTCTGAACTGCCACTTCGGCATCAGCACTTATTTCCCACCTCACCCAACTCGCCACGCCCCTGGCTACCTGAGAAGTGGTTCCGCTGCATGTGCCTGGGTCAAGTTCTCTGGTCTAGAGGAAACAGGAAATGTTCTTGTGTAGACATGAAAATCCCGCATGGGCGGGAAGAATTTAGGTTCCAGCTTAGGGTAGAATCAAACTCACAGTCTAGACCTGCTTCTGAATTGTGGATAAAATCACCTGACTTCATTAACTGCCAGATTGCATAGGAACCATAACATTTCTATGGACTGTAGAGAGGCATGGATGGACTGGCCCCAGCATGGACGGACAGTGGGAAGCAGTAGATGTATAAGTGGTGGTCCCTGCCATCCTCATGGGGAGGCACGGGAGATCCTCACAGTGGGACAGAGGCACCACAGTTGCCAAGGCCACGTGTCTGTGCAGGCAGGAAAGCAGGGAGCAGAGAGGGATGCTGACACTTACCTCAAAAGATTAGACACGCTAAATCTAAAATTACTTCATCTGTGCTTGTGGATGTTCTGGGGGTTTCTGTCCGGTTATGTTAATGACTTTATTTCCTAAATTACTTTTACAGTTACTGAAATCCATGCCTGTGGGCGTTGGTCAGATATACGGCTGTGACAATCTGTGGACAGGGATCATTATCCTGTGCGCCATCCTGCTTTCCTCCCCCCTCATGTGCCTGCACGCTGCGATCGGGTCATCGATAGGGATAGCAGCAGGTGAGCAGGCACGGAGAGCACTCCTCCACGCTGGTGTTGTTCAGGCACCTGCTGTGCTCCAGGCCTTTCTCTCCTTTCAATGGTTGTCAGTTGCTGCCTCCACCCTAGGCCCCTTCCAGAGCACCCTGCCTTGTGTCTGCTGCTCTAACTGCTCCTGTCTTATCTAACAGGGCTCAGCCTTTCGGCTCCATTTGAGAACATCTACTTTGGACTCTGGGGTTTCAACAGCTCGTTGGCCTGCATCGCCATTGGAGGGATGTTCATGGCGCTCACCTGGCAAACCCACCTCCTGGCTCTTGCCTGTGGTGAGTATCCCATGCACCTGGGGGGAGGGGTGCTGGTAACCTCGGGATCAAAATCCAGGACAAACAGTACAAAAGGGCACTAGACACGAGACACTAGCGCTGGGGCTCTTGTTTGGGGCCCGTGCTATCTAAGTGTGTGACCAGGGTGAGTAACATCCCCTTTCAGGGGGCACTCTAGTCGGCTCTGCCCAGCTAGGTGGTTACTGAGACGGGAGAGCCTGTTGAAAGGTACTATCCATTTTATCATATGTGTATATTGGGGCATAGAAACTCAACTTGTCCGGTGTTCTTCAGACTCATCATTTGACCCAAGAAACGAAAAGGAAATAAGCTAAATACGGAACCATTTCCCCTGGTGACTCAGGTAGAATTTTAGGTGGCCCTTGGAGGATCACCTTAATCCAGCTCTTCTCAAGATGGAGTGTGCATCAGAGCTACCTGGGAGGCTTGTTAAAATTCAGACCTCTGGGCCCACCCGAAGGCCCTAGCTCATGGTTAGAGGGATGGAAGGAGTTTGCATTTCTAAACAAGTTGCAGCTGGTGCTGGTGCTCTGGGGACCACAGGTGAGAACTGCTGTATTAACCCTTTCTGACCCCTGCATTCTAGCCAGACTCAGCCCCCAGAGCTAGAAGGGGCTCCGGAGAGCTCCACTCCTTCCTTCTCATTTTATTGTTGGGGAACTAAGGCCAAAGGACATCCCATCTCGACCCACAGGTTGAGAACCGCTAGCTGCGTCGTCTAAGACCATCGGAAAACACAGACATTTACATAATGATTCATAACAGTAGCAAAATGACAGTTATGAAGTAGCAACGAAAATAATAGCCACTGTCCCACTGTGAGGATTTCCCATGCCTCCCCATGAGGATGGCAGGGACCACCACTTATACATGTTGTATCAGCACAACATGAGGAACTGTATTAAAAGGTCACAGCATTAGAAAGGTTGAGAACCACTGCAGTCTAACAGATTATATGGCCACTAGAGCTTAGCAGGGTTAGTCTTTCTTTCGAGATTAGTTTGAGGCTTTAAACCTTTACTTGAAGTGCATACCTTTATTTTTCTGTGTTGGCAGCAAGTACATATCAAACACTCATAATGCAGTCCCAACAGTACTTATAAGACCTGGGGATTTAGAAGCTTTAGATCACAAGTAGTTCTTGCTCACAAAGAATTACAGTTAAGGGCAGAAGCCAGATGAGTAAGAGAGAGAGCCTACAGGAGCCCATAAGACATTTACAGTAGAATAAGGAGACATCTACAGTGCAAGATTCTTAGGTGAACACGACAGAATAGAATCATTGAGACGGACCTCCTAGAGAAGCTGGCTTTTCCATAAGTCCTAAGAACTGGGAGGAGAAATTGCTACTGGTGGAGAGGGTGGTCAGGACCAGCACGGGGACAATCTGAGCCCCTCCTCAAAGGTGAAGCATAAGCTGTTTCTGTCACAAGAGTTGTGGATGAGGTCTTGACAGGCTGTGGAAAGAGGTGAAATGAAAGATATTTGAGGATGTGTTTCCCCAAAGCAGGAATATCTGCATTATTTTCTTTATTATAGAAGTAACACGGGTTAATTGAACAAAATGAAACTAACAAAAGTTCTGTAAACACAGAGGAGTATAAAGCAGAACGTGATCGTTCGTCATCCTACTCCCTGGATAGAACTTTTTGCTGCCCTCTTATTAGGACCCTGTGATTATATTGGGTTCATTTGGATGACCCTGAATAATCTCTCTATATCAAGATTTCTTAGTCACGGCTGCAAAGTCCTTTTGCCATGTAAGATAACATACTCACAGGTTCTGGGATTAGGACAGAGGCATCTTTGGGGATCTTGCCTCCCATGCCTACCTTCCTTTGAGTAAATCAGATTTTCTTTACTTGTTTAGCAGAATGATTAAGGCAGTATATTAAATCAGTTAAGAGCCCACACCCTGGTGCCAGAATTCCAGCTGTGCTGATTTTAATTTTTATAGGTGCCAAATTCATCCCACAAAGTCGTATCAATTTCCTCTACCACCAACAGTGTGAAAAGGTGTCTGTTTCATCACACCGGGTACTCTCAGTGTTTTTCATTTTAGACATCAAGTTTTGAGACAGACTTCCAGCCCCTCTTGTAAAGCAAATATCACATGTAAAATGCCACTACAAGTTTCAGCTTGCCCACATCACCCTGATGCTGTCAAACAAAACTCAACCTTGTCAACCAAGGTAAATAAATAACAGGTATTTGTGACAGAGGTCCCTACTATATGGCTTTTTCAGGAAAGAAGACTTGGCAAATTCTGATAGAGCCTGTCAAGGGTGCCTTACCTGCCTCTAAACCAGGGAATCCCTCAATTTTGTTATCAATGCAAACTGTAAACACATTTTGTACCTCTTTTGCATAGCCAGGATATGATGGTAGGACTCACACATGGTGGTCTGTTTGGAGGAACATTGTCTATGAAGAGTGGAAATCTTGTCTTCCCTTTCAGCACTCAAGGGCCTTTTCTCTCCCTCGACTATCCAGAACACTGCCAAGGTCATCAGCTACAAACTTTGATGTGCAGAACTTACCTCTAATGAAGGCTTTCCCAGCCCAACTCAGCAAGTCTTAGTTGATGGGCAGCTGCTATTAGATAGTCTGACACTTACTATGAAAGAAAAGCAACTTGGAATTGGACATCACTTTGAACACCAAGTTCAATATGAGACTTGAACACCAAGATTGTGCTTTAGAAGTGCAATAGGTATTAAAAGGAGAGAAATGGCAATAATGTCTCATGTGCTCAGGAACTGTGTCATAGAAGAGAGCAAGGATAGAGTGTCCCTAGTGCTTAACTGAGGGACAGTGAATATTGTTGAATGAGTGAGTGAATGAATGAATGAATGAAAAGGGGGGAGGAGAATAAAATTATGGAAACCAAGCATAGAAACCCTTTCAATCTGCATTGTTGCACTCTTCTGCTCAGAGCAGTATCTTAGTCCTGTAATGACAAGGGTGAGTTTACAGCTGCTGTTGTGGAAATACATTATTTCACTTGAGATTCACCCCCTCCTTGTAAAATACACCTCCAAGTTACCTCATTACAAACTATGAAACTAGATTCTGAGAAGTTGGGTGATTTGTTGTTCAACAACCAAAATGGCAGAGCTTGGATTTGAAGTCCAAATTGGTTCCAAAGATGAACCTTTCCCACTAGCATGAGACAATTCAGATGTGAAAGAATTAGGTGTACTGTTGAACAAAAATACTTAAAAACACAAAATATTGATAAAAGGATGGAATTGAGGATCACAGAGTTCCTCACACCATTTCCTGTCCCGCCCCCTAAGATAGCTGATGTGATTTCTCAGCAGACAGGAAGACTAGGTGGTGAGTATATCTCAGTGTGTGCTGATGGCCCAAGGGTGTGTGCAAATCATTCTTCAGGCTGCTTCCCTGAGCCCCCTCTTCAGCCAAAACTGAAAAATTAATGATTTGCTAGTTGAGATCTTTGTTTTTGCTGTTTTACATTGAAAGTCACACATAGACTCAGATTACCTACTCTAAGATTCATGCTTTACTCAAAGTAAATTTAAAAAATAGCATTCATGCTTTACTCAAAGTAAATTTAAAAATAGCATATTTATTTATTGGCTTGAATGCCAGTCTTAATGGTATTTGGGAAAATGTTATTCTGGGGAGAAATCCCACATTTGTACTCAGTTTCTGCTGATCTCTGAGTTTCTACCTTCTTCTTTTTTTAATACCATGATTTTTTTTGGTAACTGACTTAGTTTGAGAATCCCAGATGCAGTCAGATGCAGTATAGAAACCATACTACCTCAAGAAACATTCGTAAGTCTCATATTAATTCAACTCTGCCTGGATAAAATAACAGGAGAGTTTATTTGTTATGGAAGGATTTTTCCTTAAGTATCAGCAAAGCAGCAACAAGATAGTAACTACAGACAAGATACCTTTATTGAGTACTTACTGTGTGCGAAGCCCAAGCATTACCTCCTTTCATGCTTGCACCAGCCCTGAGAGAGAAATGTTCCTATAACCTCCATTGTACACATGGTCGAGTCTGGATTCAAGCCCAGAGCTGCTGACTCCAAACACATACTTGCAACCAGGGTTCTGGTCTGGCTGGCAAAATGTGGATGTTTACATTCCAGGGGATTTATACCAGAAGGCAGCCTTTCCCACAGTGAAATGAAGCCCACAAAGCTTTGTTCTCTCTTCTTTTTCTGTAGCCCTGTTCACCGCCTACCTGGGAATCAGCATGTCACACATGATGGCTGTGGTGAGTTTGCTTTCTCATCAGCATGATTGGTCAGCTTTCAGTGATATGGAGCCCATGTGGATTGTGGCCTAGGGCAGAATGCATGACTGTGTCATCCACCACTTTCCCCTTCCTTGCACCTGTCTGTCCTCACCTTCCAGCATCATCATAAATTTTGGTCCAAATTAAAGTCACCGGGCTTGTTAAGAATATCAGGTTGCTTAGTTTAAGGAAGTGAAATGGAGGTTGTATAACATATTACCACGTTTAGACTCTTACCTGTGAGTATCAGGAAGTTGCCTTTAGAATATATTTTACTGAAACAGAAAGCCAGGACTAGGTAGTAGTTGAGAAAGCAGGAAAGGGAGGAAAATACAATTAGCTTAAGACTCAAGTTTTTTAATCAAGCCAATCATTTTTCATATCCTTTATCTTATTTTAAGTCCCCAGTCAGTCATCAATAGGATTTATTTAGACCCATGTCCTGGATGAATTAATTAATGGGCAAAATCATTGCCCATTAAGAGTCCCCTGCCACTCTCTCCCCTTTCTTTTCAGCACTATCTGGCCCTTTGATTTTCTTTTTCCCCTTCCCTGAGGAATCCAGTATGACTGTCCCAGGATGCTCCCCCCTCCCCCCGCCATCTCCCAGGGCCCTGGACTTCCTCTCTTCACCCCCCTTTGCAGGTAATGCAGAACCAGTTTCTGATAGCTCAGTCCATGTGGTTGTGGTCATGGCTGCTAATGGGTCAAGACAGTAACTAGTCCTCTCAACCGCAGCATAAAGAACTTACCTGGGAGGGTTGTCTGGAGACACAATATCTTTCTGGTAGAATGTCAAAGTGCCATTACAGGCATGATGGGCAATGCGTTAGAGCATTATGGGGCCCTTCCCATCCCAACAAAGTCCACAGATATCCGTCCACAGGCCGGAATTGGACAGGCTAGTACAACAGAGTCAGCAAGGGAAGGGGGATTTTTAAAAACACAGACCCACCAAAACTGGTTTGGCTCAGTGGATAGAGCATCGGCCTGGGGATTAAAAGGTCCCAGGTTCGATTCCAGTCAAAGGCATGCATCTTGGTTGCGGGCACATCCCCAGTAGGGGGCGTGCAGGAGGCGGCTGATTGATGTCTCTCTCATTGATGTTTCTAACTTTCTATCCCCATCCCTTTCTCTCTGTGGGGAATCAATAAAATATATTTAAAAATAAAAATAAAAACACAGACCCTTAGGCCCAGTTCCTTGGCACTCCTGATAGAGTGGGTCTGACCTGGTGCTTGGACATCTGTGTTTTTAACCCCCTTCCCATATTATTCTGATGTGCAGCCAGGTTTAGGTACCGTCACACCCATGGGGTCCTTGCATAGGGCATGTGGTGTCTGCTCAGAATCTCATGAGTCTCCATGGGTAGCACAGGAGAGAGACTTACCCTCAAGGAGCTTAGAGTCTATTTGGGAGACGGCGTGAAAAAGAAGGAAAGCAGGTAGAGTCTAAGACCTAGTCTGGGAGGAAATCAATGGGTAGAGTGGTCACTCTGGACCTTGTGGATGTGATAAATGGTCAGGAGCCATTGGGGATGTGTAGGTGTCATCTCTGTGCCAAGTATCATCTTTTCACATCTGGTATTAGAATTCCAATTGTCTGAGAACAAGGGAAAGATATACAAGATGGAAAATATAGCTGACCCCTGAAAGAATGGATGATGACATTTCCAATGCTAAAGGCCCTGAGTGCAGACTAATCTCCATGGGCATAAGCAGAATCCAGAGCAATGCCCTCCCCGCCCCCCTCCCCATCCCCTAGCCCATCCCCAGCAGAATGAGGATGGAGCGAGAGGCGGTGCTGTGTGTAGATTAGCTTTCTGACAGGATCTCAGAGGAACTCGTGCTTGTCTCTTCTCCTCAGGTGGGACTGCCATCTTGCACCTGGCCCTTCTGTTTGGCCACACTCCTGTTCCTCTTGCTGACCACGAAAAACCCCAACTTCTACAGGATGCCCCTCAGTAAAGTCACTTACCCCGAAGAAAACCGTATCTTCTACCTACAAGCCAAGAAAATGTTGGTGGAAAGCCCTCTGTGAGAGCAACCTTCACCCACAGCCATGGTCACGGTCATTTCTGACTACCCGCCCCAGTTGGCTTCCAGTCTCAGCAATTCGTTGTTTTTCACTAATAACCACTTTCCTGCTAACCCACCGGCTCTCTGTTCTTAAGCTCGTCCTGCAGTTTTCTCTTCGACTTCAGGGACATCCCTACACATGTGAGAGACACATCGGGACCATGTGCTCTGACTACGGAATGTTAAACCCTCACGGGGCATTGGCGCCAAGACTGGAATATATTTATGAAGCCAAAATGCTCCAGCAGAAGGAGGAACTGAGACTGGAGCTAATTATTGATATTTATTGATATTTTTTTTAATCTTTGGATGGCTAGATGGTGTTCACAGTATTAAAAATTAAGCTCTGTAAACCAACTAAAGCCTTCAGGAAATGGAATTTGTGGTCATAAAATCGAAGTCAACCCCAGAATCTCAGATAAGCTGTTTGACTTGGGAAAAATCAATGCAGGTGACACATTAGGAGCTGTGGGCAGCATGGCGGGGCGGCTGATGGCTGAGCCTGTTCACGGGCTCCTGGGCAGGACAGCCTCCGTGTTGACAACGTGCGGATTTCACTTGCAGGAGATGTTTGTCTCTCTTCAGGCTATCAGAGCTGCGTTAGAGAGAGAGAAATTCTGTCAGTCAGCATTATTCTGTATTGTTACTTTTCTTGGAAATTGCAAGGGATTTTTTAGGTGGAGTTCATTATCTTTCTCTTGTGAGAATGGATTTGTCTTCAGTGAGATAAGAGAAGTCCTTGGCTTAACCAGTTCCTAAATAGTATAGAAAGTTACATTTTTAAAAAGATTTTTTTAAAAATTGATTTCAGAGAGAGGAAGAGAGAGATAGGAACATCTATGATGAGAGAGAATCATTGATTGGCTGCCTCCCACACGCCCCCTATGGGGTGAGAACACACAACCCAGGCAGGTGCCCTGACCAGAAATGGAACATGGCAACCCCCAATTGGACACAACACCCGACCAACTGAGCCACAACGGCCAGGGCTAGAAAGTTACAGTGTAGCCGAAACTGGTTTGGCTCAGTGGATAAAGCATGGGCCTGCAGAATGAAAGGTCCCAGGTTTGATTCCGGTCAAGGGCATGTACCTTGGTTGCGGGCACATCCCCAGGGGGCGTGCAGGAGGCAGCTGATTAATGTTTCTCTCTCATTGATATTTCTAACTCTCTATCCCTCTCCCTTCCTCTCTGTAAAAAATCAATTAAAATATATTTTTTAAAAAAATAAAGAAAAGTTACAGTGTAATAAAATATTCGGCATAGCTATTTTTACTTTAATCCTTAAATTAATCTTGTAAATGTCATAAATGTGTAGAATTAAGTTATCAACAACTGAAGGCCCTTTAAAATTATATTTTCCTTTGAGGATATCTTACATGTTACAAAGACTGAAAGTTACAGTGAGATTACTTCTGGGTGTTTAGAAGTTGTTGAATTTTGACTTTAAAAAAATTGTTATTTTCTGAATACTCAAAATATTCTCTCTCAGAAATCAATTATATTTGAGCCACCAAAAAGACATCCAGTTAAAAGATTCTCCCATTTTTCTTTTAAAAGTTATCGGTTCTGTAAAGATTGTATAGCCAAATGGGCTGGAGAAGGTGGTGGAACGTTCTGCCAGTCCCCTTCTCCTTCAATTTGTATCATTTCAATCCGGAGAATGCAGAAAGAAGAACTGCGGAATCTTAAAGGATTTTCCTTCTTCTTGGGTTTACAGTGCTCAGTGCAAAATATACATACAGCTGGTGTGGCTCAGTGTTTGAGGGTCGACCTATGAACTAGGGGATCATGGTCCAATTCCTGTTCATGACACATGCCCAGGTTTCCGGCTCATTCCCAGTGTGGTGGCATGTTCGGCAGCTGACCAACGATTCTCTTTCATCATTGATGTTTCTATCTCTCACTTCCTCTCTTATATCAATAAAAATATTTTTTAGAAAAATATTTATATATAAAGTTTGCTCAATTAATAAACATGCATAAAAAGGGAAGTAAGCCTACAAATACTTTAGGGAGAGTTCACTTCTTCCTTTTCTCAGGAAAACAAACATTGTTCCAATTGAAAAACCCTGTAACCAAAGCCCTTTGCAGCTGTCAGAGAGTCACGTATATTCCTGTGGAAAAGCTACATTTTCAGTGTTTGAACTGAAATCTCTCTGGCTAGGGAATCTGTGAAATAAGACTTGGGGAAGGGGGTGCAGGACTAAAGGCCAGCATGACCAAGGATGACCAGGAGGACAGAGCCCGGGCGGTGTGCGTGAACCAGATGCTTCTGAAATGTCTCCGAGCTGATCTTCGGAATGGGCTCTCCCCAGCGTGCTAACTACAGACCTTCTCCTGTGAGCGCACACAGACTTGTAAATAGGAACATTTTAAAGCCTTGTACATTGTCTAATTTAAAAAGTATTGATTTTCTCAAGCAATTTTTGTTACCAAGTATTAGCCTGATATTAGTATTGCTTGCATTTTCTTAGGGAGTACTTGTATTTTTTCCTATTGTCTGTAGAACAAATTTCTTTGTAAGAATATGAATAAATTATGCTCACAGCTCAGTTTCGTGTAAATCTTGTTTAAAATCGCATGCCTTTTATAGCTATCGTGTATATTAACAATTAGCGTATTTTCCGGCATATAAGGCGACTTTTTAACCCAGGAAAATCTTCTCAAAAGTCGGGGATTGTCTTATAGGCCGGGTGTCATCTTATAGGGCAGGTATATCCCAAACTCTATATTTTAACTGGAAAAGTTGGGGGTCGTATTATACACCCTGTCGTCCTATACGCCGGAAAATACGATACATGGGCAAGTATGTGTTGCTTGTATCTTGAAAGGCTAGAATCCTATTCATTTTTTATACTTGGAAGTAGCACCAGAGGTGTATTTGAGCAAAGCCATTTCAACTCATATTTATGGGCCCATCCCTTAGAGTGTCCTCTCAACTATCATTGTCCTCCTCACACAGGGATGAGGATGGATACCAAGGGCAGTTATAAATGTTCAGGGGATGCTCCCAATACTAGAGATGAGAATGCTGAGAACCAGCTTCCATGCATTCCCAGACAGGCCCTGGGCACCCCATCAGAGCTGATACTGGGCCAGGGCACACTTCAGGAGTCAGCTCTCTAGGACAAGCCCTCCAGCCTCAGCTTGTCTCTACCACCCGAAGCACTTCTCTTCCACCTCCTTTTGTCCATGGTTAGATGGAAATTTACTCCAAGTTCAAAAGCAGCACAAACAGGAAACAAAAGCAGGCCACAAGGTGTTGGCCCATTGCAGTGCCCTTGGTCAAAACAAAACCTCCCCTGCCTATTGTTTCAAGAGAATAAATTTAGGAGAGTGAGCCGGTCATTAAATGTCCCCTTTGAACTGAGGTAGGAAATGGAGAAAAGGTCTGCTAAAAATTCCAGACATCAAATATCTCACCTGTGGGAGTTCCAGGTCCAGATTTGCGTGTTTCCCTCACACTTAATTAGCACAGAATATATTGAGCTGGAAGGTTAAGTTCCACTGAAGATAAGTATTTTTCAAGGGGCTTATTACAGACAACCTTACAAGAATATTCTTTTTAGTTGTTAAGTACAGAACACAGTTTAATGCCTGTGCATGTGTTCAGCCTTCCCCTTACCTAATATTACCTTCCAAAAGGCTTTAATCTTCAGAGTTAAATCTCCCCCTTGAACTGGCATTGACAACCCCCCAGACCATTGTTTGCTGAAACAATTAACAATGCAGATCCTTAAGGAATTTAAAAATATAGGGTAACTAATAGATTTTTAAAGAAGTGAAGATACATTCTATAACAGTCTGCTTTCACAGTTCTTAAAATCCTATATAATAAAGAAATAATATGCAAATTGACAACCATGCCCTCGCATACGATAGCCACCACAAGATGGTCGGCAGGGGAGGGCAATTATGGGTGACCAGGTCAGCAAGGGAGGGCAGTTGAAGAGGACCAGGCCTGCAGGGGAGGGCAGTTAGGGGTGACCAGGCATGCAGGGGAGGGCCTAAATTGGCAGTCAGATATCCCCTAAAGGGTTCCAGATTGGAGAGGGTGCAGACTGGGCTGAGGGACACCCCCCTCCCTGCACATATTTTGTGCACCAGGCCTCTAGTTTAACTATAAAATATATACAATAGATCAGAAGCAATATATGCAAAGTCATCTAAAAGAAAAGATTGCTCCCAGGTCTGACCTTAACCCTATTAAGTATTAACCAAGTAGATGTTAATATATATAAAGCAACTTAAGTCTGATGGGATAGCCTATTAACCAGGACCTTAGGCACTGGAAGCAAGAATTGGCAGGGGTCTTCAGCACTGAGGTGGTGGGCCATGAGCAGGAGTCAGAGGAGACCTCTGTCTGGGAATGGATGTGCTAAGGTATCGTGGTTTAGCAAATTTAATCATTTAAATTGTACAACTATTGCCCCTTGTCTGCTTGTGTACTCACAAGCTATTTGACTTTCTGTGCAGACTTGCCTTCTAGGAGGGAGAAAATGTACCTGTCCATACTCATCTCCATTTATCGCATAATGGGATCTGGGACTGCAGGAGCAAACCAAACAGTCAAAAGTTCTGCCCTCACCAAAAAACTTTGTAAACTGAACTAACAAGTAAGTGAGTAAATGGAGTAACGTGGTGATAAGGCTGAGGAAGAGGTAGCCAGGCGACAAAGTCCAGTGGCTTCTTCCTCCTACGAAACAGAACACGATAACTTATCAATTTACCAGGCAGTCGTACTAAATAGGATGCTTTGGGCAGTAAGTAACAGATACCTGTCTAAAAGTGCTCTGCACAGCAGGAGTTTTGTTCCTGAAAGTAGCGAGTTCTTTGCCAGGTTTGGCGCAGCTACTCAACAGTTATTACCAAGGATGTAATCATTCCCATCCTCCTCGCCTCTCTCAGCATCCTCAGCAGACTCCACTTTCATCCTTAGGCTGTTGCCTCATGGTCCCAAAATAGCTGCCTTGGTTACCGACATCACGTCAGGAAGAAGGAGGCAACAAGTATTGTAAGAGAGTCATTCTCCCATGTCTCTCTTTCTATCAGAGAGGAAAATCTTTCCCAGAAGCTCTCCCAAAATACTTCCATTTATGTCTTTTTGGCAGAACAGCGTCACATGGCCATGGCTGGCTACAGAGGAGTCTGGGAAAACATGCATTGTCAGCCTCTGCTATACCGTTTCCCCGAAAGTAAGGCATCCCCCGAAAATAAGACCTCCCCGGAATATAAGGCCCCTGAAGCTACCATAAGGCGTCTGACTCCTGATTTAAAGAAACCTCGCCCTACCTGAACAGCTCCGGCTGCACTGCGGCCCATCAGTGAGCTGGTTTGTGATGACAACTGCTACCGTAACGTAGACAGGTGATAAATTTCCTTTTTTTTTTTTTGTTCAACAATAAATGTGTACCGTATTCTTCTTCATGGAAAAATAAGACATCCCCTGAACATAAGACCTAGTGCATCTTTGGGAGCAAAAATTAATATAAGACACTGTCTTATTTTCGGGAAAACAGGTAGCAGGTGAGCTCTGCCATACTGCAACCAAAGCAAAATGATTGGCTACTGCACAGGCAGTCCCAGTAGTACGTAACATCACCATACATCATACAATACCTATGGGATAGAGACCTAGCTCATGATCACAGAGGTACTTAGTGGAGTACTTGCTGGAATAGTCCCAGAGTACTTTGGAATACTCCAGCTTCATACAGGGTTTTGTAGCCTCTCACAAACAAAATTCTAAGTAAAAGGTGAGACAGCCTGTGATAATGATCAGAGCAAGGAAAGTTTCGGGTCACCTCATATTCTAATTAGTCCTCTTGATCTAACATGAGAAGCCTCTAAATCATTCCACATCAGAAAGCCCCACTGGAAATAGTTGAGTTTCAATTTAGTTCCAGCTCAATGAAACATTGGAAACAATGTCCAACGTATTCTGCTTCGTGGTTCCAAATAAACAATGAGAAAATCCGTTTCCTCTTTGGGTTGGGTTCATTGGATCCTAGCCCATAAAACTTTTGAATTATATCACAGTGACATGCAAGGACTTGAAAGAGATGAAATGAGGCGCAGAGGAAAGTTGGCACAGTGCCAGGAAATCTGGCTAAAGTTGGGTCTCTGGGCCCACAGAAAACAATGGCAGCAAGGACATGAGTCAGTGGCCCCAAGTGCAAGAACATCTTGGGGCAACAAGAGCACACACAGGCCGACTACAGGAATGGCCAATTCAACAGGGAGCCCTTTCTACGTGCTTCTTCTGGGGACCTCCTACAATGTCTACACCCGTCTCATTTGTCCCACCTTTACCTTCACATTCCGCATGGACAGTATCCTATCACCTGCAGCCCTGCCCCTCATTCCCATCACAGGGCCCTCAGAGGCTCCAAGACACAGACCGTGGGGGTCTGAGGAGCCCCTTCTTCAGCATCCTGGACCTGATTGCTCAGTACCCTGGCACACCAATTGTTAAAGTCTCTGAATGTCACCTTGGTATACATTTGGTCAAACAGTTCAATGCAGACAGCCTCTGCATGCCTAAAGCTGGTTGTAATTTAATGCAAAGCATTATTTCTTTTCAGGTTACAAGGTGGGCTCTCAGGACCCAGGACTCAGCGTTAGATGCACGAGGGGCATGCATACATCTGGTATCGAGATCAAGGCAGTCACACATGGAGCAGATCAGGCAGACACCTGCGTGATCCGAGAGGTACCAAAGCCCTAAGATGCCTTCGCCAGAAGCCCCCCATGGAGCCTAAAATTTCTCTTTTGAATTCTCAGCAACAACTCATTAAGATCTCAGATATTAAAATCTCTGTGGAACTAGCTTATCTGGCCTCTTCTCACTTCACAGGTACAAGAGCAAATCCTATAGAAAAAAGATTCTAGAAATATTAGTTTTGATGAGCAAATCTAAGGAAGGCAGTCCTCCAGAACTAGAGCAGTGGAGGAGGAAAGAGGAAGAGGAAGGACATACAAGAGAAACCAAGGACAATATATGATCAAAACACATTCCTCGTTGAGCACATCAGAGTGAAGACAGAAGCCAGGAGGCAAATGAGACTGGTGTAGACATTGTAGGAGGTCCCTACCAAAGAGTCCAGCAGGACAGTCTGTGGGTCCAGGTGGGTTAAGAAGCAGCTTCCCCCTCTTTTCTGCCATTTGGAGGGTCGTTACCTTCTCTTCCCATAATCTTGAAATCTTAGTTTGCTGGCTTTATGGCCACTTGTTTTTATCTTCCCAAACTACTTCTGACCTTCTTCCGGTAACAGCACCTCTCTTTCCTTAAGGCTACTCCCCTTCCCCAATAATGGGGTTCTCTTGCAATTATCAGCCTCAATACACACTACCAAGTACAGTGCTGGCCAGTGATTCAGTCCTGGCCAATCAATGTACTCCAATTCTCTGGCCACAGGGATTGGCCCAAGGGATATCCACCTGACCCAAACTGAGCCAATCAGATTCTACCCTGCAGGAATCGGAAATCTGAGCAGAAATTCCAGGATAGAAGGAATCTGGAGCCGGTCTGACAACAGTGATCTGGAAAATGGCCAGGAAATACTCAAAGCCATCTGGTTTCTTCCCCACCCCACCCGCCAAGGCCAGGTTACTATACTTTCCCATAGATCCCCGTAGCTTCCCAGGACACTCAAGTGGGAACTAAATGATCAGAAGGTGATTCTGTTGCAACCAACAACCAAAACTGATTCAGAACATTGCAGGTGACCTACTTAGAATATCAAATAAGATGAGTCAATAGTCAAGAGGGGCCGAGACCGGTTTGGCTCAGTGGATAGAGCGTAGGCCTGCGGACTGAAAGGTCCCAGGTTCGATTCCAGTTAGGAGCATGTACCTTGCTTGCGGGCACATCTCTACTGTGGGGCATGCAGGAGGTGGCTGATCGATGTCTCTCTCTCATCAGTGTTTCTGACTTTCTATCTCTCTCCCTTCCTCTCTGTAAAAAATCAATAAAATATATATATATATATATATATATTTTTTTTTTTTTTTTAAAGAGTCAAGATGGGGTGGGGAGCTAAGGGAGGGTCCTCCTCTGCCCCTTCCCCCTCCCTTCCCCCGGACATTGGGTTGGGAATCTGATAGTCCTTGTTACATGGGATTAAACCATTTATTTTAATTGATCTTTATTAATAAATAAATCCTTAAAAAGTTTACAATTAACATGAAAAACAATTTAAAAACCATGAGTTAACTATAAGAAGGAGCACTGTCCCTCCCATCTAAAAAATAATTAAATAAATTTATCTTTATTGTTGAAAGTTATTACAGATGTTCCTCTTTCTTTCCCCCACTGAGCCCCTCCATCTTGCTCCCACCATGGGGTTAAACTATTAACTGATGTATATCGTGATCCAAACCATATGTTCCCACAGCTAACGCTTTAGTAAAGGCTTGGCAAGAAAATGTCAGGATATTGGAATTCTCTGGCTACTTTTCCTGCTTACATTAAAGCGGGATGTATGTTGAGATTCTCCTTCTGCCTTTCACAAAAGCAGCAGACCCCTGGGGCCTGAATAATTGTGAACTCTGCCTGTGCGGGTTATGAAGCCATTGTTTCCCGGCTCCAAATGCACCTTCTGTACTCTGATACCGGGACTGGGATTCTACAACCCACATTTCTCCTTTGCCTGCTGGTCCTGCTCATAATGCGCGCCGGAGGGAACTGGGAGGCAGGCGGAGGGGTGAGGGATCTGCCACTTTCAGCAGCAGTTTCCAGTTTCTTGTCACTCTCCCATAACCTGTCCTGCTATGAGCCCTCGGAGGCTCCTGCCTCCACTAAGTTCTGTCCCTGCACTAAAACCCATGTCCTGACTAGGGAGCAGAGGAAGAGAAATAGGGAGGTCTGGTCTTCCGACCTTTCCCCAATACGTTCTGTTATAAATTCACTCATTGCCAAAAAAGGTTAGCAATTCCTGGCCGTGATTTTGTGTCACTCACCACGGGACATCCCAGGGACAGAGGCGGAACTGGCTCCTAAACCAGGCCAGAAGGGCCCTGTCCTAAGCCTCCATGCTTTAAAACAGCCTGATCCAGTGGTCGGCAAACTCATGAGTCCACAGAGCCAAATATCAACAGCACAACGATTGAAATTTCTTCTGAGAGCCAAATTTTTTAAATTAAACTTCTTCTAACGCCACTTCTTCAACATAGACTCTCCCAGGCCGTGG
This sequence comes from Lasiurus cinereus, assembly GCA_011751065.1. NCBI lineage: Eukaryota > Metazoa > Chordata > Mammalia > Chiroptera > Vespertilionidae > Lasiurus > Lasiurus cinereus. Next base: position 53,521,884 of record JAAGEH010000480.1, read on the forward strand.
TATTTTGTGGAAGAGCCACATGTAAGGGGCCAAAGAGCCCCATGGGGCTCTCGAGCCGCAGTTTGCTGACCACTGTCCTAATCTGACCTTCCGGTGGCTCTTACCCTTCCTTCCTCCCTCCCTCACCTTTCCCTGAACAAGGAGCCACAGAGACAAGAGCATTTTTCCACCTAAAGCCTAGGACCTTCTTCTAGACCTAAAGCACCTAAAACCACATAATATTCTGCCCAAACGGCCATAGCTTGCTTCCCAGGCCCAAATGAGGCCGTCCTCTGAGTCATTATTCTGAGTCAGCACTGTGTTTTCGGTCACACACCCCTTGGCCCATGGTACTGCTAAAGATGGCTGATGGAGGTGGGGGTGGGGTGAACAGAGCTTGGACGTCCCCACCAAATTGCCCATGTGGGTATGCGAGGCCCCACTGTGTAGGACAGAGCCAAATGGGAAGAGAAGGGGGAGAAGGGATGGACCAGGGACCTCTTGATGCTCTTGTTAAGGAAGGGCCTGGCAGGAAGCAAATCAGCTCTGGTCCCTGGATCTAAGGCAACGGCCAGACAAAGCCATCATGCTGAAGTTTGAAGAGATGAGCTAAGAGACAGAGCTACAAGGCTGCATTCTAGATTTCAATGTCATAGCCTACTGGTCAATCACACCTCCTAAATGTAACCAGTGAGAGGTGTTTTTGCCAAAGGCTCCACCAGCAGGAGCTTCTGCTGGTCAATTCGCAAGCAAACCTGGGCCCCAGAGTCCATGCCAGGAGGAAGCAAAACCATGTGCGGTGCCCTCAGCATGGCCAAACGGAACCCTGGGTGGAGGCTCAGCAAGCGGAGCACAGGGCAGCCACAGTGGCCCGCCATGGACTCAGTGGCCGGACGGTGAGTCGACAAGCATGTCTGCGGCTTACTCACGGTTCCTGACCAACAGGATATGCTGGCCTTTGGGCCACTGGCCGTCATCTCCGGTTCCCTTTCCCCGTTTTAAAATAGCAGTTTTCTGGCTATCCTGTCCCTCCCCTATAATGGCTGTGTGTTGGGTGCGTTGGGGTGGCACACCTAACCCTCCTTGCAAGGTCATGAGTAGCATGCTCAGATCTACTCTGCTTGTCTCACAGGGGAAGGGAGGTATAAACCATGTGGCTTTTAGAAAAAAAAAACAAAACACAAAAAAACATTGTGTATGTGTGTGTGTGTGTGTGTGTGTGTGTGTGTGTGTGTGTTTGGGAGAAAGAGGGAGGGAGAGAAACATCAATGATGCATGCCTCCTACTGTGAATCAAGCCCGCAACCCTGGCATGTGCCCCGACAGGGAATTGAACCAGTGACGTCTCAGTGCATGGGACAAGCTCAGCTGAGTTGAGCAACACTGGCCAGGGCAGCAACACAGTTCTCCCTTAAACAGGGACATTTTTGAAATTGTCTACATGGGGAAAAGGGTGTGTGTGAGCTGGGCAGCCCAGTGACTGTTAGCTTCTCCAGTGTGTTCCCACTTCCCACCCCTGACCCTTCTGGTCACCGACTTGAACCCCTGACTACAGAGGGAGGCCCATGAGCCAAGTTAGAACAATCACTGCACTTTACCACAGTGATTGGTTCCGGGAGGTCACATGACAGCAGCTGCCAATCTCAATTCTTCTGACTGCAGCTGGTGAGAAAGAACTCCCTTTCTTGGTGACACAAAAAAATGTGAGTCCAAGGCTCTTAGTGGCCCTGTTCCTCATTGAAAGAGAGAGAAAGGGAGAGGGAGAGAGAGGGGTGGGGGAAAGAAAGAGAGACATTGATGTGAGAGAATGATATTCATCAGTTGCCTCTCACAAGTGGCTTGATAGGGGATCAAACCTGCAACCCAGGTATGTGCCCTTGACCAGGAATCAAACCCAGGACTTCCAATGTGGGAAGGGGGAAGGAGGGTGTGACATTCCAACCACTGAGACTCACTGGCCAGGATAGGAGAGTCATTATTTTAAAGATGGGAAACACTTGGGATCACTGATATGACTTCGATTTTATTGAGGACTCATGTGATTTCCTTTGAACCTTACAATAACCTCTTGAGGATGTTTTCCCATTCTCTAGATGAAGGAACTGGAGCTGGAGCTAAATGGCATTATGTACAGAAGAAATTGGGGGCAGGGTTTGGAAGAGGAGACACAGACATTCCTTCGTCCCTGTTCTCCCACTGCCACTCCATGGTACTGGGGTGGGAGGCATGGAAGGGTGGAGAGAAAGAAGGAAAGAGGACTGGGAAGGAAGACATGACTCCCGAAGTCCCTGTGAGGTACAGGAACTGTAGACACTCTATCTCCTTTAGTCAAATCGCACCATGGCTCTGAGATAGGCCCTGTTGGAGTGTCATTGTTCCCATGAGGAAGGGACCTGAGGATGAGAAGGATCACACTTTCTCCAGGTCACAGAGACAGTAAGTGACAGCATCCAGGTTTGAACTTGGGTCTGCAGATGTTGAGGTGTCTGTTCTCAGCACTTCCAGTGAGGCCTCATCTCAGACTCCCAGGTGAAGGCTGTTTTAACTACCAACATCTAGTGATTAGCTTTGACCTTTTAGAGCAATTAAGGTTAACCAGCCCCTCCGCTTCTCCAGCAATTGCTACCGGGTTTCCACAGCCCACCTCAGGCTGCTATGAGCATGGCTTTCATCCCATCTGTGCTGTCTCAAATTCCAGGGCCCCACATCTTACACGAGGTCAGCAATATGCCTGGAGGAAGGGAAACTGAAAGATAATGCACACCAGGTCCTTCCCTTTCATCCATGAGAAGTAATTCAAAAGAAGATTTTTAGCCCTGGCCAGTGTGGCTCAGTTGGTTAGGCATCATCCTATGCATTGAAGGGTTGTTAGTTCAATTTCTGGTCAAGGCAGCAGATAACTTTCTCTCTCTCTCTCTCTCTCTCTCTCTCTCTCTCTCTCTCTCAAAAAAAAAGGAAGATTTTTATATCAAAAACTATAGACCCAGTGCACAAAATTTGTGCACGGGGGTGGAGGTCCCTCCGCCTGGCCTGCCCCTCTCCAATCGGGGACCCCTCAGGGGATGTCCGACTGCTGGTTTAGGCCTGATCCCACAAGGCAGTCGAACATTCCTCTCGGAATCCAGGACCACGGACTCCTAACCACTCACCTGCCTGCCTGCCTGCCCCCCCCCCCACTGCCCCCCCCCCCGCCCGCCTGGGCACCCCCCACTGCCTTTCTGTCGACCTGGTCGTTCCCTAACTGTCCGGAAGGAAGTCGGTGGTCCAGAAGATGTCCAGTACCTGATCTAATTAGCATATTACTCTTTTATTAGTAGAGATAGACATGGAAACATTATTGAATAGCACACAAAAATCACATGAACTGCCGAAAGCCGATCATTGTTTTATTAGTAGAGAGGTGTGGATCAGAAGGGCTGGTTAACCTTAATTGTTCTAAAAGGTCAGAGCTAATCACCAGATGTTGGTAGTTAAAACAGCCTCCACCTGTTAGTCCTAAGTAAATTCATTGATTGGCTAGTGGAGCTTCCTGCCTAGGGGATATGGGTGTATCCTATAATCTTAATCTTAATAAAAGGGACGGTAAAGCCAGAGCCCATAGTAGTCCTCTCTTGGGCTTCCGCTTGGCTCCTGTTTCCCAAATTAATGCTTTTCTCGTCTCTTTTCATTTATGTGTGGCCTTCTGCAGAACCTGAACCCTGAAATGGAACCCTGAACCACAAAGGACGTGAAAGGGGTTCCCACAATGAACTTCCATGAATGTCTTGCTTGAAGTTGCCCCTTGAAATTCCAACCAGCTCTTGTTTAGAATAGTTCAGAAGAAAACTATGAAAAACAACTGGCAAGCAGGATAAAAGGCTTAGGATGGAATTCCAGAAACTCCAGTCTGTCCCAATGACCATCCAGGCTTAGCTAACCCTCTGCCCCACAAGAACCTGACTTGACACCCCCTCTGCATGCCTTAAGTTTTCCCCTCATCTCCTTCGCTTCTCTAGCAGCCTGGAATGTCTTCTACTCCGGCTCATCTTCCATAAAGTTCTCCAGGATCTCCGTACCTCCCCTCTGCTAAGCTCCAGTACTAAGCCTGCACTTGAGATGTGCACTGTTATATTATTCATCTGTTGTATAAGGTTTTTCTCCATAACTGCTGGGCATAGGAACTGCATCTGCTCCATCTTTGTGCCCCCAATACATGGAGCAAGATGACTCTCTGGACAGAGATCGGGCGGTACCCACTGGTGTGTCAGGAGCCACCTTTCAGGGTGCTTGCCTCCAAATCTGCTAACAAAGATGCACTCCCTTAAGTTAAAACATAACCCAGCCAGGTGGCTTGGCTGGTAGAAGCATTGTCTCGTGCACCAAAAAGGTTGTGGGTTCGATTCCCGGTCACAGCACATACCTAGTTTGCAGTTTTTGTCCCTCATCAGGATGTGTATAGGAGGCAACTGATTAACGTTTCTCTCTCACATCAATGTTTCTCTCCCTCTGTCTCTCTCTCTCTCAAAAAAAAATCAATAAACATCTTCAAGTGAGAATTTTTTTAAATGCCCTCTTTAGAAACTTTCTTTAAAAGTGAATTTTAATGTAAATTGGGACAACCAGTTCCTTTCTCTTATAGGTGGTTGAAATTGGGTCATGAGAAAATAAGATCATTAAGGGGGAGGGAGGGAGGTAAGGCTATTAAAGGCCCAGGAGTGGGGGGACTCCACTATGGACGAGGAGGAGAGGATGACAGTTCTGGTCATTTGGCTACTTTGCCTCACTTAGCTGTCTAACTTTCACTTTCCATTCAAGTCCCAGCTTATTCAACTGGAAGAAAAGTGGTTGGACTAGAGCAATGGTTCTCAAAATGGCTCCCAGGTCAGCGACATCAGCATCACCTGGAAACTTGTCAGAAAACCAAATGATCAGGTCACCCTAGACCTACTGGATCAGAAACTCAGTGATGGGGCAGCAATCTGTCTTTTAACAAGCCCTCCAAGAGCCAAAACCGGTTGGCTCAGCTCAGTGGATAGAATGTCAGCCTGCGGACTGAAAGGTCCCAGGTTCGATTCTGGTCAAGGGAATGTACCTTGGCTGCGGGCACATCCCCAGTGGGGGTGTGTGCAGGAGGTGGCTGATCTATGTTTCTCTCTCATTGATGTTTCTAACTCTCTGTACCTCCTCTTCCTTCCTCTCTGTAAAAAATCAATAAAATATATATAAAGCCCTTAGGCTCCAGGTTGAGAAGTGCTGGAATGGATGGTCCACATAGTCCCCTGGAAAGAGCAGCACTAATGCTTCTTAGTGTGGCTCCTAGGTCACACAAGGCCATCACTACTCTGGTACCCACATAACGGCCCGGAGGTCAACAGGCCTCCACATCTGCATAAAACCACTAAAAATATCCTTAAGGAAATTTGCTCTTGGAAACTCTGGGCCTTTGTATCTGCTGTCACATCTTCCTGAAATAGCCTTTGTCTTCTGTTACCTGTCTATCTCCTATTAGTCTTTCAAGACTCGTTTCAGTGGTCACCTCTTCTAGGAAGGTCTCCCAATACCTCTCTTCCCATGAGGTATCTCCCCCTTGTGCTCTTAGCACTCTACAAATATCTCTGTTATATCATTTGCCACCTTTATCTGCACCCCCACCAGCTAGGTGTGGCAGAAACTGTTTGATTTCTGACACAATACAAGTCGTAAACATTGCATGAGTGAGTGAATGGATAGCTTGAATCCTGGTGTCAAATACTTGAGGGCTCAGACAATGAGTTTTGCTTATTTTTTTTAAAGATAGTTCATTGGTTTTTAGAGAGAAAGGAAGGGAGAGGGGGAAGAGAGAGAGAAACATTAATGTGAGAGCAAGACATCGATGGGCTGTTCCACATGTCCCCCACTGGGTATTGAGCCTGCAACCTGGGCATGTGCCCCAACCAGGAATTGAACCAGAAACTCTTCAGTGTGCATGATGACACTCAATCAATTGAGTCCATCGGCCAGGGCAAATTTTGATCCTTGTTCATCTCTAATCATTGATAGTTTGATATTCTTCATGTTATCAGTACACAATGATTGCTTAATCATCATGTTTTTTGCTTTAACTAATTCTTTATAACATATTACATAATCCAAGCTCTATCATGAGCCTCTCAGCAATCTAATGAATTCAATTAGAGCAGATATTGTTTCAATCATTTTAACAGGTGACACCACCACTCACAAGTACTAAATGGCTCTCCTTGGTAACCTATTTCTTTGAAAAATACTTATCTCATTTTTTTCTTCATGTAAAACATTGTGATAAACAATGGGAGATACAGTATATAATAAATCTGATCTTGAGCGAGTCAGTCCATCAAGGCTCTCGGAGCGTGTTGGTCAGAGGAGGTAGGAGAGACATCACTGTGGATGAGACAGAAATTGCCTGAAGACTGACTAAGGCCTCCCAGGAGAAGTCAGTAGATTTATAAATGAGCAGCCAGGGACAGGGAATGGATCCCAGAGCTGCAGCAGAGATCTTACGGAAGAGAGTTGGGAGATCAAAGACATAACTGGCAGGCCCACTCACTGCCTGAGACCCTGACGGTGGGCTGGCTGACATTCCTCGTTTGCTTGGTTACTTTTGATTGTGTGGAGGACATCTGTTAAAATCATCTGTAGAAATCATTGGAGACCTTGGAGAGTCACTTCCTCCCGACAGGATTTCACTGTCTCTGCCAGGCACCTCGGGATACTAGCATTCCAACATTAGTTCAACCCCAAGTCACAGCTTCAGGCTCTTCGGCCACCCACATGCGTCAGCCCCTGGGAGAACAGTTTCCTTCTGGTTGACTTTCTTTCTACAGCGCAGCACTGGAGGGCCCCGGCTCTGAGTGCCAAGTAATTTGCGGGGGCCTCTACTCTGGAAAGGAAAGTAAGCTGTGGATTCCAACTTTCAGAGTCATAGTCACTTACAATTTTCAAAAGCAAAACTGATTTCTCAGCCTCCTCTTTAGCTCAGCCAATGCCCCTGGGGCAAAAGCAGCCCCCAAAACCACACTCGCCTTGCTGGATTTCTGTCTCCTAGATTTGGGGCTGGCTAATTCCTTGTTATCCTATTAGAGTCTTGATGTTGGGGAGCGGGGAGGGCAGGATTTATGTTTTTTTAAGCTGTTTTCAGAAGGAAAGTTGGTCTGGATTACCTAGTCTGCCGCTGCTAGAAGCAGAGGTCTGTTATTAGCTCTAGAATCTATCTAGAGTCTAGATAGAGATGAAGATCAGATTCTGTGAGCAGTGGAGGGACACGAGAGCAGAAATTAATCCAAAAGTGATGCATAGATTATCTGAGGGGCCTGTTGCAGGGGTCAGTAGAGAAAGTGAGAACTGAAGAAACAGATTTTTATTGATGTCCTTCCCTTGTTTCAGCCAGCATCCAGATCAAACAACTTATTGGGCTGATGCCCAAATTGGTACTTCCAATCTTAGTTAAACCCAAGGGATTTCAAAAACAGGCCTTATTGTCTGATTTGCTTAATTACTTCCTTGTCGGGGAGCCTTCACTTCCAACTGCAAAATCTGCCAAGAGAAAAGGGAAATCTTGAGCCACAGATAGATTAGATAGATTAACCCTCATCCAGGAGCCTGAACCGCAGTACCTGCTCTCAGGGAGCCACCTCAGGCTGTGCTGGGGTGGGAGGGGGGCTCAGGGACCCAGGCTGCGCTGCTGAAGCAGGATGAGTCAGTCAAGGCTCAGGGCCCTACTGGAGCCCGCTGGCTGCCCGCCCTCCAGGGCAGAAGGTGCTGGAGGCTTTGCTGAGTAGGGATGGGGCAGCCCCGCTGCTCAGCCAGGAGGGCATCAGTCCTCCACCTCCTTCCCCTGGGCTCGCTCCACTTTGGAGGCTACAAGAGCTGACTCTTCTCTTTCCCAGCCTCCCTTTACCTGAGGGTAGTCTGGCGATCCAGTTCTGACCAATGAGAAGTAAATCAGAAGTTGGGGGGGTGGAGAGGGTTCTGGGAAAACTCTTTACCAAGAAAAAAGACAAGTGGAACCTGTTATATGGACTTGAGAGTGGACTTGTGGCCTGGCGCCATCCTGTGAGGAGCCAGGCAGGAGGGAAAGGCCCAGAAAGTCTCTAACACACCAGCCCGGCCAGGGCTTCTCCTGTGAGAAAGAGAAACCACTCTTTGTTCAAGCGACTGTGATTGGGTTTTCTGTAATTTGCAAATGAAACACTCCTAACTACTGCCAGGAGATTTCAAATGCCAGGACCCAGCCTGAGAGCAAAATTACCGGGAGCTTTAGAATAAAAACAGGATCAAATAGCAAACGTTCATTGAAACCTCTGTGAGCCCAGCACTGAGCTAGCTGGCGGTCACAGACGTTGCAGGCATTGAAGGCGTTCACACCTAAGTGAGATCCAATTAATGCAAATAAAATCTCATCAAATATTAGAAAAGCCTTTAATGATCATCGAATCGTGTTTGATAAGACACCATATTAATGGAAAAACCATTGAAACCTGTAAAGAATTTTTGTGAGTTTATTTGAGCCAAACTGTCGACATATGCTGGAAAGCAGAACCTCAACAAATGGAGATAATGCTCCGGAGATTGGCAGGTTATATCTGTATTTATACATTGCCATCAGAGGAAAGGGACGTGGGTGGGTTATATGAAATCCATCGGTGATAGACTAGAGAGGCAGGAGAAAGCAAATCGGAGCGGGTGAGGGGGGGGTGCAGGGGGGGGAGGAGGTGAGGGGAAGAAACCCTGGGATTGGATAAAAAGTAAAATGATGGGCACATACTTAGGTGGGTGCAGGAACAATGAACATGATAATGAAGGAATCTGTGGTATCTGTCCTGACACCCAGCACATTCGGTTGTGCCCCAAGGGGTCCAGAAAAGGGGAAGTTACAAGTTACCCAGACATTTCAAAGGCTACGTTATCATAGATGGAAAAAGACAGATGGGCTCAGTTCAGGTCAGGGTTGACCTTGTCAGTGAAGATACCCACCTAGGAGGTGACTACCCACCATCACTGCTTTTAATTCAAGTTTAATTTCAGGCCATCCTTTGTGGCTACTTTTAGGTCTCCGCGTCTGCAAAACTGCCATGCAGGCCTTCCCTGAGCCTGTCCGGTAAGCCTGTGGCCCCTTTCATCCACAACCACACAGAACTCAATGTATAAAACATAAAATCGGTTTCTTTTAAGAAGAATTGGGCCGAAGCCGGTTTGGCTCAGTGGATGGAGTGTCGGCCTGCGGACTGAAAGATCCCGGGTTCGATTCCGGTCAAGGGCATGTATCTTGGTTGCGGGCACACCCCCAGTGGGGGGTGTGCAGGAGGCAGCTGGTCAATGTCTCTCTCTCATCGATGTTTCTAGCTCTCTATCCCTCTCCCTTCCTCTCTGTGAAGGGTCAATAGAATATATTTGAAGAAGAAGGAGGAGGAGGAGGAGGAGGAGGAGGAGGAGGAGGAGGAGGAGGAGGAGAAGAATTGGGACCTAGAAACCTGCCCAGTTAACCCATTCGTATTTTTTTAGGAACGTGGCTAAATTTCCTGATCGGAAACTGGGGTCTCCCCGGCAGAACGGAAGTAGCTTGCCCGGAGATGTAATGGGTTTGCCATGTGCCTGAATGAGGTCTGCCTCCCCAGGACCATTTTCAGGACTGTCTTCTCCTACAGGTCAAAGGAGGGGAGTAGATGGTCACGTGGTAAATTGCGCTGCCGCCATGATGATTGGTCCTGGAGACCAAAGAAAGCGGAAACCCACCTGAGCAGAAGTGGCCAAAGCAAGCGTCATGGAGGAGGTGGGGCTCGAGTGAGGTTGCCCCCAAGGATAGCTGGCCACACCCAGAGCCATGTTTGGATGCCACAGCTGGGAGGAGGCATCCAGTGGGGAGATGCCAGGGACGCTGCTGAAAGTTCTACCAGGCACAGGACAGTCCTCACCACGAGGAAGTATCCAGCCCAAATGTCAATAGTGCTGACACTGAGAAACCCTGGAGTGGAGGGAAAGATGAGGGGGAGAGGCCAGGCAGAGGGAATGGTGAGAGCAAATCCCCAGGGGCAGACATGAGAAGCGAGGTACTGCCCCCTCTGTATCTCTAACACACATAACTAGCTACCAGGTGGGTATTTGCTGGATTTCAGGCTCAATCCCCAGTGTGGGGTGTGTAGGAGACAGCTGGTCAATGATTCTCTCTCATCATTGATGTTTCTATCTTTCTCTCCCACTTTCTTCCTCCCTGAACTCAATAAAAAATATTTTTTAAAAGAAAAGAAAGAAGTCAGCCTAGTCAATACTTCTTTTCCTGATTTCTCCTGCCCCACCTTCATCCTCATCCCAAATCCTCAGAGAAGGTGACCTTTCTTACCCCCTTACTCATCCGCCTCAATTCACTTTCATGCTGATACCCAGCATGCTCTCAGTCCTCATCAAGCCTGCTGTCTGGTGCCATTCTGCAGGGTATCAGGAACCAGGAAGGTGCCAGCCCGCACTCTCACTGAGCAGGCAGGTGCAGGTGCGGGGAAACTGTGTCCATTTCCATCCATCACCCGTCAGCCCCTTTGTGACTCCCAGCAGCTCAGCCAGCCTCCCCGCTATCACATGTGGGAGTTCCCCGGGGACCAGCATGTCCCCAGAATGAAACCTCAGGCCCCAGAGAGTCCCACCCTCTTCTGTCCACCCTGAGACAGATGACAGATGCTCTGTGGCTCAGATCCATTGCATATCTTTTTATGCTTCTCCTGATGGGAGACATCCGATTGTTTTTCTTGCCTCAATACCACTCATCTTTTTGTAACAAAGGGTGGACTGTGATCCCACTCAGGACACCCAGTGTAGGCCGGGGCGAGCTTCTGCTGTAAGGCATCAGCAAAGGATTGGACTACCTACCATCAGAGGATCTGAAACCAGGACCCTGTCTAGGGTTTGCCTCCCACCCTGTCCTCTTTTTTATTTTCTCACCCCCACCTCTTTTTCAGGCTTCACTGCCCTCAAGATAACTCTCTCTCTCTCTCTCTCTCTCTCTCTCTCTCTCTCTCTCTCTCTCGTTTATTCTGTATCAAAACACTCTCATAAGATCTGCTATCAGTCACTGATCTCTCAGTCTAGCATAGCTCTAATTGGCTAGATTCTAGAAGAAAATGAAAAAAAAAATGTGCACTGCTCCAGGGCACAGGAAAGGGTGGAATTCGGAGTGGTGTTTGTGATGTTGGGGAGGGTGGGGTTCCTCCCTGGGATTCCTGAGATAACTGAGAATTATTACCTCCATCATAGAAGCACAGCTCTGACTCAACTTATCCACATTCCTCAGATGAGCAATAACATCCAAAAAGCTGAGTAACTTGTCCAGGGTCACGTAATTAAGTGCCAAAAACAGCATTTGAATCCAGATCTATTTCACCCCAAAGACTGTGGCCATAACTCCCCTAAGCAAGAAGAATGGGAAGGACAGTAAAGAGTGTAAAAGCACTCCATGTGTGGAAATCCACCTGGGCAGGCCTGGCATGGCAGTGAGGTAAATGGGAAGAGAGAGACATGCATTCATGCTAGAAGCACACACAAATGCACAGGCCAGACTTCTCTCTATGAAACACACACTCCCAGATGCAGGAGGCGGGGTGATGGGGACGAGGGAGGGTCTCCCCGAGAAGGCATGTTCCTGGTATCAAAGTACCTGATAAGGTATTGCTTGGTCTCTCGGACAATTTTAAGTTATGAAAGAGGGGCAAACTATGGAAAACAGTATGGACAATCCTAAAAACATTAAAAATAAAACTACCATACTATCCAGCAATTCTACTTTGGGAATATCCAAAAGTTACAAAACACTAACTGGAGAAGATATATGTACCCCCATGTTCACGGCAGCATTATTATTACAATAACCAAGACATGGAAACAACCTACATGTCCACTGATGAATGAATGGGTAAAGGAATTACGGTATCTATATATCATGCAATATTACTCAGCCATTAAAATGAGAAAATCCGACCATTTGTAACAACGTGGATAGACCTTGAGACATTATGCTAATGAAATAAGTGAAATAAGTCAAACAGAGACAGATACTGTATACCTAACTTATACTCAGAAAAAGAGACCAGATTTATTGTCACTACAGGTAATAGGAAGGGAGGGTAGAATTTGGAGAAGGAGGCAAAGGTACAAGCTTCCCGTTATAAGGTAAATAAGTATGAGGGATGTAGCATTCAACATGACTTGGTTAATGCTGTTGTATGACATATAGGAAAGCTGTTTAAAGAGGACATCCTAAGAGCTCTCTTTGCAAGGACAGTTGGTTTTTCTTTTCTTTTTATTGTATCTATACGGGTTGATGAATGTTAACTAAACCTATTGTAATCATTTCATAATAGATAGACATCAAACCGTTATGTTGAACACCTTAATCTTACACAGTGAGGTGTGTCACTTATTTCTCAGTAAAACTGCAAGAAAAGAAAGAAGGGAGACTGGGCAGCAAGTTATGGGCTGACCCAGCCCGAGGGCATAATCTAGCTGGACAGCAGGCTGCACTACCGGCTCCACTGCCTCCCTCTCTGATAGCTTTTCCCTGCCAATTGCATCATCCTCCCCGGGTTCACAGTCCAGGTGGGGTCCTCCAGCTGCCTGGCCTTCCTCACAGACGCTCCCTAAGGGAAAGGGACAGTGTACTTTTGTTAAAAGCTTCCTATATCTACGCATTAAACGATGTGCCTGCTTAAAAACTGGGTGGATTGATCAATTTCTTACCTTGATATAATTATAGCTCAATTTTTAAAAATGTTTTTGAAATACAATTTAAAACAAATTCTCGTGGCAAAATACTGGACCAACCCAAATGTTACAATAACAGACGGCACTGCAGCTAACACATCAATGCAGATAAATCTTAAAGATAAAAATATTAAGCAGAAAAAAAGACAAAGCATATATACTGCAGGCTTCCATGTATGCAAACATCAAAACCAAAGTACAATTGATTCTGGAACAACATGGGATTAAACTGCACAGTTTCTCTCACATGCAGATTTTTCAATAACTATATTAAATTTTTTGAGATTTCCTTATTACCATAAAGCAATCATACTGCTGCTTCTTCATTGTCAATGCATATAAATAAGTAAAAATTTTCTTTTCACATTATCTTTTAATTTTTATACCCAGTGTTATTAATATTTATAACATCTACAGTATTTTGTATCATATAAGACAATGTTGATGTAGGCACTGACAGGAAGATGATTGATTCATCTTGTAAACAGATGATGTAAATGTATGGTATCGATAAATATACACAATACTATAAATGTACTTTCTCTTCCTTATGATTTTCTTAGCAATTTTTTCCAGCTTCATTTATGTTAAGAATACAGTAGATAGTACATGTAACATACAAAACATACAGTAGTTGACTGTTTATGTTATCAGTAGGGCTTCTGGTCAACAGTAGGCTGTTAGTGGTTACACATGGTTTACCGACCACGGGGCAGGACACTGCTTTTGGAAGGAGCAGGGGAGAAGGGGAAAGAAGAACAAACCCCAAAAGAAAACGGGGAAACTGGACACAGATGAGTATATACAGAATCATATTTGGCAGCTTTTAACTTTATGTTTGCAGGAGGTTAGATGGCCAAAAATATTAAATTAAAAGATTTTTTTAGACCAGCTACACTGTCTCATTCAGGGAAATTGCATCCCCGAGACCCTGCAGCCTGGACCTTAGCACTGGGGCAGAAGCAGCAGTTTTGGAAACTCTCTGCCAGAATAAGAATGATGACAATAAGGTTAGGGAGAAGTGGGGTAGATAAGAGATCAACCGAAGGACTCGTATGCATGCATATAAATAAGCATAACCAATGGACATAAGACACTGGGGGTATGCATGGGAGTGGGGGGGGAGCAATGGGAAAATATGTATACATGTAATATATTAATAAAAAAAATTTTAAATAAAATAAAAAAGAAGGATGACAACATCTGGCAAATCAAAACCACAGTGAGATAGTACCTCCCACCTGACAGAATGGCTGGTATCAAAAAACAAGCCATGTTTATGCTGGAGAGGCTGTGAGACAGGGAAGCCTTCTGCCCTGGTGGTGGGAACACAAATTGGTGCAGTTGTTGTGGGAAACGATATGGAGGCTCCTAAAATATTTAAACTAGAACTACCACGTGATCCAGCAATTCCACTGCTGCATATATATCCCAAGGAAACATAATGGCTCTCTTGAGGAAATACCTAACTCCATGTTCACAGCCATATTATTCACAATAGCCAAGACTTGGAAACAGCCTACATGTCCACTGTTGGGTGAATGGATAAAGATAATGTGATAGACAGACAGGTAGACAGATGAATATTATCCAGCCATTAAAAAATAAGGAAATCCTATAACTTATAACACTAGAACTTGAAGGCATTACGCTAGTGAAATAAGTCTAAGACAAAGACTGTATGATCTCACTTACATGTGTAATCTAAAAACAAACAAATTCATAGAAACAGAGAACAGATGGGTGGTTGCCAGGGGTGAGAAGTGGAGATGGGGGAAATGGGTGAAGATGGTCAGAGGGTACAAACTTCAGTTATAAGATAAACTAGAGGCCAAGTGCATGAAATTCATGCATGGGGGATGGGGGTGGTGTGGTGTCCCTCAACTCAGCCTGCACCCTCTCCTATCTGGGACCCCTCGAGGGATGTCCAATGGCCCATTTAGGCCCAATTCCACCAGGATTGGGCCTAAACAGGCAGTCAGAGTCAGACATCTCTCTCACAATCCAGGACTGCTAGCTCCCATCTGCTTGCCTGCCTGCCTGATAGCCCCTAACTACTTCTGCCTGCCAGACTGATCACCCCCTAAACACTCCCCTGCCAGCCTGATAGATGCCTAACTGCTCCCCTGCTGGCCCAATTGTCCCTAACTGCCCTCCCCTATCGGCCTGGTCACTCCTGTCTTCTCCTGCAGACCTAGTTGCCCCCAAATGCCTTCCCCTGCCAGCCTGGTCGCTCCTAACTGCCTTCCCTTGCTGGCCCAGTTACCCCTAACTGCCCTCACTTGCCAGCCTGGTTGCTCCTAACTGTCCTCTCCTGCAGGCCTGGTCACCCTTAATTGCCTAGTCACCACTAACTGTCCTCCCCTGCAGGCCTGGTTGCCCCCAAACTGTCCTTCCCTACAGGCCTGGTCATCCCCAACTGCCCTCCTCTGTCAGCTCAGTTACCCCTAACTGCCCTCCCCTGCAGGCCTGGTCCCTCCCAAATGTCCTTCCGTTTCAGGCCTGGTCCCTCTCAACTGCCCTTCCCTGCTGGCCTGATCACCCACAACTATCTTCCCCTGTCGGCCATCTTGTGGTAGCCATCTTGAGTCCACATGGGGTGGCCATCTTTGAACACATGGAGGAGGCCATCTTGTGTGTTGGAGTGATGGTCAATTTGCATATTATCTGTTTATTATATAGGATAAGTCCTATATAATGAATAGCACGTTGACTATAGTTAACAAGACTGGACTGTGTGTTTGAAAGTTGCTAAGAGAGTAGATTTTAAAAGTTCTTACCAAACATACACACAAACTGTAACTAGGGGAGGTGATGGATGTGCTAACTAATGCTATTGTAGCCATCATTTTTCAATATATACATATAGTAAATCACTACATGGTACACCTTAAATGCACACAATATTATAAGTCAATTACATCTCAAAGCTGGAAAATAAAAAAGAATTATGACAAGATCTGTCCTTGCAGAGACACAGCCTTGAGCAAACACCTTGAGCTGCCTGTTGGCCTCCATCCCAGTGGCTGGTGACCCAAGCAACGAGGCCAAAGCCACAACGGAAATCAGAGCAACACCACCCCAGCTCACCCCTGACTCACAAGCCCTTGGGAAGCCCAGCCTCAGCTTTCAGCACAGGTTCTTTCCTTGGACACCCTGTAGTGTGTGGCATGAGCACGAGTGTCAGGGCACAGGCAACCGGGGTCTATGCTCCCCCTCTTTGCTGCAGTGGGCCTGCAGGCAAATTCCATCTCTTCCCTGAGCCTTGGATTCTTCATCCACAACATGGGAATGTTGCTGTCTCTCAGGGATGCTGTGAGGATTAGATTACCAAACAGTCTCAACACACTTGGCACTTACTAAAAAATTGTCGATTCTCTTGTGATCGTGACTATTGTCATTATTTTTGGGACAGGCCCTGATGGGTGGATCAAGATGTATAACTTGCTTTACAATCAAGGCAACATCACGGTTTTTCCAGCTTGTAAATGACCTCTCAGAATAACCTGGATTTCTGTCAGTGCTGGAGGGGATGTCAACTGTACAGACTCAGGGGAAGCCATGAGGTGGGGTATGGGAACTGATTTAGGAACGGGCCAACGCCCGCAATGGCGCAGAAGGAGCGAGGCAGGAAAGCCTCAGCCAGCCTGCCGTGAAGGGAATCCGATAGGTGAATATTTTTTAAAGAGGAAGTGCATTGACTCCAGTGCATCCTCCTCCTGCATTTTAAAGTTTGATGGTAGGCGCTGGTGAGCAAAAACTGGACAGTTATTAAACAGGGGACCACAAGCAGATGACCTACCCAAATGTGGGGGGCTGGTGCTGCGGGGGTGAAAGGGCCTCTGCTGAGCTGAGTGGAACTTGCAGTGTGGAACTGGTGGCATTGGTCATCCACACGCTCCATCCTCCCTTTCAGTTTCACTCCAGCCCCTTCTCTCCCTGTTTCCATCCACCTGGAGTCCCAGGCTTCGTGGGGAAGAGGTGGTGAGAAGGAAATTGTTTCCTCTCCCACGGTTGCTATTGGCTGCTGAGGCGGGGATTAGCCCGGTGAAAGGAAACCCCCATTGGTGGTTTTCCAGGGACTGTAGCACCCAACCCCTTTCAAGCTCTCTTAGGAGGTGAGGGAAGTGGCCTCCGCAGAGAGAGCTGAGCTTTCTCACCCTCTCCGTGGGGTTCAGGTCCCACTCACTCCCACCCACAGCTCCATGGTGGGTCTGGTGGGAGGGTTAGCAGAAGAGGGAGGATGCCTTTGGTCTCTGGCTCCTCGCCCTCCAGTGTTCATTCCTCCTGCCCCAAGCCTCTCCTCCTTGTCTTGCTTTCCCATTCCCATCATCCTTCTACTGGTGAATGCCCATACTTCTCTGGAGATTCATGGAACCAGAAAGGTCCTTCAAGTGCATCTCATCCACGGCCAAAGTTTCAAAAGGAGAAAAGGGAGGTTATTTTATGAGACCCTGCTAACTATCCCCCAAAGCTCATAAATAAATCACAGAGGACCCACATTGTAACAAATGCTGGCACTGGTCTTTGAGACTCAGGTCCTTCCCAGCTACCCCCAAATATCCAACCCCACCCCAGTGCCCATGGGCAGGGCGCAGTAGTAGTTTCTGATGCCTCTGACCTTTCCCCACCTGTCCTCGCTCCTTCCCTCAGCTTCCACCCTCACCCCACTCTTCGTGACTGACACAAATTGCATTTATTTGCTCATTTCTAATCACATCCTAGGATCTTATGCCCTCTTGATGATAAATAAAGGAGAACAGAAGATGCCTCCTCATGACCCGGAAAATCAAGTTTCTACCTTTCTTAGATCAGAACCAATTCGCTCTAAAGCTAACCATGTGAGAGCCCAGCACTTGGCCATTTCCCCCAGTTTCTTCAGGCGTCGTGAGTCACTCTCGAAGGCTGGATTAGCTCATGTTGAGTCAGTATTCTCCCGTTTGCATGCATAGTCCTTACTTTTTTTTTTTTTTTTCGGAGTCGGGAGGGGGTTGCCCTTATCTATAAATGGGCTGGACATTGCAATTTGAGAAGCATTGACAAAAATTCTCCTTCTCCAGAACGTATCAGAGCCTCACATAGTGTCTGAAAGCACACTGTTTTTGATATTTCTCAGAGCCAAGGCCCTGCGTGGAGCACGTGATGAGGGCAGACAGTATTTACCTAAGCGACAGTGCACTCAGTGGCTAAGCATCCAGCTTCCGGCTGAGTTCTCCTTCTGGTCAGATGAGTAAAACTTTCTAAAGATAACAACTGTAAGCTCTGGATCAAAGAAACCTATGTGAAGGCCCTGGAGCGTGCACCCAAAGCAGGCAGATTCTAGCGGGAAGGTGGTGCTTGGAAAAAGAGAATAGAATGAGCTACGTCCTCTGTTTTCCTTGACTTTTTTTAGCCTGAGGACGGGCTGCAGTCAGTGTAGCAAGGGATGGCTAAAATGGATAGAACTTAATTTTTTAAATTTTCAGTTATCATTTATATTCAGTAGTATCCGGTATTAGTTTCAGGTGTGCAGCATAGCAGTTAGACAATCATATACTTTACAAAGAATCTGCCCCACCCCCCCAATATTTTCAGTACCGGCCTGGCACCACACATAGTTGTGACAATATTACTGACTATATTCCCTGTGTTGTACTTTACATCCCATGACTATTTTGTAACTATCAATTTGTACTTCTTAATCCCTTCACCCTTTTCATCCGGTCCCCCAGCCTCACTCCCCACTGGCAACCTCCGTCTGTTCTCCGTATCTGAGTCTGTTTCGACCTAGTTTGTTTGTTTATTTTGTTCTTTAGATTCCACATATAAGTGAAATTACATGGTACTTATATTTGTATTAGAGGTTTGGTGCACGAAATTTGTTCACGGGGTGGGAAGGAGGAGGGGATCCCTTAGCCCAGCCTGCACCCTCTCCAATTTTGGACCCTTCGAGGGATCCCAGTGGGATCAGGCCTAAAGGAGCAGTCGGACATCTCTCTCACAATCCAGGACTGCTGGCTCCCAACTGCTCACCTGCCTGTGTTCCTGATTGCCCCTAACTGCTTCTGCCTGCCAGCCTGATCTTCCCCTAACCACTCCCCTGCCAGCTGGATTGATGCCTAACTGCTCCTCTGCGAGCCTGTTTTCCCCTAACTGCCTTCCCCTACAGGCCTGATAACCCCTAACTGCCCTTCCCTGCAGGCCCAGTCACTCCTAACTTTCCTCCTCTGCTAGCCTGGTCACCCCTAACTGCAGGCTTGATCGCCCCCAACTGCCCTCCCTTGAAGGCCTTGTTCCTCCCAACTGCCCTCCCCTCCTGGCCATCTTTTGTCCACACGAAGGCAGCCATCTTGTGTGTTGGAGTGATGGTCAATCTGCATATTATTATTTTATTAGATAGAATAGAGGCCTGGTGCAGGGGTGGGAGCCAGCTGGTTTGCCCTGAAGGGTGTCCCAGGTCAGGGTGGGAGTTTCCTTGGGGTGTGGGACGGCCTGAGCAAGGGGCCTCTGGTGGTTTGCAGGCTGGCTACACACCCCCAGTGACCAAGTGGAGGCCCTGGTATCTGGGATTTATTTATCTTCTACAATTGAAACTTTGTAGACTGAAACAGAGCCAAGCCTTCTGCTCATTTTGTGGTGGCAGCCATTTCTGTTGGGGTTTACTTATCTTCTATAATTGAAACTTTGTAGCCTTAAGTGGAGGTCAAGGCAGGCCAGTGCTGCAGAAGCTTGGCTTCCTCCATCGCCAGGGGCAACCCTAGCCTCCTGCTCTCTCCAGCTTCATTGCTGCTGCCATTTTTGTTGGGATTTATTTATCTTCTATAATTGAAACTTTGTAGTCTCGAGTGGAGGCCTTGGCAGACCAGAGTGTATAGAAAGCTTGGCTTCTCCATCGCCAGGGAAACCCAAGCCTCCCTCTTGCTCTCTCTGTGGCTGCAGCCATCTTGGTTGGGTTAATTTACATACTCGCTCCTGATTGACTGGTGGGCATGGCTTATGGGCACGGCTTGTGTGTGTGTAATGGAGTGATGGTTAATTTGCATATTACTCTTTTATTAGATAGGATTACTGTCTTATTTCACTGAGCATAGAATATAGTACTTTCTGGTTCCATGCATGTTGTCACAAATGATAAGATTTCATTCTTTTTATGGCCAATGGATATTCCTTTGTATATATAGGGTGTCCCCCCAAAATGTATACCCACACTTTGAATAATTATAAAAGCAGTGTTTATTAAAATACATTTCATTTTCAAAATTGATCTATCAGCTGTTAATGTGTGCATACATTTGGGGGATGCCCTATGTGTACCACCACTTTCCTTTTTGTTTTAGTTTATATTCTTTTTGTCGAAAGTATTACATATGTCACCATCACTGGTCTCTTGATGGGCACTTGCCCGGGTCCTCAGAGGACCTGCTTGAATGAACAGAAGATGAGTGTGTCCATTAGCTTGCCCAGTGCTTCTAAAGTACTTGAAATGATTTCCCTCTCCAAAGTATCTCTTACCCACTATGATCTTTCATCTAACTCTTGAACTCATACTGGCTTTTTATTAGAATCAGAATCTGAGTCTTTCCGCACAAGTGAAACCCAAAGCTAAAGAGATGATATCGCAGCTTTCGGAAGATCAGTTGAATTCTTATTAAAAGCCGGACACTGGCTAGGCCCCGCCGTACACTTCGCCCTGTGGTCCCTGCAGCAGCAGCACGAGGAGGCCTTTATTTATTGTCCACATTTTATGTAGAAAATAAATAATTGCCCGAAGTCACGCTATGCTCGGCGATGAAGCTGGGACTGCAGAAGCTGTGCCCTGCCAGGCCATCGCGCCCCCTTTCCCCTGTGGGCGCTAGGGCAGAGGGGGAAATGACACAGGAAGCTGGAAATAACTGGGCTTTCCGGAGAAGAGGAAATGGAAAGAAGACGTGGCAGGAACGACCAGTCCTCACCTTCATTCAAACCAGCAAGAGGACATGACCTCACTGACCCCGACAGAAGGACTTAGGAACCCCACGCTTTCTGTCCCTCTCCCCTGCCTGTGGGGTGTGAGCTGGTCCCCATCGGCCCATCCAGGCTCTAGCTCCTCCTGTCCTTGAGTCAGGGAACGCCCTCCTCTCTGGAATTCTCTAGGCAGGGACATGAGTTGACCTTCCTGGCTCCCTGGTCACACAAGCCTTGCAGGGGGCCATGTCCCTGGGCCCCTTGAATTGGGACATCACCCTGCTAGGGCGAGGCAGGGAATCAGCAGGTTCTAGGGAGCAAGAAAATGAGCCCGTAATGCTGTTCCTGGGAATTCCCCCAGGTTCCTTCTGCCATTTTTCCTTGCTGCTACATTTCCACCCACTGCTGCTCCTAAAGTTTCCACCTTGTTTCCACCGAACTAGGCCAGCTGGGGGGTTCCCTTTCACCGGATTAAACCAGACTGTGAGTGTCAGGTGGCAGAGAGGGACCCTAATGCTCCCCAGAAACAATCCTGGTTTCATGTTCCAGCCTTTCTTTACCTTCCCCCAGGCATTCACACGGGTGGCGGCATACAGCTGTACTGGTGTACAGAGCATACACTTACAGAGTATAAAGAACACAATGGCCCCTTATTCACATACTCTCACTTGTCCTCGACTATGAGGATGCCAGCATCAACTTGCACTCACCCTCGCAGACCTTTGCATTTATATCCTAATCCCCTTAGCAACTCCCAAGAAACCCGAGGTAAAGGAACTCAGATGGAAAGGGCAAAATTCCACCTTCAATAACAGACTGCCCACACCTCCACTGCCCATAAAGCCTTCGATACATTCTGCCAAGAAATGGGTAGCGCAGGTTGTTTTTAGAAGAGTGACCACATGTCTAGTTGGCCCAAGACAGGTCCAGTTTATGATGATTGTACTGGTAGTCCCAACCGTTTAGCATTGATTTGTCTCAGACAAAAGTGTCCAGTTTGGAGAATAAATTATACAAGGATATGTTTTTTATTGATTTCTTTTTCTTTTCTTTTGTTTTCTTCTTCTTCCCCTCCTCCTCCTCTTCCTCCTCCTCCTCCTCCTTCTTCTTCTTTTGTGAGAGAAACATCGATGTGAGAGAGAATCACCTATTCCCAACCGGAGATTGAACCTGCAAGCTAGATATGTGCTCTGACCAGGAATCAAACCCGCAACCTTTTGGTATATAGGATGATGCTCCAGGGGGAATCATCCTTCTTATAAGTTACCAATGGGTCAGCCCAGAGAGACTGGGAGAAGGTAGCATCAGCTTGCCATCCAATAACTCAAAGACATTAAGAATCATTTAAATGAGCAGCTACCATGTAAAATACATGAATATGTTATATTTTATATGTGTACATATATATATAACCTATGTGTATCTAAATATTATAGATATATATAGCTACCACTGAAGATTAGACTCTCCTCAACCTGCCAACCTCTGGGCTAAGAGCTCTATGGGCCTCACCTCTTTTACTCATTAAACCACTGGTCCTCACACATAAGCTTACATCAGAATCACCCAGTTTCTGGTTAAAACATGGTATCAAGATGGAATTGACTCCCAAACCTGATTCCTTTTGTGAGCATGGTGCTTCCCAGATTCCAGGCTTAAAAACAAGACCACAGTCATGATAACCAGCTTCTGCCACAAAGGCATTAACAGTGCCCGGGGAGGTGGGGATGGCAGAGTAACAACCTGAAGGGATCTGGATCCGGAATGACCAGGAGATGCCACGCCACCTGCCAACTTAAACAGCTCACCTGGAGACTGTTAAACAGCAGGAACCACGCTGTTTTGTTGTTTTTGAATCCTTTGTACATATTTGTTTTATTTTTCCAACAGATTAGCCTTTATCCTAACTAAAATACCGTAGCTCTGTCCACCCGGCCCCTTACCTGACTGTTTTTCTGTCCAGCTTTCTGACAATCTCCTTGCAACAGACACCAAGATAGCAGGATATTTCAATTAGGCATTTTAATGTTCTGAGCATCTTGCTTGTCTCGATTGATTTGCTTTATGATTTTACCACTTCTCCTTTATGCTGCTTGGAAATATAACCAATGTCAATGATGACTACATTTTGGAGACAACTGTTCTTTAATAAGTAATCACCACTTCAAAATCAGTATGGCTGCAGTAAAATAGCTTCATCAAAATGACCCGCTCAAAGAGCTTGCTCCCACTCATTATCGGAGAAACTGTAAACCACGGTGGATGAAAAAGAGGCCACATACTAAACCTGGCAAGCTCAGGGGAAGCCTGCATGGTGGGCCTGACAAACTCAGAGGTCAAAGTCACTGAAATTAAAACTTTGTAACTAAAAGCAAGCCGTGGCCCGACCGGTGTGGCTCAGGGGTTGAGCATCGACCCAGAAACCAAGAGGGTCGCTCTTGTTTCCCAGTCAGGGCACATGCCCCCATTGTAGCTCGATTCCCAGTAGGGGATGTGCAGGAGGCAGCCAATCATTGATGTTTCTATCTCTCTATTCCTCTCCTTTCCTCTCTCTCTAAAAATCAATGACAATTTTATAAATATAAAATAAAAGCAGGTCATGAAGGGTAGTCGACATATCATAAGCCAGTCCCTTCCTTGACAAAGGTCAAATCTTCACCTTAACTGAGCCTGCCTATTGTCTTTTTGCTTCTGGGATAACATACCTTCAAAATGTCAGGGTAATTGCCTTTTTTCGAAACCTCTCAGGGCACCATCCGCCACGTGAGCAGGGAACCACAGAACCCTTCACTGTTATTGTTATTCAGTTCATTGTTAACTATCCCGCACCCGCCTATATAAAAGAATTATGTGTCTACGATATTTGTTTTACTTGTTTTCCAATCCCGGAGATTTCCCCTGCTTTGCTTTCTTTCACCTTCCCAATCTATCACCGGTGGCTTTCATGCAGCCCCCTAAATCCCCCCATTTGATTGTAGTGTACAAAATAAGGTGTAAAACCGCCATTCCCTGGAGCATTTTCTCAACCATTGAGATTTTGCTTCTCAGCAACTGTTCTCAGTTTGGCTCAAATAAACTCATACAAATTCTCTACAGGTCTGGACATTTCTTAGTTCGACATTTACTTAGCATAATGCAGCAAGAAGCCTACCCAGGACCACCTCATACTAAGTACCCATACTAAGTACCAGCAGGGGCCCATTGTATCCCACCGGCTCTTCGCTTTGCATCACGTAAATTTGGGTGCGTTTTGTTTGGAATACCAGACCTTCCTGTAGTGTGAGTGCGTGTGTGTGTGTGTGTGTGTGTGTGTGTGTGTGTTATTGATTTTAGAGAGAGAGAAAGGGAGAGGGATAGAAGGAAGGAAGCATCCATGTGAGAAACATTGGTCAGTTGCCTCCTGTTTGCTTTACCTTTCAGTGCATGGATCAATCAATGTTCAACCACTGAGCCACACCCTGGAACCTTCCTGTTTTGAGCTGTGAAAAAAAAAAAAAAATCCTTGAGGTGGAACTACTGGTTAAGAGTTGAGACAACCCAGGCTAAGGATAAATGTTAACTGAGGACAGGAGACAAAAAAAAAAAAAT
The DNA here is from genome assembly GCA_011751065.1 of Lasiurus cinereus. NCBI lineage: Eukaryota > Metazoa > Chordata > Mammalia > Chiroptera > Vespertilionidae > Lasiurus > Lasiurus cinereus. Next base: position 53,546,117 of record JAAGEH010000480.1, read on the forward strand.
GGGTGGCTGGTTTTTTATTTGGCTTTTCAATTGGAACTGCTTACTGAGAGTCTGAACAAAACCTTTTGTTGGATAAATGAGAGTCTGAATTTACGCCCTCCCTCTTGAATTTCGGGTGTTCTTAGGTGACTAAAAATCTGTGTGGACATGTCAGAGGGTACCCTTCATGCATGCAGGATCCCTATAAGAAATTCCAGTTCAACTGTAATTAAATAGTTGGCTTATCCGAGGACTCGCACATCAAAGTTGGTTGCCTGGCACTCCAGCCGTATTAGGCAGACAGGGAGAAAAACCAAGACACCTAGGAGGGTTGACATGACTCGGGAGGTGACAGCCCCTTAGAACTCAAACCATAACCAGCACACTTCAACCGACTACACAGTATCCCTAAAAATGTTGTTCAAAATTGCAGGTCTCAAAATAAAACTAAAATTAACGGGAAATTGTGCCTCCGAGGCTGAGAACTCCCAGCCCTTGGCCCCCGTTAATACTTCTGCAGAGATACAATTACTAGGAAGCCTTTACTTGCACGTATTTGCAGAAATGGGAACATTTAATTAGGGGCGATATCAACTTACAATGGCCAAAATGGAACTCTTTTGATGCCTAAATTAATTTTTGAATGCAAAATTAGTAAGAGCTGGCTCTAAAAGGAAACTGAATGAAAGGAAGCATACCTTAATTGGAAATTAGAAGCTTCTGGGAAAGACTCAGATAAATTATTTTCTCAATAAAGCATTAAGAAAATTTTATAAACTGTCTCTGAACTAAAAAAGGCTTCTGCAGCTAATAAATGCCAACAGCCCATTCCTCCCTTCTACAGTTCCTCCGCTATATCCTTTGCTATCTCCCTTCTTTCTTCCCCATTTATCTCCTCTACCAGGGGCCCAATGTATGAAATTTGCGCACTAGGGTGGGGGGCAGGAGGAGTCCCTCAACCCAGCCTGCGCCCTCTCACAGACTGGGAGCCCTCAGGGGATGTGCTACTGATGGCTTAGGCCTGCTCGTCATTGGGAGTGGACCTAAGCCGCAGTCTGGCCTCCCTCTGCAGAGGTGACCATGCTGATCAGGGGAAGGCACCAGCCCCATCACCCCACTGCTGCAGCCACTGCCAGTCACCACAGCCGCCAAGGTGTTTTCATCAACACGGACTCCAGTCCCTTCATCATGAAAAAATGACAGCTTTCTGTAGGCATTTTAAAGATGTGTCTTTCATAGGATATGACCTTTCTTTTCTTTTCTTTTCTTTTCTTTTTATCCTCACCTGAGGATATGTTTCCATTGACTCTTAGAGAGTATGGAAGGGAGAAGGAGAGACAGAGAGAAACATCAATGTGAAAGGGACACTTTGATTGGTTGCCTCCTGCATAAGCCCTGACCTGGCCCAGGCCAGGGAGGAACCTGTACCCTAACTACATGCCCTTGATCAGAATTGAACCTGAACCCTGCAATCGGCAGGCCAAGGCTCTATCCACTGAGCCAAACCAGCTAGGACAGGATATGGCATTTCTTAACACCTCCAGCAGTGGACCTTAGTTTTTTCCTCCAGGGGTGTGGTGAAAAAACCCTAGATCACCTTCTTGGATTCTTATTACCCAAGTTACCAAGAACACTGTAAGTGGCAGCGTACCAGGGGCTTAGCCAATCAGTGGTCAAAAAAGGTGTTTACACTTGAACTGGTTTGGCTCAGTGGATAGAGCATCAGCCTACAGACTGAAGGGCCCCAGGTTTGATTCCTGTTAAGGGCTGTACCTTGGTTGGAGGCATATCCTCAGTGGGGAGTGTGCAGGAAGCAGCTGATGGATGTTTCTCTCTCATAGATATCTCCTATTATCTATCCATATCCCCACTTCTCTGTAAAAATTTAATAAAATATATATTTTTTTAAAAGAAAGAAAAGGTGTTTTCTCTGCAGCTCATGCACAGAGGATCCCCTGTATTGTGTTCATTGGGCTAGGGGCGTGTCCCCATGGCCCAGGGGGCACTGCCACCAGGGGCATGCCCCCAAGGTGGGCAGCCCCACATTGTGGGTGCCAGGCTGGGGGCATGGACCTGGGCTGCCATTTGGCACCAGCACATGCGCAAGTGACCACAGTGTGGGAACGGTGACAGCGCAGATGTTCCCACCCCGCCCACAGCCACTTGGTGCCTGTGCCTGTAGGCCTAGGCATGGACCTACAGGCTAGGAGTGGCTGGGTCCCTAGGTTGTTCCCAGGACCCAGGCCACTTGGCACCTGGTCATGCAAATTAACCCACCATCTTTGTTGGGTTAATTTGCATACTCATTCCTGACTGGCTGGTGGGAGTCACAGGGGTAGGGTCAATTGGCATCTTTCTCTTTTATTAGTGTAGATATATCCTCCACTACCACTGCCTACTGACCTAGGGGGAAATGAGAAGAGAAATTCAGACAGGGTTAATCCAGGAATTCTAGCAGGTCCCTTCAGGGAAAAGCCATTCCCAGGTAGAGGAGAACACTTCTGTCAGTCAAACGGCTGTTGCTTTTTGTGCCTGGCATTACTTGAACTCATTATAACAGTCTTAACCCAGTAATTTTACTACCTTCTTCGCAGGATGAAGACATTCATGATTGTGTTTTGCTTACTGACCATCTTTTTGTTCCTAGGAATGGTTTACAGGAAACTCCTATTGATAATGCTGACTTAATTTGGCTGATAGATGGATCTCTGGTAGATGAAAGGAGATATTACCAAGCTGAATATGTGATAAATTCCATGGTAGACAATTGAAAGCTCTTATTCACCTGAATAAGATTTTCCCAACAAGCTGAATTCATTGTTGTAATTTGGGCTTGTCAACTGACCAAATATCAAATAACTACTATTTACATTAACAGTAGCTATGCTATTGGTGTAGCTCACAACTTTAGAATGTTGTAGAAGCTACAAGGCTTCTTAACTTTCTCAGGGCAGCCCATAAAGAATGGAAAATACGTTGTAGAATTATTAGATGTCATACAAAATTGACACAATTGGCAGTTAATCAAACTTCCAGAGCATCCTAAAGCTGCCACCATGAAAGCAAAAGGAAATAATTTAGCTGATGCTGCAGCTAGACAGGCACATTAAACAGCCATATTATCCAGACCCAATAATCCTCTTTGTTTCCTATTAAGTCAGTAAAAGACTCCCTTTTGCAGTTCCAATAGACAGCCGAGACAAGACAATATAGCAACAAAAAGGGGAAATCTTTGACTCACGCAAAGAGATGTGGTTTGGACCCAATCAGAACCCAGTCTTAACTTTAGTGACACAAATACCTATACTTTAACATGTACAATAACTAATACATTGGGGTCCTGAAAATACGATTTCATGAAGTAAACAATATTACTGAAACCTTCTCCAGCTGTAGCTCATAAAGTGTATAGCAGATGTTCTATTTGTCCAAATATAATGCTAGAAAATAATCCCAAGGACATTTCCACTTCCTTTAAATCTACTTAAGGTATAGAACTTTGGATTTTATCCAAATTCCACCATCTCAAGAATATATTATGTGTTAGTTATGATTCATATGTTTTTTTTTTACTAGGTTGAGGCATTCTGTTATAGGAGAGCAACTGCTCTCGCAATAGGTAAATTATTATTGGAGAAAATTAATTCCCAATTGGGGAATTCCCTCTGAGTTACAGTGATTGAGTGATTCATTTCACTGGACAAATAATACAATTTATTTGCAATATTTGGCCTATTCTGCAGAATTTTCATTGTGCCTATCATCCCGTTTCTCTGGATTGGTGAAACATATAAATGGTACAATTAAAACTCAACTAGGCAGATTTTCAAAAGCTTTTCATTTCTCTTGGCCAACAGCTCTCCTTATAGTTCTCCTCAACCTGAAATGTACTTCTGTTAGTAAACACATACCTTTTCTCCTCCTTAAATAGTCACTGGTCACCCTATGCTTCCACATGAAGGGTTATATGAATCAACCTTACTAAAAGGAGACATTCTGCATTATTATCAAGCACTTATTAACCAGGTTATAGGGACTGATAAATTAGTAACCAATTTATTTCACGGTGAGCTCCCAAAAGACAAAGACTTCAAGGACCATGAATTACAACTGTTGTAAAAGATACCAATTAAAGACTCTCCAATGTCATTGGAAGGGACCTTATCAGGTATTTAACCGTGAATGGCAGTTGGTTCCACCTACAGCAGAGATCAAAGACTTCCAGGGGACGAGAAGCCACCGACACCAGAGATAGACACCTTTCCCATGAAATGGACAAGGCCTATACTCCTACAAATTGGTGTTGAACTTTATTTGTTTGATTGTCTTTACCTGTCTGCTAATATTAGCCATAATAATAATTATAATTGTTCTTTGGGATTTTCTCAAACCTTGTATATATAGCCCAGTTGTTAATACTTGCTGAAGGTATATAAAATAACTTTTGTATTATCCATAATACTATTTATGGTTTCTCTTGAAATTTAGAAGGAATGTTAGTGCAGAGAAAATGAAAGGGCTGTGTGCATTTTTAACAGAAGTTAAAAATAAGTAGTTTGCCCTACTACATTGGTTATTTCTGAATGAAGAACAGGGGAAGTTGAAGGTTAGTGGAAAGGGGATATTCAGAAAGGAATTTTATGGCCCTCTATAACTGATGCTGAGGCACAGGAATTTTACTTTGGAAACTCTTACTGTCCTCCTGGCCTCTGTTATTTTTAGATGGCAATTGTAATTTACATCATTGTGTTCTTACAGCCTTGGCCCCGAATAAACCTTAAAGTTATGGCTTCCATATGCACAACTAGCAGGAATCAGATTAATAATAAGCATCACTTGAGTGCTTCCAATGGGAAGTGAATGAGCCATTGTAAATGGGGACCCATCTCATAGTCAGATTGTGAAAACTGGAAAGTTGTATGGTGTGCCCTGAAACTATCTATACTAGTATATATAAAAGGCTAATATGCTAAGTGTCCAACCATCTGACTGGACTTTATAATGTGCACTGAGGGAGCTGCCATGAGGTGCATTGGCCATTTACAGAGAAACAGCACTGTGGACCTGGCACTCACAAAGCAACACTCAGCTTCCCCCAAGGAGGACACAGGCCCTGCCACCACCCTGGAGCGAACCAATGCTGCCGAGAACCCATGGTACAAAATGCAGCCCACAGCCCAGCCCAGCCCAGAATGGTGGCTGTGGGAGCCAGGTAATGATATCACATAGCAACGCTCAGCTACTTCTCCCTAGCAATTAGCCTCCTTGGGATTCTTCAGTCCAGAAACTTGACTTGCTTTATAGCCAGGTGCAAACATTTTATAGTTTAAGCAAATGTTTGTGATGTGTTTTCCCATGCCTCATCTCATTTGATCCTCACAGAAGATAGGAGACCCAGTGGAATCCTATTTTCTTTTCATTAGCTGAAAATGGAGATTTAGAAAGCTTAGAAACCTGACCCGACTGAAAAGAAGAAATAGTGGACCTTGAAAATGACTTCAGGTTTTTCTCACTGGATAGAATATAGTCAAACACTGCTACAGTTAAATATTTTACCCTTTGTTCTCCCTGCATGATCTATAATAATCATCTGCTTTGTGTTTATATTTACTGCTGTTTTGCTGACAATTACCTGAAAGAGAAGTTGGAATGCATCACTGGGCTGGAAAAAAATTTAGCTATATCCAAAGGCAGGTCTAATTAAGCAAGTTCATTTTCCTATCTAATAAAAGAGTGATATGCAAATTGACCATCACTCCAACACACAAGATGGCTGCCCCCATGTGGGCAAAGATGGCTGCCCCCATGTGGATACAAGATGGCCACCTACAAGATGGCCAGCAGGGGAGGGCAGTTGGGAGGGACCAGGCCTTCAAGGGAAGGCAGTTGTGGGTGATCAGGCCAGCAGGGGAGGGAAGATGGGGGCGACCAGGCCTGTAGGAAAAGGCAGTTGAGGGGGACCCAGGCCTGCAGGGGAGAGCAGTTGGGGGTGACCAGGCCAGCAGGGGAGGGCAGTTAAGGGTAACCCAACCTTCAGGGGAGGGCAGTTAGGGGAAATCAGAAAGGCAGGCAGGCAAGCAGTTGGGAGTCAGTGGTCCTGGATTGTGAGAGGGATGTCTGACTGCCTGTTTAGGACTTATTGTACTAGGATAGGGGCTAAATGGTCAGTCAAACATCCCTCGAGAGGTCCCAGATTGGAGAGGGTGCAGGCTGGGCTGAGGGAGCCCCTGTGCACAAATTTCGTGCACTGGGCCTCTAGTATATATAAAAGGCTAAGTTGACTCGCACATGCACGATACATGTCAAGCTCTCACTGGTGCCGATCACATGCATGTGTTTCAATCTGTCATTGTTGATCTTGAATTTGGTTGACACGTTTATTATAGAGAAAGGGCAAATAACGATATCAAAATATTTCTTCTAATTAATTTCCTTTCAATGTGCATGAATTCATGCACTGGGCCACTAGTAAATAAATGTTATACTAAGTGAAGTATAACAAAGAAGTGAAAACAGACAGAAAAACCTAGATCATGATAGCTTAAAGGTTAGAAATGATCCAGTGTTTTCCTCAATGAAGAACCTAAGATCTGACTGCCTCCCATTTACCTGCTTTTCACTTTTGAGAAAAACTTGGCCTTGACGTCCATCCAAGGTTATGATCTTGCCCTATTGCCCATGGTCCATTATTCAGGAAGACAAACACTGACATTAAGTCTTCCTTCCTAGCACAAGGGGACCACATTATCCAGCCAAAAGGTTGGTCATCAGTGCATCCTTTGGATTGATTTATGACCAAAAGGGAGAAGTGTGGATGAAAAAGTGGCTCAGAAGAGGCCTGCATGGTGGGCCTTACAAACTCAGAGGACAAAAGTAACCACATTGAATGGTCTGAAATTAAACATTTCTAACTAAAAGCTAGTCATGGCAAGTAGCCATGTCTTAGGCTGTATCTTCCTTGACAAAGGTCAATCTTTACCTTAACTGAGCCTGTCTATTGTCTTTTGGCATCTACATTAACATACCTTTGGAATGTCAGGGTAATTTCCTTTTTCCAGACCAGCTAGCAGGAAACCACAGAACCCCTCACTGTTATTGTTACCCTATTAATCGTTAACTGTTAACTCTCCTGTACCCACCAATGTAAAAGAAGTATGTGTCTATTCATTTTACTTTTTATCCAATCCCAGAGCTCCCTCTTGACCCTTTCCTCCTTCCCCCATCTTATCCCACCCCATACCCATTTTCTTTCTTCCACCTCCCTAATGTATCACCAGTGGATTTCATGTAACCCCCTTAAGCCTCCTCTTTTTATTGCAATGTATACAATAAGATGTAAAACACCACAACAACTGCAAACTCTTAGGAGCATAATCTAGGCATAATCATTCAAATGCAAAATGTTCACCCTAGCAGGTTTGGCTCAGTGGATAGAGCATTGGTCCGAGGACCAAAGCGTCCCCGGTTCGATTCCAGACCAAGGCCCAATACCTTGGTTGCGGGCCCCTCCCTGGCCAGGGCCCTGGTCAGGAGGCTCGTGCAGGAGACAACCAATCAATGTGTTTCTCTCACATCAAGATTTCTCTCTGTCTTTCCCTCTCTTCCACTTTCCCTAAAAATCAATGGAAAAATATCCTCATGTGAGGATTAACAACAACAACAAAAATGCAGCCAAGACCGGTTGGGGTCAGTGGATAGAGCCTTGGCCTGCGGACTGAAAGGTAAAAAAATCAATAAAAAAAAAAATTTTAATGCAAAATGTTCATACCCTATGACCCAGAGATCCCACTTCTGAGATTAGTAATGAAATATTAGTACTAGTATGTAAAGGCACATACACAAATGTGTGCCTCCTGCAACTTTGCTTGTAATTTTAACACCCATGAACAGGGAGTGGCTAAATAAATTACGTGGCATAAAATCTACTCTGTGGGATTCTATGGAGCTCTTGGAAAGAACGGGGTAGGTCCACAGCTCCTGAAAGGATGCCTCTGGTCCACTGCTTAGAAGAAAGAAGCAAGTTGGAGTTCAGTGGAGCTCGAGAAGGAGTCCCAGGCAGCTGGAGCTGAGCTGGGACCCTGCTCTGCCAGGAGCTGGGGAAGCAGTCCAGGCAAGAATAAAAGATCTTCCCTCATTTTCTGAGGATTCTGGGATCCCCAGAGCTTGACCCTCCTCTTCTCCAAGATGGCCAGGCCACCAGAGATAACTCACCTTGAAGCAGGTGCCGGGCAGGGCGAGGCCGCCAGAGTGGGAGGGGACTGGCTTTCCCACCGGAGAGAGTGAGAGGACACTGGAGGAGGAGCAGAGGATGGGCAAGGCACGAACTGGACTTGGCCAACAGCATTTCCTCCGCCGCCTGGATGGGAAGGGTGGCATTGCTAATGGGTCTCTGTGCAGGGCACTCGAGTCCAGTGCATTGGCAGGAAAGAGATCCCACCATCAGACCGTCCAAATCCAGCGCTGTCCATTTGGACTGTTTGATGTCAAGGACCTCTTTTCTGCTAACGCACTGCACTCAAGGGCCCTGCAAACACACCTCTAGCTCCCACTGTCAGTCCCACAAGAGTCTCCCAAATAAGCTTCCAAGAGCTTTCCTTCTCCCCCAGGGTCCACATTTCCATCGGATATTCTATCCAGTGGCCCCAGGATTGGGGAGGGGATCTCAGCTCTCCATATGGGATGTACTACATGTATGGCTCATGGATCAACAGCAGCACTAGGGATCCATCACACAACCAGGGCAGAACCTCAATTTTAATAAGATCCTCAGGTGATCTTTATGACCATCCAAATCTGGGGTGCAGGTCTAGGACCCCAGGCCTCTGGAGGCCTCTGGTCATGGAGGTGGATGGTCTGTGAACAAGTCTTTTCCTTGTAGGAACTGACAGCCTTCTGGCTGCACTCAGATGAGTTATTATGTTGGCAGGCTCCTCCCCAACGTCTCTTTCATCATCTTGTCACAAAGCGGGGGGGGAAGGGGAGAAAAGAAAGGACTGGAGGGAGAGGAAACCCATCCTGCCATAAAAATGTAGGAAGGGAAAGGGAGAGGGAAGGGAGGAACGAGGGAGGAGGGAAGGAAACATAAGCACAGTCATCTGTGAAAGGGACCCGGCTACAGAAAGGGCCCTGCATCTTCCCATCCACTTCTCTGTTTCCCGTCCTGAAAAACCATCCGGGTGGTTCCCCTCTTGGTTTTCCACATGACTAACCCCCACGGGTCTCATCGGATCATCCCTCAGGCTGCTGGGCCACCTCTCCCCAGTTCCTCCAGCTCCCACAGAGCCCTGCATGGTGCAGCCGTGGGCACACCGCCTACCCCTCCTCACACCTTTCTTCCCTCACACCCACCACCAGGAGGGTTCTCCGTGGTGGCCTAGCCGAATGTGGGGGCTGGTCTCCGGGCGCTCACAACATGGAAGGGTCCGTCCGACTCCTGGCCTGCTTGGTGTGCATCCTCCCGATGGGTGAGTTTCCCACTCCTCTCTCGGGCCCGTGCTGGGAACAGGACAGGGGTTCACAAAACCCTGGGGACAGTCTTCTTGCCTGAAGCTCCGTGGAGCTGGGATTCATTGCCCAGAGCCTCCAGGCCGGTGGAGGTGGAAGAGCTGCACTCTGGGAGGCTGGGGAGACCGAAGCCAGAAGTTCAAGTCTGAGCTTTGTCTTGGGTGCCAAGTGATTGGGGCAGCCCCTGAATTCTCTGGGCCCATGTCCCCACATGGAGAAAGGCTGCCTGCCCCCCACCCCCCCCCCCAGTGCCCTGAGGATCCCGGGAGATAACGGACAGGGAATGGGGAGAGACTCTCTCAGGTGGGAAAGCCAGCCCCTCCCCACGCAGTGTTTTACGTCAATGGGCACCGGCATGCCCCAAGGGGAGCGGGGAGAGCACACTGAGGTTTGGGGTAAGGATGCAGGTGATTTCACGTGGGAAATGGAGCAGGTGAGAGCAGGCACCCTGACCTCCCAGCAGGAACTCCAAAGGGTGGGCGGGAACTCGGTGGCAGGCTCAGGTGACAGTGACAGCTGGGTCCTTGAGCTCAGAGAGTTAGTGTCCCTGGGAACAGCGTGCCTCACGGGTTGATCCCAGCCCATCTGCATCACAATCCCAGAGGAGAGGGATGCTTGTTAGAATGCAGACACTGCCCTGGCCCAGGGTTCTCAGTGGTTAGAACCAGAGAGCTGTGGGTTTGGTTCCCAAAGGCACATACTTAGGTTGCAGGTTCGATGCCGGCTCTGGTCGGGGCTTGTGCAGGAGGCAACCAATCGATGTGTCTCTCTCACATCAATATTGCCTTCTCTCTTTCTCTCCCTCCTTGTCCTCTCTCTTCCCCTTCCATTCTCTCTGAAAATCAATGGGAAAAAAAATATCCTTGGGTGAGGCTTAAACACACACACACACACACACACACACACACACACACACACACTAAAATGCAGATACTTCAGCCCCACCCCAGACCTGAGGAACCACGTGATCAGGCAGCAGGGCCCAGGAATCTGCATTCTTCCCCCATCACCTTGATGATTCTGATGGTCAGGGCCATGGAGGGAACTGGGATAAATGACAGACGCCATCCTCTGCGGCCCTCTGTCTGGGCCCCAACTCTTCCCTCGATCCCAGCCTGAGAGGTCCTTCCCGTGACCCCTGGACTCCGCATTTGTGTGCATGAGCATGGTCCCTGCTGCCACGTGCTGCTGGTGACTTCGCTGACACCATGGCGTTCTAAGCTGTTAGACAGCATGCCTTGTGTGGGGTCCTGTCGCCGGGGCTGGAAGATAACCTCGCACCCCTTCAGCTCCGTCCCGTCCCCTCTAGCAGAGCCCGGCAGGTCTGGAGGCACAGGTACAGGAAGTGCCCACACAGCTCAAAGTGCTGGCTCTTTAACTAGTAACTCAGGGAGCCCCAGAACCAGTGGGGAAGCAGCCATTCTATCCCCTCTTCCCAGACCAGAAACTGCCGCACAGAGAACTTTGGTGAGTAACGAGGAGTGTGTGTGTGGGGGGGGGTGTTAAGCAGGGAGGTTGGAGCTGAGGTTAGCACCATAGACTGGACCCCACACACACACTGCCCACTGTCCCCAGCACAGAGCCCCTGGCGGGGGCTAATGGGAAAGGGGCTTTTCTCCCCAGTTGGCTGAACTCGGCCATCTTTCTGGGGTGCTTTAAGGTTGGGTCCTACATAGAGGGTAGGAACTGGAAGAGGCGGCCCTGCCCGGACCCGGGGCAGATAGGAGAGCAGCGGTACAGGACCTGAGTGCAGATGTGGCTTTGAATCCTGGCTCTGCTGTGCATTGGCTGTGTGGCCCGGGGCTGGCTTCCTGACTTTTCTGAGCCCCGAGAAAGGGGGGTCCCTGCCACCTCACAGTTAGATCCTGGAGGAAAGCCCAGCACGGCTCCTGGCCCTCGGGGGTTGTGCAGTAAGTGGCATGAAAGGCCGCAGAAGGCACCAGCTCTGAGAGAAGCGAGGTGGGGGGGGTTGGTGTTTTGCTGGGGTTTGTTTCCCTCCTGCTGAGGGTCAGCTGCTATGAGTCAGTCAAACACCAGAGTTAGAGGAAGCCTGCGCGGTCACATGTTCCAGAACAGGCCGGCCCACACCAGTGCTCCAGCTGTGTGTCCAGATGGCGCAGAAAGAGGCTGAGCCACGTGGGTGAGGCTCTTGGGGAGGGACCCTGTTGTTCTCACAGGCGACCCTGCCCAGACCGGAGGGGTGGGGAGGTTAGAACCGTAGACTGGACCCCACTGATAGGAGAGCAGCGGGTCAGGACTGAGTGTTGATGTCAGATGCCTCACTGCTAAAACCCACGGGTCCGTAGCTGAGGTGAGCGGGGAACCACTTTCTGACCCTTCTCTGAGGACTGTCACCCATAAGCCCCTCCAGGTGGCAGCGGGACTGGGCAGGAGGCTCCCGGCTTGGCTGCGACGTGAGAGCCCAAAGGGCTGCACGACCAGGGTCGCAGTCACATCCTGTCCACACTCTGAGCGTGGGGCCCAGGGCTGGCCGCTGGCAAAAGTGAACTGGAAGAGCCGAACCCGGTTTGGCTCAGTGGATAGAGCATCGGCCGGGGGACTGAAAGGTCCCAGGTTCGATTACGGTCAAGGGCATGTACCATGATTGCGGGCACATCCCCAGTAGGGGGCGTGCAGGAGGCAGCTGATCAATGTCTCTCTCTCATGATGTTTCTAACTCTCTACCCCTCTCCCTTCCTCTCTGTGAAAAATCAATAAAATATATATATATTTTTTAAAGTGAAGTGGATAAAGCTGCTCCACAACCCTCCTCCCCCCAATGCCCTCTGCCCTTCTCCCCCTTCATGTCACCCACTCAGCACCCAGTGCTCTGGGCAGGCCCTCATCTTCCGGGGGTCCCCACACACCCTCCCCTGTCTTTTCCCAAGTTCTCCCCACAAATGTGCTTTTAGAAAGGGGGAGATGCCAAGGAATGGGGGAGGTGGGACTGGTCTGGGCTCTGACCATTGGGTGGCCTGGTGCGAGTGCCCAGTCGGTCCACACATCTCTGATAGCAGGTTTCCAATCACAGCCGCTGTCCTCCTCAGGGACTTCTGTGCTGGCCTTTTGATCAGCAGCTCATTGACTCTCCCCCACACCCCTGGAGAGTGAGGACCCTGGTCCCTGATTTGGGGAGGTCAGGTGACTCTGGGATGTCACAGCCTGGATGTGACCTGGAGTTGCCCATGTGCAGTGGTAGTTTGGGTGAGCTGAGGCCAGAGGGTGGCGCTCTGAGGGATGTGGTTGACAAGCTCTGGATCACTGAAGGACAAGGCCACCGCAGAGTCACCCAGGCTGTGGGATGCGCAGGCAGGAGGCAGGTCACGTCAGGGAGGAGGCGGCTGCATCATGGGTCCAGAAGGAATGGGAGGGTCAGGGAGCAGGATGCTTCCGCTGGTGGTGGTGGCTACTCTGGTCAGCAGCTGGGTGGAGAATCCTACCCGGGAGGGGGAGGAGGGAAGGAGAATGGGGCCCTGGAGGAGGCGAGGGGAGCGGACAGGGACAGGCTGAATCAGAACTCTGAGCAGCAGCGTCCTGTGGCGGACACGGGCCCCAGGACAGTGACTCTGCATCTCACTCAGCTCAGGGGAGCAGCCAGAGTGGCCAGGGCGTAGGGGGGAGCCAGGATAACCTGAGGGCAGATGGAGACCCACAGGCCCTGTACTCGCACATCCGTGTACCTCACCCCTTCCCTAGATCAACCTGTGGGTTGCGACCTCTTTGGGGGTCGAACGACCTTTTCACAGGGGTCGCCTAAGACTATTGGAAAACACCTATTTCCCATGGTCTTAGGAACCAACACACCGCTCCTCGGTGTAGCAAAATGTAGCCATGTAGTTTACTGTTGTCATATGAAGACTGTTACCCATGCTACACCACGATTCAAGACAAAATTTCATTGATTTGTAATTAGAAATAAATATTTCACAATATATAATTACATATTGTTTTTGTGATTAATCACTATGATTGAATTATGTTCAATTTGTAACAATGAAAATAAATCCTGCCTATCAGATATTTACATTACAGTTCATAACAGTAGCAAAATGACAGTGATGAAGTAGCAACGGAAATAATTTTATGGTTGGGGGTCACCACCACATGAGGAGCTGTCTTAAAGGGTCGCGGCATTAGGAAGGTTGAGAACCACTGCCCTAGATCCTTCTGGATCTGGTTCTCACTGAAGGATGGGATTCCTGTTCCCACGCCCTCCTCTCCCCTCTGGATTCCACCCCTTTCTTATCTTTTCTCCACTGATAACCTCTCTGGACAGCGGGCAGGCTCAGAAAGAGGGGGGCAGGAGGAACTGGAAGAAAGGCAACGTTCCCCAGCTCAACCCACACACGTGACTGGTGAGGTGGGCGGCCACCATAAACATCCCCCCTGCTCCCTCTCCTGATCCTCCTGGTGTCACCGCGCCTGAGGGGCCACCGTCAGAGTCATTCCCTGAGAACACCCCTATTGACATGCCCAGTGTCCCCGGCGGGGAGGAAGGGTAGCCCGGCACACACAGCTGACTCATCAGATTAGCTGCCTGGGCGACCAGCCACCATGGGAACAGTACCTCTGAGTTCCTCTGAGTGCCGCGAGGCTATCCCTCCGGAGGTCCATGCTGACTGCCCACGTGGTGTCATCCTCCCCCTCCCAACTTGTTTCCTCCAAAAATGTCACATCAAACCCATCCAGCAGCCCTATTCTTGGTAAAGCACCCTTCTGTGAGGGGCCCTTACCCACTGGCCATTGTCCCACCAGGACCATGTGGGGATCATTTTCCTGTCTGTGGTCCACAGACAGCAACTGGCCCACATTCTGTGAGGAGACCCATGAGGGGTTTTCTCTAGAGTTCGCATGGCAGACTGGCACAGAGCCCACTGCCAGTGACCTCCAGAGAGGCTCCGGGCATATTCCTGCTCCCTCCTCACCAGGAACTGGTAGAATTTTTGGTCAATGGCAGCCAAAACCAAGGTTTCTTTTTCTTTTCTTTTTTTAAAATATATTTTATTGATTTTTTACAGAGAGGAAGGGAGAGAGATAGAAAGTCAGAAACATGGATGAGAGAGAGACATCGATCAGCCGCCTCCTGCACGCCCCACAGAGGGGATGTGCCCGCAAGAAAGGTACATGCCCCCAACCGGAATTGAACCTGGGACCTTTGAGTCTGCAAGCTGACACTCTATCCACTGAGCCAAACAGGTCTCGGCCAAAACCAAGGTTTCTATTTCTGATCCATCCCGATACCCCTTCTGCCATCCAGCTTCTGCAGATAGGCATGGGGCTTTGGGATCACAAGTCCAGGGTGACTCGACTATCCGTCAGTTGAGTCGCGGTTATGGTGACACAGGAGCTGAGGCCCAATATCGCAGCCCAGCCCTTCCTGGCTGAGCACCAGTCACCATGAGCGAACGATGTGGAGAGTTTGGTGAATGGTGGTGCGGGGGCATCAAGGCCCAGATGCATCTGTCCATCACTAAGTTTTTGGATACCTAATGGTTGACTTCCTTATCACTTTTATCCCAATGTTATTTTCAGAATAGACTTTTAGACCGAAAAGTCACCTTAGTAAACACCGAGACATCATTTCACGGATGAGCCCACTGAGGCCAGAGAGCTATGGAGACTTGCCTGCAGTCACAAAGTCAGGGTCAGTCTGGCCTCGGCTAGAGCCCCAAACAGATGCCTGATCCCCCACCTGGGGGCACACCTCTCATGGCAATGAACCTCCCCAAGGTGACTCAGGTCACAGCTGCAAGCATCTGTCGCACAGCCTGCTGCAGGTCACGGTGCCTGAAGACCCTCTGCCCTCCCTCCTTCTTAAAGGTCTCTTCTGGGCTCAACTTTTGGCGCGTTCGGTCCTGGGTCCTGAGCTGTCTTTTCATCGTGTTCACTGGCTCCTTCCTCCCAGGATGTCAGCTGTCTTTCCTTGCTGCTTTCAAGGGGCCTGAGAACACAGTCCATTTCCCAGCTCTCCACTTTGTAGTTCCCTAAGCGGGGTGCTAACCAAACAGACCCGTTAGACCTTAGACCTGTGTGTCAGTGAAAAGCAATCGGTGGCCGAGCGATGGCCAGCCTGTCAACATTTAGAGGAGGGCCACTGATGGTCGCAGTAATTGCATCCCCAACACAACGTCTAGCCCACAATTGGCCCCCAGTGAGTAGCTAGTGAGTGAATAAACACACAAAGAGATGACTGGCTACCAGGTGAGTTAAGGGCAAGGGCGAGGCTATGGAATTTCCTGTGGTCGAAAATGCCAAATCCAGTTGCAAATGGTGCAATGTTAGGATATCCGTGTGTCTTAACCCCATGCTGCCTCACCCTGGGTCATATGCCCACACACTCTGCCATTGGTCAGCACTCTGCGCCCTACCCCCTCCCAACCTCACCCCTTTCAGGGCTAGTGAATGGAGGGAGCTAACAGCCATTGAGCTTTTGCCGAGGGTCAGGCACTGTGATCTACAGAGATTTCATTCAATCCTCAATCCTATGAGAAGGGTTTTGTGTTCCTCTTTCTGCCACAGTGAAGCCTGCGTGAGACCAGGGCCACTTAAGAAACTTGCCCCAACATCTCCTACTACGTGACTGAGCCTAGAACAGCGCAGGCACAGACTAGGTGCTTAATACACGTCGGAAGAGAGAATGACCCCAAGTGAGATTGTCCCCACAGGCTTAGCTGTACCAAAGCTGAAATACTTTCCACCGTGCCCTGTGGCCCCCCACTGAGGGGAGGCATGTGGGACCGTGGAAAGAATATGGGCCTCCCACTGACCCCAGAGGTTGACAGGCCTGAGATAAGGAAATGAAAGTTCCTAGAAGAAAGGGCGGCGTCTTCCCTCCCCTGTCCTAAGAGACAAGAGACCGCGCGCGAGCTGCCAGAGAGGATGGTAAATGTCACAGGATGCTGGAGCTTGGGTTCCTGCCAAAGCAAATGCTTCTGTACCCTGGGCCATTCCTGCCAGCTTGGAGTCCCGCGGGGGGATTCATCCAAAGGTCTCCGTGTGAGAGGGCGCTGGACAGCAGGTAAACAGGAAAGCCAGGTTCCGCCCCCAGCCCTCCCGGGAGCCAAAAGGGTAACACTAAGTGAAGGCCTCTGTGTGCCCTCTCTCGCCTACAGCAGAAGTGGGGGAGAAAGTTCCCTGCCCCGCCCCCGCCCCACCTCATCTGTGTCACACTTCAGGGTGAATCCAAACCCTGAGGGCAAAGCCCCAGGCTCTGCTTCTGGTTAGTCAGATGACCTGCTCACGTCACTGGTGCTTTCTGAGCCCCCATCCTCACCCCACCCCCATTTCTAAAAAGAGGCCAGCCCGGCTGGTGTGGTTCAGTGGTTGAGCGTTGACCTATGAACCAGGAGGTTCGATTCTCAGTCAGGGCACATGCCTGGCTTGATCTCCAGTTTGGGGCATGCAGGAAGCAGCCCATCGTTGATTCTCTCTCATCATTGATCTTTCTCTCTCTCCCTGGGCCTTCCTCTCTGAAATCCATAAAAATATATTTTAAAAAATAAGTAATAAAAAGGGGCTAATGACAGTCTCTCACGGGCTGCTGTGCATATGAAATGAGATGAGGTATGTCCCCCAGGGAGCCCCCAAAGCACTATGAGCTCTGGTCCCCTAAACTCCACGTGTCCTGCAATCTCTCTGTTGATGCCCCTGCCTTCTATGTTGCCCTGCTGTCGCCCTTTGCCTAGACTGCCTTCAGTCACCTCGAAGCTTGGTAACATCCACCCCTTTCTCAAGGCTCCGCTGAGATGGCGTCTCTGCTCTCACGGGTCCTCTCCTCCCTGCCTGCCTGCTCTCTGCACGATGCCTCTCCCCCAGCTATTCCCGCCAGCCGGCTCACCCTCCCACTGGCAAGGCAATAGCATTACTGACCATGTGACACGGCACCGTGCTGGACAGTAACACAAGTGTGAGCCCACATACCTGGGCCCTGCCCTCCCGGAGCTGCTGGGTACCTGGGCGAGACACACAGCGAACAGGCAATGCCCATGCAGAGAAAGTGCCTCTGCCAGGCCTGGGGCACAGGGTAGGGGTGCCACCCCCAGACTGGGGCCTCAAGGAAGGCCTCCCACTGTAGGCAGGCTCAGAGGAGACCTGGGGGCGGTGAGGAGGGAGCCGGTGAGTGGAAGGGCCCAGACCCACGCTCGGACAAAGGGAACACTGTGTCTCTCATTAGGGCACCTGGCAGGCAACGGTGTAATTATGTTCCCAGATCCGCCTCCTTCTCCGATCGCCGGCGGCTGGTAACTCTTTCTGTTGGTCTTTGGAACCCCCTCTCCTCTCCCAGGGCCTGGCTTACAGTGGGGCCGTGTCGGATAAATGGCTGCCGATTGATAAATGGACAAGAACAAACAATCCCTGGGGAATCTGGGGTGCCTGTGAGACGCAGGGGGTCGGGGCAGAGGAGGCTGAAGTTACAGAGGGTGGGAAATGCGGGGAAACTGAGGCAGGGGCTGAGTCTCGAGAGCAGGAAGATGCTTTCGGCAGCTGGGAGTACTGACGGAACCAGCAAAACCTCAGAAGGTTTCTCAGATTTGATTATTAACGACTGAGCAAACAAGCTCTGACTCAGGATAATGGTCAAGGCCTCCGTTCGAGTTCAAAAGCGTAATTCCACTTGTCCGGAAGAAAGGAGATTTGGCTTAGCCGATTATGTGAAAAAAAAAAAAGAACTCGTGGTTTTATTTGATCGCAAGCTCAGCAGCACAAGGGCCAAGTGAGGTTGTCTATGAGGCACAACTCACAAAACCCGATTCGGACCCCACGCTGCAGGCCCCGCACACCTGGAGCCCCCACCTAGAGCCCGCGTCAGGTCACTACAGAGCAGGCAGTAGGAATAGAGAGGGGTATCGGGGGGACCGGGGCCTTCACCAAAAAAGAGAGGGCTTACTGGGTCTGGTAGCCATGACGGGCTCCTGGAAGGGCTATCGCGGGGAGGGGATGCAGGATGCTCCACGCGTTAGTGGCAGTCACGTGGTGGTGTAGACGGGGATTCTGTGCAGGAGGAATGCTCTAACCTGCGGATGGTTCCCAGAGAGATGATTCCCGCCAGGGTCTATGCCAGGCTCCCTTGAAAAGCAAAGAGCATCAGAAAAGCCGGGGTTCTCCCCCTTTCTGCCTGTGCGCCTCTGGGCCTTCATTTTCTCATCTGCAACAATATTGGCCCTGCTTTTCTCCCCTGGGTATCTTGAGGGTCATGTGACCTGATGTGTGTGAAAAAACTAGGTAGCCCTAACCGGTTTGGCTCAGTGGATAGAGCGTCAACCTGCGGACTGGAGGGTCCCAGGTTCGATTCTCATCAAGGGCATGTACCTTGGTTGCGAGCATATCCCCAGTAGGGGGCGTGCAGGAGGCAGCTGATGGGTGGTTCTCTTTTATCGATGTTTCTTACTGTCTACCCCTCTCCCTTCCTCTGTGTACAAAAAGATAAAAAGAAAATCAATAAAAAAGAAAGAAAAAATATGTAAATTGCAAAGCCCTTTGGAAATACCAGGGCTGCTATATTACTCTCTCTAAATATTCTTTTTTCGTGAACTGCGGCTGCGCACTAGCTGCTAAGCCTGCCCTTCCTCCATGGGGAGGCACAAGCCCTGGTCTGATCCTCTGAGGACCCACACTGACAGCCATCCCCCCACCACCACCACCCCCAGCCCACAGCTCCCTCAAAGCACACGTTCAGTTTCCCGGGGGTAATTCACAGCCCGCTGTGAGCGGGGGCAGAGTGAAGCCTCTGGCTCTCTCCCCTGGCCATGCTTCAGGGGTTCA
Organism: Lasiurus cinereus; assembly: GCA_011751065.1. Taxonomy (NCBI): domain Eukaryota; kingdom Metazoa; phylum Chordata; class Mammalia; order Chiroptera; family Vespertilionidae; genus Lasiurus; species Lasiurus cinereus. The sequence goes on from JAAGEH010000480.1 coordinate 53,565,362, forward strand.
CAACGCAGGAGGTGAGGACATGGAGGCCAGACAGGGGTGCACAGAGCAGGGGGCAGCGTAACTGCCCACCGTGCAGGGCTCTCACTCCCTGTCTGGGCACCAGCATCGTGGGGAGCCCGCTTGGGTTGGCCTGGATTCTAGAGGAATCTTATCCACCAGCTTAACGCTTCAGCTTAACATACCACCCCTCCCGGCCTCAGTTTCCCCTCTATGAATGCGAGTGCTGGTGTCCTTGGAGGAGACCCGCGGCCCCAGGCCTTTAACGCAGTGGTTCTCAACCTTCCTGAGGCCGCGACCCTTTAATACAGCTCCTCATGTGGTGGTGACCCCCAACCGTAAAATTATTGCTACTTCATAACTGTAATTTTGCTACTGTTATGAATCATAATGTAAGTATCTGTTTCCCGATGGTCTTAGGCGACCCCTGTGAAAGTGTCCTTCGACCCCCAGGTTGAGAACCGCTGCTTTAACGCAACAGAGGGCCGCTGCGGAGCCAGGGGGGCTGAGTGTGAAGGCTGGTCTTGCCACCTCCTGGTTGGGTCACCTCCCTGTGCCTCGGTTTCCGAACATGTCACAGGACACGCTGTGCTTCCCTCTAGGGTCATCTGCGAGGACTGAGAGAGAGACCACCGGGAACCTGCTCAACACCGAGGTGCACAGTAAGTGCTTTCATCCTCCTCCTCACCATCTTGGGGGGGCTGGGATTCTAGCGACCGCAGAACCCAGGCCTTCTCTGCGGCTGGGCAGCGCTGGGGGCTGGGCAGTGCTGGGGTCGCTGGGCCTGTGGAGGTGAGGCTTCCAGGAGAGAGAGGGGAGACAGTCCCAGGAAAGTGGGGGAGGGCCCAGGAACC
>JAAGEH010000480.1:53571212-53656324 GCA_011751065.1 Lasiurus cinereus
AGGACTATCCAGTGAGCACCCACTGTGGGCCGGGCCCGTTATCAGGACTATCCAGTGAGCACCTGCTATGGGCCAGGCCCAGTCCGAGCACCCGGCCCGTATTAACCTGCCCCATCTCCCCCCCACACACCCGCCCCCCATATTGGACCAGGCAGGCGGGTGCCCAGGCGCCCCTCCCTCCCTCCCTCCCTCCCTCCCTCCGCGCTGCGCCCACCTCCCCCCACCTTCTGGGCGAGGAAAGGGGACCGCGGCCTCGCCCTCTGACCGCGGCCCGCTCCCTCCCTCCCTCCCCGCCCGCAGCGGCCCCGCGGATCATCCACGTGTCGGTGCAGCCGGGGCCGGCGCACGCCTTCCGCGCCCTCTGCACTGCCGAAGGGGAGCCCCCGCCCGCCCTCACCTGGTCCGGCCCGGCCCTGGGCAACGGCTCGGCCGGCGCGCGGGGCCCGGGCCCGGCGGGGGGCCACCAGGTGACGGCCGAGCTGCCCGCGCTGGCCCGCGACGGCCGCTACACGTGCACGGCCGCCAACAGCCTGGGCCGCGCCGAGGCCAGCGTCTACCTGTTCCGCTTCCACGGCGCCTCCGCGGCCGCCGCCGCCGCCCTCCTGCTCGGCGCGCTCGGCCTCAAGGCGCTGCTGCTGCTGGGCGCGCTGGCCGCCTGCGCCCGCCGCCGCCAACGCCGCCAACGCCGAGGTGGGTGCGCGCGCCGGGGCCCCCGCGGGTGCTGGGGGAGCGGCGGGGCGGGGGGCTCGCCTTTGAGATGAGACCATCAGGCTGCCCACCCGGCATGACACCACCAGGAGCGTCATCGTGTCTGCGCCTCTGCCTCCCCCTCCCCCCTCCGTGTCCTGTCCACCTGCATCCAACCCCGGAGCCGGGAGCCAGCGCGAACCCACTTTCCCCGTCGGGAAGGCCGAGGAGCTCACCTCCAGCCTGGATCACAGAGATAGACGCCAGCCCGTGGGGTTCTGGGGCCCTTGCCTTTAGCACCCCCCTCCCAGAAAGGACTCCCCTGAGCTCTCTGACCACACAGAGGCCTGGGCGAGTAGCCCCATCTCAGCAGTGGGGGGACCTGCTAGCTGGCGCCCTGTGGTTCTCACACTGGAGGTGAATGAACGCAGCTCCCCGCCCCTGGCGCTGGAAGGGGGTGAGGAGTGAGCAGATGCTTGCAGGCTCCGAAGGGTGTCCTGGAGCCCGGGCACTGGGGGAGCTCAGGGCGTGCATGCAGCTCTGGGGGGCATCTGGGTGGGTGTCGTGCCAGGGAGGCGAGAGGGAGATGGACTGTAAGGAGGCAGGAGCGAGGAGGAGGAGGGGCTGGCGTGTTCCCAGAGGAGGGAACAGCAGGCGCAGAAGTGTGGACGGGTAGACAGCCAGGAGCTGAGTGGGCCCTCTGTTGCTCCTGGGCCGGAGGGGACATTTGCTTCTGTGCCCCAAAGAGGGAGACTTTTTTTAAAAAATATTTTATTGATTTTTTACAGAGAGGAAAGGAGAGAGACAGAAAGTCAGAAACATCGATAAGAGAGAAACATCGATCAGCCGCCTCCTGCACACCCCACAGTGGAGATGTGCCCGCAAGCAAGGTACATGCCCCCGACCGGAATCGAACCCGGGACCCTTCAGTCCGCAAGCCGAAGCTCTATCCACTGAGCCAAACCGGTCTCGGCAAGGGGGGGACTTCCCCGGGCCACTCAGACCACCCGGGCCAACAGCGCCAGCCTCCGACTCTCCGGGGATGAAATCCCAAACCAGTCCCCGTTGCCCAGCTGCCGTTTGCCACGGCCACACGGGCTCTCTTGCTGGTTCTTCACACTCACCCAGCTTTCTGTGCACGGGGGTCCTCAGAAGGGCAGGTTTCTCCAATGGACGGCCCCTCACTCCACCCTTCTCCTCGGTCACTCCTGCTCACCCTGCACCTTACCCTCCACAGCCTGCCAGCTTTCCCCTCAGACCGCTGTCCACGGGGGGGGGGGGGGGGGGTTGGACGCCAGGCCTATAGTTTGGAGGCCACCCTGTGGATTCATGCCCTCTCTCCCTTTCTGCCTTTCCCTCCCACAGAGGATCCAGGCACCCAGGACACCCCACCTCGGTAAGTGAGCAATCCCCCTCATTCTCCCCCTCCGCACCCCCATACACACACAAGTTCTGCACTGCCCTGCCTCCAGCCTTTAGTTAGAGTTCAGGCCCGGGATCAGGGCCCAGACACCCACCTCACTCCTCCTTCCTGCCCCTGGCGGGGCTGTGGTTCGGGAAGTTGGGAAACCCCTACCCCCTGTGTTGGATGATCGGCCAACTGTCTCCTGCCCGCAGGCCTCAGGCTCAGGAGTCCAATTATGAGAATTTGAGCCACAGGAGCCCACGGAGTCCACCCGCAGCCACGTGTCCACCACAGGGAGCCCCTCAGACACCGGCATCCACGTGTGCACCGTGAGCTGCAGAGGCCGGCGTGAGGCTTGGCTGGGGCAGCCCGTCCTGGCTCTCAGGCACCTTAGCAGCCCCCAGCCGGGCACCCCCCGAGAGTCAAGACCCCCCACAGGGGCTCAGTAGTCTCCGACATGGACATCCGTCTCAGAGCTCCAGTAATATGTCAGTGGGGCCAGCATTTTGAAAGAGTGTGTATATGTCTGTGCACGTGTGAGCTCCAGGTGAAACTTCTGGAAAAGCCCTTTTCTCACCTAGAACACCCCAGGAGAGCAGGCAGGACACTGGTCATCGGGCCCGAGGCCCATACTCCATCCTGACTGTCACTCACTTGCTGTGTGGACCAAGCGCTTGTTTCTGCTGTGTAACATGGACAAACATATGTTTCCCTCCTGGCTGGGACGACTCTCAAAGTCTGAGGATGGGGAGGGACTTGGGGAAATGCCAGGCTGTCTCCATAGGTGAGCGTGACCTTGGGACTTGAGGAGTTAGTTGTTAGACAAGTGAGGCCTCACTGAGAATTCACGTTCAAGCCTGAGGCTGGGCCATGGGGCTGGGGCTGTGCAAAGCGGTGGTCCAAGGAAGAGCGAATCAGCAATGAGGGAGAGCCTAGTGTCCCTGCCCCCTCCTTCCTCTTTGCCCCCCTCTTTCCCCATCAGCTGCTCTGCACTGCCTCAAGCTGGGACGCCTGGAAAAAGGAAACCAACACCGGTCATCGCAGGGCATCCGGAATCCACCGTCCTCAGGCTGGGAAACCTCACGGGGACCGGGCTGCAGGACCCCAAGGATAAAGCAGCTACAGCTCTGACCTCTCTCTGACCCTCATCCTCACGGGATGCACTGAGGCACCAGCAGTGTTAACTCGTTTGCCAGGGTCCAGCCTTCCACATCCACATGTCTGTGTGAACTGGTTATCACTTCCTTGGGGTCAGGCCGCGGGCAGGAGGTGGACTTGGGACCCGGGTGAGCTGGCAAGAGGAAAGGGCCACAGAGATTCCCCCACATGGGACTGAAGAGGCAAAGGGAACGAACTTGTGTTCCTTCGGGACTTTTTCAAATGCTCCAGCGGTGACCCAGAGTAAGCACGGGTCCCCTCTCATTCCTCCCTCGGGAGGTGGCCTGAAGGCTGAGGGGTTTTACAAGTTAGTAAGCAGGGCAGTGCTAGGAGGCCCCTCCACCCCAGAGCCTCCGCCAGGGCAAGTGGGTGTGGGAGACTCAGGGTCACGGGGATCCATCCAGGAGTCAGTCCAAGCTGTTAAAGCAGTGGTTCTCAACCTGTGGGTCGCGACCCCTTTGGAGGTCAAACGACCCTTTCACAGGGGTTGCCTAAGACCATCGGAAAATACAGATATCTACATCACAATGCATAAAGGTAGCAAAATTTCATGATTGGGGGTCACCACCACATGAGGAACTGTATGCAAGGGTCGCGGCCTTAGGAAGGTTGAGAACCACTGTGTTAAAGGGTCAGAGGAGTTGCATTTGTATCTCCCTGAAGGGGGATGCTTTGGGGCACCTCAAGGGAGAGTCCTGTATCACTGGGGAAGAAATGAAGGATGCAGGATGCTGGTCTTGGAACCACTGCCTGGTCCTTGAGGCCAGTTTCACAGCCAAGAATCATAGTGATAGAAATTATTTCTTAGGTGTCTGTTTTGTGCTGGGAGTTGGGCCAAATGTTTGGGGATACAAAAATGAATAAGTATGTGTATCAGTCAGGCTGTGGTAACAAACAACCCCCTAATCACGATGGCTGAAAGTAGTTGGGGTTTATTCTCACCAAAGCTACATGCCCATCACAGGTTGGCGGTGGTGGGCAGGGGGTGGAGGGGTGCTCATTGTTCTTACTTAGGGATCCACCATCTCTACTGTTGTGGGTTTCTGGGTTGGAGGTAAAAAGAGAGCTCTAGAGCAAGCATGTCAAACTCGCGGCCCATGGGTTGAATGCCTCATCTATTTGGCCTATGGTAGCCTTTGAGATTGATATGTTTGCTCTAGAGCAGTGGTTCTCAACCTTTCTAATGCTGCGACCATTTAATACAGTTCCTCGTGTTGTGGTGAATCGTAATGTAACTATCTGTGTTTTCTGATGGTCTTATGCGACCCTGCTAGTGGTTCTCAACCTCTGGGTCATGGCTGTAGAGCCTAAGACCATCAGAAAACAGGTCATGACCCACAGGTTGAGAACCGCTGCTCTAGAGGGTCTCCCATTGGCCATAAATAACTGCATGTACCACTCACTCTCAAGGGGCTGGGCAGTGCATTGGGGACAGCCCTGAGGACGCATCGTGAATGGGAAATTATGAAGCGCAACAGTATGTGGGGATGCTGTGGGAGCACATAAAAAGGGAAGACTGGCCCAAACTTGGGAAGGATTCCTAGAGGGGGGACATGGAAGGAGTACACATTAGCCATGAAAAAGAGAGAGATGAAGTTGGGAGGAAGGAAAGAAGGGCATTCTAAGCAGAGGGGACTGTCTGCACCACGGCCAGGAGGTAGACACAGCATGATGTTTAAATGGAAGTTCTGGAGAGTGAGGGTAGGGAGGGGGTGGCTAGCAGAGGCTGCAGGGGGAGGACCCAGCCCCACAGCGATGAGAGTAGCGGAAGGGAGTCTGTGAACCCAAAGGGCTCAGCTCCCTGTACCGCTCAGCAGGACAATTCTCACCTGTCTGACCACTGCACCTGCTCCAGCCCCATGATGCTCTGGGGCTGGCTTTCCACTCTGGGACCCTGGGCACTCAGAGCAGTGTTTCCCCAGTGGGTTCCCAGGGCGCCTGGATCAGGAACCCCTGGAGAGCGTGCTCAGATCCCCACGCTGAGCACACCTGGACTTCCCGAGTCCCAGGCTCTGAGTGCAGAGCTGGAATCACAAGTTCTCAGGTGATTTCACCCCTAACTTCGTACTATGATCATTTCCAATGCACAGCAAAGGGCAAAAGTAAGCTGGTCCCCCAGTACCCACTACCTACACTCAACTGTGTGTGTGTGTCCGAACCATTTGTGAGTAAGCAGGCATCCCAGTATGTCACCCCTAAATACTGTGTCTTCAGAGAACAAGAGCATCCTCCTGTTACCTCAATGCCATTACCACATTTGAGAAAACTGATAATCGAATAATATAGTCTTACCACCACCCACATCCACATGCCCCAACGCTGGTCCTTCCTGTGATTGGCACTTTGAAACAGAAGCGGCACATTCCTCAAAGGCGTGTGCCTCCGACCACGTGGTCGCAGACACAGTGATGGGCCAGGCACACTGGGAGGAGGGGCAGGGGAGACGCCCTCTGGGGCTCCAACAACTCGCTCACAGTGCACAGCTGCCTCCTGCTTGGTCTTCAGATAACGCAGCTGTTCTGGGAACGGAAGGGGCGGGGCCTGCACCTGACCTTCACCAGGCCCCTGGCCGCCCTCAGAGCCTGGCATTCTTACTGCGAGGTCCTCCATATCAGTCTCTGCAACATCAGGCTCTGCAGGTGGCAGCAAGGAAGAGCGGATCAGCAGTGATTCGCTCAGCAGTGTCCTGGGTGCCCTGAGTCACTGAGAGAAGTGACCTGAGAGGCGTGGTGTTTTCCACGCTGGACCTCCCGGTGTGGCACAGAAAGCCAAGTCATAGCCTCCCTTCCTGGGCGCATGAGCCATTTGTTCATTCTGAGGGGCTCACCACAACCCATAGGCTCCACCTCTTGGCCACCCAGAGGCTGCTGGGCATGGGCAGCAGATGAAGAGGCAACAACTGCCTGGGGCCCATCCAGATCCACAAGAGCCCCAACACCCTTTCCCTGCCCTCAAAGAGCTAGCTCCGTGGTCAGCAAACTGCGGCTCGCGAGCCACATGCAGCTCTTTGGACCCTTGAGTGTGGCTCTTCCACGAAATATCACGGGCTGAGGGAATCTATTTCAAAGAAGTGGCGTTAGAAGAAGTTTAAGTTTTAAAAATTTGGTTCTCAAAAAATTTTCAATCGTTGTCCTGTTGATATTTGGCTCTGTGGACTCATGAGTTTGCGGATCACTGAGCTAGCTAATAACCTAGATTTTAAATCAAGATGTGGCTACAGGAGACAACACGGTATAATCTATACCAGTGTTCGGCAAACTGCGGCTCGCGAGCCACAGTTTGCCACTCTTTTGACTAATGAGTTTGCCAACCACTGATCTACACTGACGGTAGTCCCCCTGCCTTTGGATGGCAGTGACACTGGGGTGGGGGTGAGGAGCTGAGTGTTCACACGTATGCCACGCCCAGAGAGGATGAGAGACAGGTGTCTACCTTCAGGCTAGAGGGACGCTTGAGGCCAAGGGTTAGGGGTTCTGGGCTTGACCCACCTTCATCCCTGGCCACTGAGGTTCAGCCCCACCCCCTCCACCAGAACAGCTCCTCTGTTTCTGGGGGCCCTGTGTCCTCAAAGCCCCTTCTCTGTCATCGCAGGCAGTTCTCCCTAAGAACTCAGGAGACAGGTAAGGCTTCAAAGATTCTCACTTGAACGTGAGGGAAAGTCCCAGGTAGGAAAGTGATCTGGCCAGCATCACGTGTTTGCCCTCCACCACCCTGGGCCCATTCAGAGTGTGTCCTACAAATGTCAATGACAAGGAACACCAAGGAAGAACTTTCCAAAGCTGAAGTGATTTCCTGACAAACCATGACACCGCCCTTCCTGGCAGCTCTGCCCTCCCTGAGGCGCCCTCCCCGCACCCCACACAGGAACTCAGGCCTCGGGAGCCTTCGTGCAGCTTCATGTCCCTCCTACCACGGTCCCAGCCACATGATGGACCCTCCGGGTGCTCCTGAGTCTGTAGAATCACCAGGTGGCCCCCTGTCAATGCCAATTCTTAAACCCCCAAGGTTCAATTTCTCCCTGAAACTAGAAGCCCATGGTAGTGAAATGTCACAGAACATAGATTCCACCCGCTCCAAGCTTTCTATTGTCCCTTAGTGTGATTTCTGGATGAAAAGACCTGCCAAGCAACTTGCCAAAAATGAGCCAGGTCCACCATGTATACGTTAAATTTGAGTCTGGTTTCTTTGCAGTTTACTTAACCAATTCTCATTTTTTCTTGTTTCTCATCAATCCTAATAAAAGAATAATATGCAAATTGACCGTACCTCTGCTACACCCACAAGCCATGCCCACCAGCCAATCAGAGCGAGTATGCAAATTAACCCAACCAAGATGGCTATGGCCACAGAGGGAGCAGGAGGGAGGCTTGGGTTGCCCTTCCTGGCGATGGAGGAAGCCAAGCTTTCTGCAAACCCTGGCTGTCTGCCCAGGCCTCCGCTTAAGGCAACAAAGTTTCAATGGCTGTGCTAGCAGAAAGCTTGGCTCTGCTCCAGGCTACAAAGCGTCAATTATATAAGATAAATGAATCCCAGGTACCAGGGCCTTCACTTGGGTCGCCCGGGGTGTATGATTGGCCTGAAAACCAGCACAGGCCCCTCACCCAGGCCACTCGCATGCCCCAAGGGAACCCCCACCATGATCCAGGACATCTTCAAGGCAAACCAGCATGCCCCTCCCTGTGTACCAGGTCTCTATCCTATCTAATAAAAGAGCAATATGCAGATTGACCATCACTCCAACACACAAGATGACTGCCCCATGTGGTCAAAAGATCCTGCCTCCATGTGGACACAAGATGGCCAGCAGGGGAGGGCAGTTGGCAGGGACCTGGCCTGCAAGGGATGGCAGTTGGGGGTGACCAGCCCACAGGACAGGACAGTTAGGGGCAAACAGGCTGGCAGGGGAGCAGTTAGGCATCAAGCAGGCTGGCAGGGGAGTGGTTAGGGGGTGATCAGGCAGGTAGGCAGAAGTGGTTAGGGGCAATCAGGAAGGCAGGCAAGTGAGCAGTTGGGAGACAGCAGTCCTGGATTGTGAGAGGGATGTCCTAAATAGGCACTGATCCTACCTAGATCACGCCTAAATGGGCAGTCAGACATCTCTCAAAGGGTCCCAGATTGGAGAGGGATCAGGCTGGGCTGAAGGACACCCCCCCTGCACAAATTTCGTGTACTGTGCCTCTAGTATATATATAAAAACATGTCCTTTGTACAAGTGTGTAAAATGCTGAACAATGAAGTGAATATTGCACATTTAATGACCAAAATAAGTTGGGTTTTTAAAATATATATATATTTTTTTTTATTGATTTCAGAGAGGAGGGGAGCGAGAGAAACATCAATGATGAAAATCACTGATCGACTGCCTCCTGCATGTCCCCCACACCCTGCACTGAGGATCAAGCCTCCAACCCAGGCATATGCTCTGACTGGGAATCAACTGTGACCTCCTGGCTCATAGGTCAATGCTCAACCACTGAGACACACCAGCCAGGCATTAAGTTGGGTTTTTAAAGGCCACACTAGACATGTGGGAAGGGAAAAAAAAAAAGTATTGAAAATATAACTTTTAAGCCATGGAAAGAAAAATAAGTTCTAACTCTCAGTGCTTATGAGAGATATTACATCTCCCGTTAAAAAATAAGTTATAATAAATGACATCATCCTCAAATAGGGTCAGTAGTACATTTTTTTTTTCCAAGTGATTGTCATCAGAAATCAGGAACCCAGTCAGACTGAAAGAAACTCCAACTCCAGCTTCTACAGGATGGGGATGCCTCTATCGTGTGACCCAAGAGGGTCACCTTGGACCAGAGCAAGGTTGGGCCAGTTGTAAGCCAAGAAGTTCACCCAGCTCGACCCGGATGCACATGGAAGATCGCAGCAGAGGATACTTCTTTAAAAAACAAAATACCCATTTCCAGCATTTTGCTGAAAAAGACACAGCTAACTGAGCAGGAAAAAAAAATCAACTACTGCCGCAGAATAAGCTGTCATGTTGGCCCCAAATGAAGAGCGGGCAGCTTTAAAGCAAAGCACAAAGCACCTCATTGTTGGACCCGCCATGCAATGGCTAAGGAGGCCAGTCTTTGGCAGCAACTGATGTGAAACTGAGGCCTGGAGTTTGCACTCAGCACTAACTGAATGTGCCAACCTCAGGGCACAGCTGCTGAGGGCCGATGCCGCCAGAGTCCAAGGGAGTGAGCTCGGTGTTGGGCCCACACTAGTATGGCCACCCTCCAGGGCAGGGGCCCGGCGAGGGCACAGAATGTAGGAGGCACACTCTTGGCATCTGTGGGCGAGTGATGATTGAATTTGAGCCCCCGGTGACTTGGGGACACATGTAGGGGTGGGTCCTGCCCTCATCGGGCTGAGCAGACACATCAGCAGGCCCTCCCGGCCTTAGCTCTGTACCTCCCAGCTCACTGTCCCCTGCACTGTGGAGTGGAGGGGGGAGATGAGTGGAGATGCAGAGGTGCTTTTCACAAGACCAGAAAGCTGCTGGACACATCTGCACACAGCACATCTGCACCAGATGCCACTGATGCCACATGTAGGGAGGAGTCTGCACCAGGTCACCCTCAACACCGCTGGGCATCGAGGGGCTTGGCCTTGCCCGGTCCAGGCCTCCACATGCAGCAGCAGGTCTGTCTCTGGGACTGGCCTTGCAACTCTCTCTGCCAGCAATGACTCCTTATTCCTGAAAGCCACTGGCCACAGCAGCATTGCCACCTTCTGGCTACTTCAGGGTCTTTTATTTTTAATCTTTATTATTGAAAGTATTACAGATGCCCTCCTTACCTCTCCCCCCACCACACACACACACACACTGACCTCCTCAACCCCACACCCACCCCTCCCAGGTCTTCACCACACTATTTATTGTCTGTGTAATGGGCTATGCATATGTGCATATAAATTCCCCGGTTAATATCTCCTTACCACCGACCTCGCCTTCCCTCTAAGATTTGTCCCTCTGCACCATGCTTCTGTGTTTCTGGATCTACTTTGTTCCTCAGTTTATGTTGTTCATTAGATTCCACATATGAATGAGATGTGATACTTGTCTTTCTCTGACTGCCTTATTTCGCTCATTGTCTTTAAAGCACCACCCAGAGCCGTTCAGATGACCCTGTGCCATGAGCAGACCTTCTGTTAAGCATGAGGGAGTTAAAGAGGAAGCACTATGGCCAATTATCTCTGAGATTCAAGGCACACTGTTAAACACACTAGGTGACATCAGGTATAAAAGTCTGCATCAGCCTTAACAACCGAAAAACTTTCCAACAGAGTTCGACAGCACAAAAACAGATCCTCCCCGGCTACAATTAAAGAATGATTTTATTTTTTTATAATTTTTAGAGATCAAATACATTATAAATATTATAAACCTTCAAAAATTAACAGATTAGTCATAATTTTCTTTAAAATGTACATACTGTCACACAAAAATTTCACAGTCTAGGATATCAATCATTACATCCTCCTCCAAGAAAACAGCACGCAAAATGTTTCCTGTCAAAAAAAAAAAAGTCTATTGCCAAATCAGCCCCCACACTGTCCACAGCTTCTAAAAGTTTCTCATATGCATCATGGGACGATGACCGGTTTGAACATGGAGATGAGCAGAAGCAAGGACAGCTCTGAGCGGTGCCCGTCTGAGGTGGCCAGGGGTGGCCCACACCCCTGCAGGCGCTCGGGGTGATCTTCTTCAGGCCCCGTCTGTGAGGCAGAACGCTCTGTCCACTTAAAAAAGAACCGCCGCAGGCTTGCACATGTCCAGGGAAGCACTGCAGGAGGAGGTCTGGACAGAAAGTTACCTCTGTTAACCCATGTCCCCATCCCCTGCTAAACGTGCCCAGGGACGGAGACATTTTCAGGGAAATTTCCTTGGGCTACAGGTAACCCATACACAAAAGACACCTTATGCAAGCGAACAACCAAACTCAATTTGGAGCCAATGACTATGATTACAGGAGTCAAATGGCCAACTCCTGGGGGAAATGACAAGAGCAAAGAGATGACAAGAGAACAAGAAGGCGATGGACAGACGGGCTTTGGTAATGAGTGGACTGTAACAACAGAAGGCACGTGGCTATTGAGAAACAGCCAATCTTCAGTTGTCTCCTGACCTAAACTGGTTTCCATGGACCAGTGTTTCCATAGGTTTGCTGGCTTCATTTCCGTTTCAAAATGGAGTGAAGAACCAAGCAGGAACAGAGAACCAAGTTCTCTCTCTCTCTTTCTAACAGGGCCCTCAGATTTCTAACTTTGTGTCTAATTTAGATGTCTGCAGAGGCCAAGTAAGTGATGTGAACAGGGGAAGGGCTGGGATAGGATGAAGAGAATGTATGCCTACAATGGACCGGAGAGAGGAAGCCCAGTTTCACACCCTCCACATGTGGACCAAACACACACACACCCGTGCCCAGCAGGCTCGGCACCAACTGCCAGCGTGCCACCCCCGACTTAGACAGATGGCCTCCCATCACCATCTCTGCTGTTCACCAGAATCAGATCAAGCGGTCACATCTTGGACAATGACTTACTTTAATTCAGCATCTTCTCTCCCTTCCGAGAGAAATAAACAACACTTTTAAGCTGATGTATTTTCCCACAGTTGAGAAACGCAGACATTTTCAAAGCTTGTTTTACTTTGAAAAAACATGAATGTGGTTCAAAAGTGAGGGTTTGACATGATTCCCAAAGTGGTTAGATCCGACACAGGAGCCTCGACATGGAAAGCAAGCCGGAGAGTCCTTGTGAGGCGGCCTGGATGATCGGCAACTGAGAGTAGCCCTGTTCCCAAGCGGAACTGCGTCAGTTTATCTCACTGGATGAACATACAAACTGAAAAGTCCAGGGAAGTTTTAAGAGCTTGCGCGCGCGCACACACACGCACACACACACACGTGCACATGCACAAAGCATTCCTTAGTGCCTCTGACTGGCATCTCAGTCAGCTACTTCACTGGCCACACTGACTCCACAGTGAGGCTGGGCAGTCACGTGTGCAACAGCCAGGGCAAATGTAAACATAAACAGCAGCGGAGTTGGAGGCGTCGTGTCTCTATCGTATGTTGTCCAGGTAATGCACTTCCGGATAGAGGCGGTTCACCAGAAGAGCCAGAAAGCTTTTCCCATCGTGGAGGCAATGGCCCGGGTGCTTTATGAACTGTGCCGCTTGAGAGATCTGCTCCTGGTATTCAACGTACTGCTTACTCAGTGTCAAAGATTCAAGCGTGCTCAGAGCCTATAAACAGGGAAGGCAAGAGGGTTAACCACCTGGACGCTTGCAAGGTGAGTCCAGCAGGTATGGCACACCTACCGGTGTCATCTGGTACAAGCGTGGGCCTCTGGGGAGGCTGTGGAACTGGAATCAGGCTGCCCCAGCTCCTGGGCTTCTGCCGTATCTACACACAGCCTCCCCTCTTCCTGGCCTACTGCCTGTCCCCTGTCCTCCAGTGCCAGCAGCAGCGAGGACACGGACTTCTCAACCAGAGACTCATCTGCCGACTTGTGACAGTTCACACATGACACAGGGCTGTCTAGTCAGCTGGGGACACAACTCGGGCGTTGTAAAAACAGAGATGCTGGTGAAAAACCTGCTGGCTGTACCGCTTGATCTTCGCTCTTAAGAACCAAGATTTCATCCTGAATGTGGCCGCCTGAGATACCACAAAGCTAGCCAGAGTGCCAGAGCGTGGGCCCCAAGCTGGCCTGGCGAGTGAACCCCAATCCTGGCTCCAACACCCATTAGCTGTGAGATTTGCAGCAAATTACTTAGCTTCCTTCTCTCTCCATTTCCTCATCCATAAAAGGAGGACAATAAAAGTTCCTATGCCACCAGGTTGTTATGAGGATCAGCATCAAGGGATTACCTGAGTCTGGCATGTAGTAAGCTCTCAAGAATGCGTATCATTTTACATCGCACACCTGTGTACCCGGCCAGCCTGATGACAGGTGACAATCGTGACAGGAATGGGACCGTCCACATTTTAGAACACGCTGAAACTTTTCAAAGCCACCGTTCTCTCCGTGCTGGCTTTTTACAACAGTGGTCCACTCCAACTCACAAAACAGGAACCGTTTCCTTGGTTCAAGTGAGAGCTCAGCTGACCTCCATCACTCTCGCTGTGGCCCCTCCTCTCAGGGCTGGTTCCCCAACCCCCAAGTTCTAGTCCAGTCTGGCCTGCTTCTTCCACTTGGTGGGAACAGGGCTCCAGGCAGGAACCTTTGCAGAACGTGGTAGAAAATCTGGGGCAGCACATGTGCACCCCTTTTCCAAAAGGTAGAGCACTGAGGGCATGCTGGGCTCCTGCATGCCATCATGCCAGCGTTGTGAAGACCACACAAAGCCAGCTCCCTGCCTCCCCACCCCCTCCATCCTACCCCCCACAGCGGAAAACGCCTGCCCCTTCACTGAGAGCTGCTTTCACTGACCTGCTGAGCTTTTATGGTGAGGTATAATTCAGAGCCAGGCTTCAACCGGATCTGATCCTCGGCAGGAACCTGAACAGAAAGGAAGGCGGCCATGCTTCGGGCAGCCACGCGGAACCTTGGGCGTAGGGAGAGGTCAGAGTCAATGACTATTGAAGTAACCACTTAAAAACAAATAACATATTTTCTATTAAAAACCAAGACTTACACATTTCTGGACCTACTGTTGTTTTTAGCCTCTTTAGGAAATTCTTAAATATGATCAAGAAGGAGCCTTAATCTTCCCTTCCACTATCACCGCCCAAATAATGGAGGCATAATTCAGATCAGGAATGCAAGTGTTGGCAAGATGGAGAAGAGCTGGAACTCTCTGACAGGGCCGGTGGGGATGTAAATGGTGCAGGTGCTGTGGGAAAGTCTGGTGGGTCCTCAATAACTTAAACACAGAGTACTGATAGGACCCAGCAATTCCACTCCGGGGAATATACACTAAATGAACCTAAAAGGAGTGCCTGTCCTAACAGAAACTTGTAAACAAACTTCAGAACAGCATTATTCATGATAGCCTGTCAACCGATGAATGGATAAACAAAACCTGTACGGTATATCCACACAATGGAATATTATTCAGTTCCAAAAAGGAATGAAGCACTGATACATGCTAAACTATGGATGAGTCTTGAATGTTAGGCTAAGGCAAAGAAGCTAGACATGAGGCCACCTACTATACAATTCCATTTACATGAGACGCACAGAATAGGATACACACAGAGACTAATAATAGGCAGTGATTACTTAATGGACTGCCATTTGGGGTGATGAAAATATTCTGAAACTAGATTAGCAGTGATGGGTGCAACAACATTGTGACTATACTAGTACTAAATGTCACTGAATCATACGTTTTTAAAATGGTTACCATGGAAAATTTTGTGTTATGTGCATTTCACCAGAACTTAAGTGAATCAGAATCACACAGTCTGATAAATTCTATCACAAGCAAAGAAACAGGATGCTAACTGGTTTGGATTAAGTGGTCCCCAAAATTGTAACAACAGGATGAGCTAGACCGCAAGAATGCTGACGTCAGAATGGGATGAGAACTCTTCCCAGCACTGACAAGGGCTTTAACGACAAACCAGCATGAGATACCTATCAGGCGATAAAATGGGAGGCTCATGGCAAATTCTTTCAGACCTTGGACTTCTTAGCAGCAAAAGTCTAGATTTGTTTCTCACTGCTGATCCTTAACTTTAACTCATCTTGACTTAACAGCCCTAGCAGAGGGAGTCCCTGCTGGGATCTGGATTACTCAGGGAGGCAGCTGACAGGGCATTTTAACCTCATCCCACACGCCGTCATAGACTCCAAGGCAATAAGAAATCAGCAGTGTGGTCAGGCTACAAAGTCAAAATACAAGAGACATTACTAAACATACACACACACACACACACACACACACACACACACAACTCTTTGACCATAAAACCAGAATCGTTTTAAAATGAGAACACTATAAACATGATTTTAAATCAGGAGATGTGACCAGGCCTTGATCATTTTTCCTTCGTCTTTGAGGGAAACCTGGTCTCTAAGTCGTGTCTCACAACCCTGGGTGGGTGCAGACGCCGAGGCCAGAGAGCAGGCAGGCGCTTGCTCACCTGTTAGACAGGGGTGACTTCCGGCCGAAGCCAATGGCCCCCAGAATCCCCGAGCTGAGCCTCTCCTCGGCCAGCAGGTTCTGCCGGCTCTGCAGCAGGAGCAGGATTCGAATGACGGACTCGGTCAGGACCGAGTCGTTCTGCTCCGTCTGAATGAGGGACAGCTGCAGCACCTGGTGCCACCACAGGAACAGCTTCGCCTCTTCCTGCGCAGACCTGGAGGGAGGCCAGGAGGAAGTAACATTGGAGGGGATTTTTTCTGCTCCCGTTTAACTAAAGTCCACATGCGAGTCCTAAGTGTAAGGGGCAGTTAGTACTTTTAAAGCTTAAGCTGATGGGGAACAGTGCTAATAAAGTAAGGGGACTGTAACAGCTACCATTTATTAAATACTTGCAGCATTTCCAGACACCATGTGAGCTTTATGTTCCTTCACTGGATCTCACAACAACCCTATGAGGTAAACACTGTTATCCCTACTGAGCTGATAAGGAAGCTAAAGGCTGGTGCTTCAAAATGCCTGTTTTAGGACTTGAAAAACCTGCTCAGAAAATCAGCCCATGCAAGTGAAAATCTTTCTAAAACAAGTGCTCCTGTACCTCATAGCCTGGCTTGTTTCTGTTTCACTTGGTTCTGGGGACTTAAAGGAACACTGACTTCAACCCTACAGTCCAAGATGGTCTGACAGGCAGCCAGAGGGCCAACCCACCTCGGGTACACCTGTTCCAGCCACTTGCTTAGGAGAAGCAGCACCTTCATTTCGTTCCGCAGCGTCTGCTCGCTGTTGAGACACTGCAGCAGGTAGACGTAGAGGGTCAGGTAGCTGCCGAGGGACAGGCACTCCTGCAGAAACTCCTCGATGGTGAGCTCGGGAACTTGAAGGGACACCAGGATGGGGCCCCATCCCACAATCTGATGGAGGGAGCCTATGAAAAGGACAAGAGGAGAGCGCAGTCAGCGCCAGACTTGAATGATGGAACTATTCCAATGAGTCTCTTCCCTTTAAGCCAGAGGTTCTCAACCTTTCTAATGCCGCGAGCCTGTACAGTTCCTCATGTGGTGGTGACCCCCAACCATACAAATATTTTCATTGCTACTTCATAATTGCCATTTTGCTACTGTTAATGAATCGTAATGTAAATATCTGTGTTTTCTGATGGTCTTAGGCGACCCTGCTAGCGGTTCTCAACCTGTGGTTCGTGACCCACAAGTTGAGAAACCACTGCTGTAGAGCCTAAGACCATAGGAAAATACAGATATTTACATTACGTAAATATTTACATTACACAGATATTTACATTACATAAATATTTACACAGATATTTACATTAAATATCTGTGTTTCCCAATGGTCTTAGGTGACCCACAGGTTGAAGGTGCTGCTGTAGAGCCTAAGACCATCAGAAAACACAGATATTTACATTACGATTCATTAATAGCACCAAAATCATAGTTATGAAGTAGCAACGAAAATAATTGTATGGTTGGGGGTCACCACAACATGAGGAACTGTATTAAAGGGTCGCGGCATTTAAAGGTTGAGAACCACTGGTTTAAGCTTCACATCAAAAAGACACTGCTCACAGTGGCTAGAGCCACAACAGCGAAAAGGCCTGAGCTGAGACCGGAAAGCCAACCTGCTAAATGCCACTGCCTGGCCAGCCACCAGACAGGGCCACGGAATCAGAATCAGTGCTGCATTTTTATAAACCGCCTTTCTCGTCTTATTGTGATCATTAAAATCACACATAGACACTGCCTGGCCCAGTCAACTAAAAGTGCTAACTGCAGAATCGTTTATGTTATAAATACGTACATTTTCCAAGGAGATTATTATTATTCTATCCAACATATTTTTTACTCATGCTTAGTTTGAATCACATCTCAACCAAAACCCTTGAAAATGTTTCACAAATTTAAAAAAAAAATTTATTTTAGTACACAAGTGATTTGGAGCAGGGGTGGCATCCTAATGGTTGTCAATTCTTTGGGGGGAATTAGCACGGGGTGACATGGTGACCTGCATACCACCTCCCATAAGGGGTTCACAAAAGGGCAGATTACAGCTCTTCCTGGCATTCTCCCTCCAGTTCCCTCTTTTCTCGCCTATGTGCACACCATAGTGAAGTGCTCTCTGCAGCTCTTCTTAACCAGACCAGGTTGTTTCCGGAATGGGACAGAGATAGAGAATGACAAAGGTAAAAGGAAGGTGGTGGTGGTGTGGGGAGAGGGGAGGGTGACCTCTTCATAATAGTTTAAGAGATGCGACAAAAAAACAACAAACAAACAAACAAACAAAAAAGGAGTCCTGTGAAAACTCACTTTAACAAGTGACAGAAAAGAGGACATTAATATGGTGGGTCATTATTATAGATTCTGGCTTATAGCACTTCCTTGGAGGACTGTGCCTGGGCCTGTGACACATACTATGTATCTATCATGAAAGGCTGGCCTGATCCTCCACCAGTAAAATGGAGCAGAGAGGTTCCCTCACCTGAGACAGGCCTACACCAGCAGACATTGGCCACAGGTTCTCATGCTAAGGCAGATCTTTATGAGAAAGACCAAATGCATTCTGAAACATCAACCACTTTACAGAGAGCAGCAGATGGCTCCTCACCTTCCCTGAAGTAGGCAGTGATGCAGGCCTCCGTCATCTCGGCCATGTGACGGACAGAAGCCAGGCTCTGGCAGGTGGCCGTTAAAAGGGGCAGGACCACCAGCCCGTGCACCTTTTGCTCAATCCAGGCCCGGACACTGCCCCGGAGGAACTCCGCTGTCGGGATGGTCGCATTGTTCATCATCATCAGGACTTCCATGAAGAGGCTGCTGAGGGCCATGTGGCGGGTCTGGCTGTCCACATCTAAGGGGGACACAGACACACGCTGAGAATGGGGACCGGAAGGCGTTAAGAACATGACCCAGGGAAACAGTGCTTTCACCAAAGCTGCTCTCCAGGCAGGTGTTACAGCTCTGGGCTGACCTCGGAGCAAAAAGAAGGGTGTGGATGGTGTGTAGCTTTTAAGGATAGTAGGAAGCACACGAGTGCTTTATAAGGGCAAGGTCCCTGGTTAAGCAGCATGGCCAAGCAATACTTTAAGAAACAGATCAAGCTGGTCTGAAAGAGTAACTCACTTATCAGCACATGCTGAATTAGCCATTACTTCCCCATCTTTATTCATTTGGAAAACCAAATGCATAGATCTCAGCTCTCACTAGGTAAACTCATTAGAAACGGTACCGCCTGCAATGCCAAAGCTGTCAATTCTATAGGATAAAAGGAGGAAAAACCTTAAAAAACAAACAAAGAAAGAAAAACTCTTAATAGCAGATCTTCTATTTATTTGCTTTATGAATAATAAAAATAGACAGGCTGGCAATATAAATGGCTCTCAAAAAAATTAAGATGCACAAGATAAAGAGCAAATTCATTTTACAAGATAACTGCTAATGAATCGGTTACTAAAGTAGATTTCTCTTTTACATTAAAAAATAGATCATCTACTTCCCTGGGAGTGCATGGAGAAGTTATTCAATAGGTACAGTCTTTGCCATTTCTAGCTCTCCTGGAGTTGGGTACACACTTTTTTACTGGATAGACTTGTGGCTTTCTCCCATTACGGCTTCCGTGTTTATGTCCATGGGAGTAGGGAGATCTTACTCATCACACCCATCCAACCAAATTCACCCACTTGCGCAACATTAAATAAACCCTAATTTAATGTCACTCTAAGACCTATTTATCATCAAGCAAGGACTTCAAAGGCTTAACTCTGAATTTCATCTGAACAGCTATTCTAATTTACTTTTAATTATGACTCATGGGAATAGAAAATGACTGCAATAAGCCCCCTAACAGATCTCAGCCTCTCCCCTTCTATTAGTCATCCACTGAGCCAACAAACACTTTCGTAAAAATGAGATCTGATCCCATCTCTCTTCTGATTAAGATCTTTCTAGAATACCTTTCTCTCCTTTGCCTGGTAAGCTATTATTCAAACTTCATGGCCCAATAACAGGATCACCTCTCAAACAGCTTCTCCAGTACTGGTTTCTAATTTCCCTTTCTTTCCTTTAACATTCTCTGAATGTTGTGCCTTGCAAGCTGGTGCTAAATGCTAGATGCATCATCTTACTCCATACCTACAGGATCTATAGGAAACAGGTACATCATTCGCTACATGCCAATATTTCCAGACCTCCTATAGTCTTACTGATTGTCTGTCCATCTGACCTGTCAATTACTGTGAGGCATGTGCCAAAATCTCTCACTATGCTTGAATGTGACATTTCTCTTCCCAGTTCTGGCAATTTTCACTGTATGCATTTGCCTCTGCTCGTCTGGAAACAGAAATGACTGTAACTAGTCCATCTTTCTGATGCCACAATGCCTTCTAGACAACAGGAATTCATTTACTGAATAAATACACGACCTTCCAGTGGTCACTTACCAGGCAGGTTAAAGACAATGATATCATCTAAGAGCTTAGACATTTCCTGTTCCAGGATGGCTAAGGTGATTTTTCCATTCTGTTCCAGGGAGCTGAGAAACTGAACCATCTGATGAATGAAGGCTCGGCATTTGGGGACCGCATCCTGGCAATAAAACAAAGAACCATTCCAATGACCCCATGCAGGCTGTGTGATTGGAGGACAGAGCAGGAAACAATGCAGCAGGGGTGTCTGAGGGCCACGTGTCTAGGGACATGCAAATCTATGGTAACACTTAGATGAGGGTGTCTATTCCCCTAAAGTCCTGTAGATGACTCTTCCTTTTTACTACATTAACACATTAACTACACACTAATTATTGGCCAGAAACTTTCCCCCAAATTTTTATGTTTGTTATTTAATTTAATCCTCATCACAACACTTTGAGGTGAGGTATTATTTCCAATTCAGATGAGAAAGCCAAAATCAGAATGACAGCGAGTTGGGGACCAAACTCATCACTTCCCTGCCATTCTGCTGCCAATGACATACAGACCACGAAACCATAATCCTTTTGGCCTCTTGTGAGCAGGTGACACTGCTAGCAAGTAAAGGCTTACCAAAACGAAAAGATCCAAGAGGCCAAAATATGAGCACACATGCTCGATCCCCTCCCACTTTCACGCATGGGCTGTCACAGAGTTCAAGGCTGCCCTCAGCATCAGTCATGCCATCGCCAGCCCTGAAGAACACTCTACCTTTTAAAGCACCCCCTCAACTTACGAGATGTTTCTGGCTGTCAGTAGGAATGG
Organism: Lasiurus cinereus; assembly: GCA_011751065.1. NCBI lineage: Eukaryota > Metazoa > Chordata > Mammalia > Chiroptera > Vespertilionidae > Lasiurus > Lasiurus cinereus. The sequence continues at coordinate 53,591,802 of JAAGEH010000480.1, forward strand.
AGAGGCCTGCAGCCACTTTTAGGAGCTTCACGATTAATTCAGCAGAAGATTCCTTAGCCAGGAGGATGGAGGGCTGGTAGTGGCTGCTGAAATAACTTAGCACACTCTGATACGACACCATATCCACAAGATGCCACGAAAGGGAGCTCGTCTGCCCAAGGAGACTAAGTAGAGGCGAGTCCTAAAAATGAAACACACAGTTCTTTATTTCCAGAGCTCCCACTTTCCAGAAATAAGTGTTTCAAATGATGGCCTATTTGATAAGCACTGAACCGTGAAGATGTCAAATAAGTATCTACTCAAGTTAAGAGTACTAGTGAAAGTAACAGCCAGAGTCAGGGCAAAATCACTAGAAGATCTGTAAGCATTCAGAACCCAATTTTCCAAGGGATTCTCTGAGCTAGTGTTAGAACTAGCAACTAATGAGATGTAAAATAACATTAATTTTTATATTCTGACTCAATGTGGTTCCCTTCATAATCTAAGTTAGATTATGAATTATCCAAGAAAACAGGGCACCCCCTGTGCCAAGCACAGACACGGGGAGAAAGGCATCAGGGCAACAACTGGCCAGCGACAGCTTCCACGAGAGGGAGAATCCAGACTGCCACGCTGTATCCCAGGTCTCCACACTTACCGGCTGGTCAACCAGTTGGTCTTCCTTTGCCAGTAAAATCATCATGAAAAGGAGGCAGACAACCCTGCTCCGGGTCTCGGGGAGGGGACTGGGACTCCAGGCATCAGAGAGCACACTGACCCAGTTGACTTCGCAGAGGACAGACCCCAAAAACAAGAAGCAGCTCTTGGGGCTTCCACGTTCCACCTGAAAGAAAACAAATTACAACCACATGAAGTGAGTGTACAGTCTGCAGCTTCTTTAGAGTTCACTTCTTCTACTGCTTCTCAGTAGGAGAGGAAACGCATCCCCAGCTCTCACCTGGCAGGAATCCCTGCCAGGACCACTGGTGCCAAGGGCCCATTGAAATCCTCACATGGGCTGGGTCAGACAAGGGTGAGACCTACCGGTCAACATCCCCCACAGCCGAGCATGTGTCGGAACCATGTGGTGGACCTGCTAACACAGAGGACTGTGGGGTCCCACTCTTGGAATCGTTCATTTCCTACCTCAGGGGGTGGGTGCTGAAATCTGGGTTGCTAACAAGTCCCAAGGCAGTGCTGATGCTGCTGGTCCCGGAACCACACTTTGAGAACCACTATTCTAGTGTATCTACACTACACTCCTTTTTAGTGTAATGTAATGTTTCAAAAATGTCTCCATTAGTCTTTATAATTTTTGATGATGGTATAATATTTAATTAAATCTTATTTTAAGTTATTAGGGATGGGGAGTGACAAATGTATTATAAAGTACATTTTCAATGTAAAACTTATAAGCCTATTTCCAGTCTGTTTCAAATAAAACATGGCTAGCTATAAATTTTTCCTTTCCCAATGAAGACTAAGAAGCTCTACCCTATAGGGGAGGCCAGGGGGAGGTCAATGGGGGGAAAAATGTACTATTATTTTATAATATGTTAAACCAGTGGTTCTCAACCTGTGGGTCGTGACCCCTTTGGGGGTCGGGTCGAACAACACTTTCACAGGGGTCACCTAAGACCATCGGAAAACACAGGTATTTACACTATAATTCATAACAATAGCAAAATTACAGTTATGAAGTATGGTTGGGGGTCACCACAACATGAGGAACTGTATTAAAGGGTTTTGGCATTAGAAAGTTGAGAACCACTGCGATAAACAGTAAAATAAAATTTAAAAAATAGAAGCTCTACCCTCTAAAGTCATAATCAATGGGATTTGGTGATGATTCATGTCCTCCCATTCCCTCCATCATTATACCATGCTAACTACTTTTCCTTTTCCTTTTGGAAAATGACTCATAATTCTCCTTTATAACCTGCTCTCTATTCTCACCCTCAAACCCCTCAACAAGGAACACAGAACTAAAAGGTCCCCAATTTCTGGCAGGTCAGGGTCATCCCTAGACTCAAACTTCTGGGGTCATGGAGTCTACAGCATCATCCCTTCAGACCACTCTTCTACTTGATCTTTCATATAGCCACGGCTGCCCTCTTCCTCGGATGCTACCTCACAGCTCTCTAAACAAACATGCCCTCCCATATCCTAATGGTAATAAATATCTACTTCGTGCCTGTCTCCCCTGCTCAGCCTCCCTGTGAGTTCACTCTGAACCCTCTATTTCTCAACTGTCCTCAGCTCCCACCAGAGCTCCTGGCCGGGACGAGGGCTGATAAGAGCAGCTCTGGGCAGTTTCCATCTAGAGCACTCAGAGACTGCGGTACACTTTACTGACTGCCACAAACAACTGGGCCTTCAGCCATTAAAGCACGTAAGACACTCAACAATAAATGTGACATAAGAGTAAACACAAATGAACTGATGACTGTGAACAAGCAGACTGAAACAATCATATCAAGCTAACACTATAAACGGTTTTTAAAAATAGAAACTTAACAAGAACAACAAAACTGCCAGCTGGTCAGTGAGTGGCACCCTGTGCCTGGTCTCCGTAACTACGGCTCCTGCCACAGGCTCACACACACCGAGGGCTTCACATAATTAGGATGCATCACTGTGTTACAAGGCCCTTCTCTCTCCTCCAGCCTGATCATCCCCTGCATAACTGCTCCAAGAAACTTGAGTATCAATTTACATTTTGCTTTAACAGAAAATTTGCCGGTAAGTAATAACAATACTATCCTAGAAAAACAAACATACACAGAAAGCTCCAAAGAGTGTGACACTGCCATTAAGCCGTGTACTCACACGATAGTATTACTGAAGTCTAGGGGATGATCACCATATGACAAAGTCTGTCTCTAGCATTTATTTATTTATTTATTTATATTGATTTTTCACAGAGGAAGGAAGAGGGATAGAGAGTGAGAAACATCGATGAGAGAGAGACATCGATCAGCTGCCTCTTGCACGCCCCCTACTGGGGATGTGCCCGCAACCAAGGTACGTGTCCTTGACCAGAATCCAACCCGGGACCTTTCAATCTGCAGGCCGACACTCTATCCACTGAGCCAAACCGGTTTCAGCTTGTCTCTGGCTTTTAAACATGGTACCATAAAGGTTTCCAAATCATCTACCAACAGCATGAAATGGTTTCCATGAGAAGATGCTTTACACAAATACCATTTGGGGTACACAGAATGCGGGCACAGTCCACTTTGGCACACCTGGCAACTGTGCCAAAAGCCACATTTTCCAGGACACGGAGTGAAGGGCTTACTTTGAAGAAGGCCTCCATGAGCATCTGGTCGGGGTGCAGGTCCCTCCACGGGAGCTTCTGGTAGGCACTGTGAAGAGCGTACAGGATGAACTCTGGCATTTTGGGCGCTGTGCACGTTTCACAATAATGCATCAGGTGTAACTGAAGGGCCCCTGCATCACCGGGCAACAGATTACCTAAAACTGAAAAAGAAAATACTATGACCCCTTGATTTACCTTTTAAAATAATAATATAAAATAGCAATTTGAACTAAAAGTCTAAAACCTAAGGTTCTCTATAATTATCCACTTTCAAAGATTTTCAGCCAGCTTTATTGGGATAAATGCTCACGTATGATTCATTTTTTTAAAAATCAAAGATTTTCACGTGCCAGGGAGGAAATCCTGGAGGCAGGTTAATAATAAAGGATGGTTCTTTAGTTACTGGGGGAACTGGAACGAGCAGCCGGTGTGTGTGGGAGCTAGGAGGGGTGATCAGTTTCTCTTCAAATCCTCTAAATAAGGGGCTTTTTAACTCAAGTACATTTCCACAGCCCTAACCACTTCCAGACAGCCCTTCAGCCTGTGGCCCTCAGCATGAATTCAGTCTCTTGCCTAGGTACTTTGCAATCCTTGAAGGAATCCAATATTCTTCAAAGAGAAATGTAACATGACTATCAAATGCTTTTCGGGTAAGTCATTCTAAAAGAAATCTCACATTCTTCTGCAACCTGGACCACTCAGAATTATTCTCGCAGGAATCCACTGCTTTAGTGCCTCCAGAGTTAATGTCAACATAAGGAGCATTTAGTCTAAAACAAATGGTTTCAGCCTCCAGGTTCTATGCACAGGAAGGCAGCACAGGTCACAGGAGAGTCACACACAATGAGGATGGAAACCTGACATTGAAAAACATGAGCATAACACATGGTACCCATCCATTTCTCATTCCTAATAATCCTGTCCTTGCTCTACAGCATGGAACACTAACCCATGGTTTAACCTTTTAAGACGGGGTGAAGGGTAGCATTGTTTACATATGGACAAGAGATAGTTTTGTTTAGATAAGGATGGGCATGGAGGTAGAAGACTCTGGGAGGAAATCCCTTAGGATAAGAAGGAGCTGGTCCCAGACCAAATACGGCAAGTTCTGTGACCCCACCAGTAAGGGCAGAGGGAAGGTCCAAGGACTTTAGGGAACAAGGAGCAGAGCAGTATGGCTGGAGTAGTGTTTCCCTTTAAAAACCATCACATAGCCGAAACTGGTTTGGCTCAGTGGATAGAACGTCGGCCTGCAGACTCAAAGATCTCAGATTCTATTCTGATCAAGGGCATGTACCTTGGTTGCGGGCACATCCCCAGTAGGGGGGTGCAGGAGGCGGCTGATGGATGTCTCTCTCTCATTGATGTTTCTAACTCTCTATCTCTCTCTTCCTACCTGTAAAAAATCAATAAAATAAAAAAAAGAAGTAAAGCCGAAACCGGTTTGGCTCAGTGGATAGAGCGTCGGTCTGCGGACTGAAAGGTCCCAGGTTCGATTCCGGTCAAGGGCATGTACCGTGGTTGCGGGTATATCCCCAGTAAGGGGTGTGCAAGAGGCAGCTGATGGATGTCTCTCTCTCATCAATGTTTCTAACTCTCTATCCTTCTCCCTTCCTCTCTGTAAAAAATAAATAAAATATATTTTTAAAAAAGTAAAAAAAACTGGAATTTTAAATAAAAGAAATAAGGTCCTGTCAAAAATGATCAGGTAGCCCTAGCCCGTTTGGCTCAGTGGATAGAGTGTTGGCCTGCAGACTAAAGGGTCTGGGGTTCAATTCCAGTCAAGGGCTCCTGCCTGGGTTGCAGGCTTGGATCCCCAGTGGATGGCATCCAGGAGGCAGCCAATCAATTATCCCCTCTCATCATTGATGTTTCTATATCTCTCTCCCTCTCCCTTCCTCTGAGAAATGAATAAAAATGTATTTTTTAAAAAATTATCAGGTTGGACTTGAAAAATAAATAAAATGTCTGGAAACTGAAACGAGGAATTAAATAGGTATTTTTAAAAACTGATTAGACATAGCTATAGAGACACTGAGTAAGTTAGAAAAGAAACTTAGAGATTTTTCCCAAAATGAAATACAGAAAAATAGAAATAGAAAACATTTTTTAAAAAGCCAAAATCCTATAAGACAGAAGGGGGACTGACAATATTTGAAAGAGGGAGGCTGTATATTTTCCACAGCTGATGAAACTAAGAGCTACTCACAAACAAGAGGTTACAAACTACACTAAAAACTGTCTGAGTGACTTCCTTTAGTCAGAGAGGACTGCATACTAATTCAAATAACATCTAAAAAAGTAGGAAAGCAGAGGCAGAAGAGTTCCTGAATGACTGAGGGACAAAGTGACATAACAGAACATTCTCCTACCTTTAAATCTCTCGTGCAGCGAGCCAATGCAGTCCGTGAACAGCTGCACGATGCCCGAGGCCACCACAGCATCGCTCTCCAGCCAGGGGTAATGGCGCTGGCTGCTTCAAACAGATGCAATGCACAGAGGAATGAAATGCCATGACTAAATAACTCCATATTCCAGAGTCTAGGGCTTGCCTAAGTCACAGAAACACTGTGTGATGTAGCTCTAAAACCCATTTAAACCACTTCCTAGGCTGTGGAGCAAGAGCAAGATATTTAATTTTCTGAGTCTAAGAATCAGATTAATCAGTATTTGTGAAAATACTTTAAATACTATGATGTCTACTACTGTTATAATTTTTACAAAACGCCCATCAAGTTCACCTACTTTGTTTGCATGCTTTTAGGGGGGAAAGATTTATAAGAGGTCATTTGGACAACTTTACACATCTCACTTAAGTGCTCACAAAATAATGCTTTCATTCAAGTGGAGAGTTCATGTTAAAAGGGTAATTCCCACCCACTAATATGAAAGCCAACTTAGTTCCAAAAATAACTGAGGTACTGAATAAAAAGAAGTTAGTCTTATCTTTTCAGTGTTTCATTATCCAAATCTAATTAAGGAGAGCAGCATCTGTTTTTCTGAAATTAAGTACCAAAACTCATTCAACTTTACCACAGAAAACTGGAACTGAGTGTCCAGTTCTGCTTCAAAATATCAAGATAACAGCTCTGATCAACCTGACTACTCCTAACTCTACAAACAGAAAATGTCTTAAGTTTCTTTCATAAAGTAGCATTTTCTAAATTTAAATATGGCTCTAACTTAAAAAAAGATTAAATCTGTCAGTGCATCACTTGTGCCAAAACACCATCAGAACTTCAAGTCTATAAATTTCAAAGGAACTTGAATATCTGAAAAATGATGTACCTTTCACTGTCCTCTAAAACCAGGATCCATGGCTTAAACAACTGGATGATCACAGAATGCAGGGATCTCAGCACTGAAACAAACAAAAACTTTTAGAGGCAAAAAACAAGCGAATCCTTTGTCAATATGATTGATAACACTATATGAAAGATCTACTTCTGCCTGGCCAGTTTGACTTAGTGGCTAGAGCATCAGCCCATAGACTGAAGGGTCCCAGGTTCAGTCAAGGGCACATACCTTGGTTGCAGGCTTGAGATTGGAGTGGGCGCGGAAGAGGCAACCAATCCATGTGTCTTTCTCACATCAATGTTTCTCTCTCTCCGCCACCCCCCTTCTACTCTCTCTAAAAATCAATGGAAAAGATATCCTCAGGTGAGGATTAACAACAAAAATAATAATCTACTTACTATCTTTATACTCAAAAACTTATGTTGACATAAAAACAAAAGTTGAACGTAACTAAGTACATTTTCATTTACTACAGTATAATTTCCCGAATTGAATTTTTATTGCAAAACGCCATGAATAACTTTATAACAATACATTTGTTTAAAGATATATGCTTAAATATTCAGGGCCATTTTCTTAGTCATATAAGTAATCGGAAGAAAGAGATGGAGATTGAAACCCTATTTCTTCGGGTCCTACCCTACAAAGGAGGGGCAGAGACAAGCTGAAGCAAGCATCTCCTGTTTAACTGAATCTAGGTACAGGTATGACACATACAGTATACGAGCTCACACCTATGCTATATATTTCCCTGCTTGACACTTTGATAGTTTTATCTCAAAGATTTAAGTCTCTTAATGTGTCTATTCAAGCCACTTCTTAATGGAAAGCCAAAACACCCACCTCCATGTTACACACAAGCATATTACCTGTTTTGCTGCTGGCAGATGGGTCTTGGGCCAAGCAATCCATTTCTGAGTCAAGCAGCCTTTTCACAAGATAGCCCAGGAGTGTCTTCATATCATCCATGTAAGGACTCCATTTTGAGAATAACCCAAAACTTTTAAAGTCCAATGTGGATAAGCGAAGCTTATAAAAAAAGTTTGAGAGCCACTGTATAGTCTCCATTACCTGGAAGAGAAGGACTGGTTAAAACTCTCACTGATGCCCACTTGCAGAAAAGTATCACAGTAGCCTGCGAGGGAAGACTGACTTTGTAACAGTGTTACAGAGTCATACAGCACATGCCAGGAAATCATCCTATTTCAAACTTTTTCTAAAACAGAGGAGCCATTTATTTCAAATTCATTTTCATGATGGATCATATCATAAAATGTGTCAGAATGAGAGCTTTGTGGGACTTTCCCTGAAACTCTGGCTGAGGGAGCCAGTGGTACAAGGTTAAGAAATAGGTGGGTTGCCAAGACCGGTTTGGCTCAGTGGATAGAGCGTTGGCCTGTGGACTGAAAGGTCCCGGGTTCGATTCCAGTCAGGAGCATGTACTTTGCTTGCGTGCACATCTCCAGTGGGGGGCGTGCAGGAAGCGGCTGATCGACGTCTCTCTCTCATCGATGTTTCTGACTTTCTATCCCTCTCCCTTCCTCTCTGTAAAAAATCAATAAAATATATTAAAAAAAAAAAGAAGAAGAAGAAATAGGTGGGCTAAGGTGGGGAGGGGGTAGGTCCAGGCTGCTCTAGATCAGATAGGCAAGAATCACCAAGGTGTGAGAGAAAGATGATCCCATAGAGGGGGGTGGGAGGAAACAAGTGAAAGACAAAGAAAAGCTCAGAGCTCTTAAAGATAATGCACAAAAAATAATCTTTTTAAATTTAAAAAAAAATTTTGTTTTTTGGTTTATCCTCACCCGAGGATATTTTTTCTTTTTTTTAGAGAGGGTGGGAGTGGAGGAGGGGGGCACAAAGGGAGGGAGGGAGGGAGAGAGAGAAACACTGATGTGAGAAAGATTGATTGGTTGCCTCCCAGATGTGCCCCAACCAGGACCAGGGATCAAGCTTGCATCCAAGGTAGGTGCCCTTGACCAGCATTGAACCTGGGACCAGAATTGAACCTGGGACCCTTTGGTCTGCAGCCCAATGCTCTATCCACTGAGCCAAACCGGCTAGGGCAAAAGAAACTTTTTAGATATAAATGTAAAATGTGTTCCAATTGTTTAAATAGCAAAGGAAATGGAAAAGAAATGCACAGACAAAAAAACAAAAACAAAACAACATCATCAGACACCAAAAGCCACACACCTGCTTGTCTGACAAGAGGCCATCCGGAGAGCTTTGAAGCACCGTGCTCTCGGCAAGAGCTGCCCCCTGCTGGCAGCTTGGGACACTGCAGCCCAGGGCTTTCAGCGTGGCTTTCCAACACTCCGGGCTCAGCAGCTGCTCAGCAGAGCCTTATGGGGCAGGGACAGAGGACAGCAAGTCAGCATCGTTCACAAACAAAAATTTGAATCAAAGAACACAAGAATTTTATCAAGGAATAAATATTAAATAAAAATCCAAAACAAATTCAGAAAGCTCTGCGGTGAAGAGACTAAAGTGAAGCGAACCTATTAAAAGAACTATCCACCTGAACACTTGACTTTCCTTGTTCCTGCCCGCCCTGCTAGGAGTAAGACAGCCAGAGCCTTGGAGGGGAGCCCCACCTACAGACCCTGACTGGGGAGTGGTGAGGTGCCATTTTCCTGGCTGAATGATATGCGACAAATAATGGTGACAGGACAGGGAAGACAGGGTGCAGATGCAACAGCAGGGTCTGGCTCTCTTCAAAAGGTGTCGTGGTACCCCTAAAACTCCATTCCTACAACGGGAAAAACCTAAAGCAACACAGACATCATGCAAAAGTAGAGACCAGCAACCATCAGCCTATTCCTTGCAAAGCTCACATCCCAAAGGACAGGAATAACTCCTCAGGCCTTTCCACCGGAGATGGCACTCGGGTCAGAGTAACAGGCTCACGGGTGCAGGTCTGAGGGAAGGATGGTGGGTCAGCTGCAATATATGGAAAGGGTTTGTGTCCAACTGCTACCTGCGGTCTGGATCTCAGGGCAGAGGCCTAGAGCCACGCTACAAGTGTGGGAATTATTCATACCTATAAAAGAGCAGTGAAGCCAGGAAAAATCAAATAGGTTCCCCCAGGGCGAAGGAGGAGAGCGGATGAGCAAAGAACGGAATGCTGGGAACTGACATGGTGGCCAGGGAGGGGTGGGAAGCCAGGAAGCTGGAGGTCATGAAATCTGACAGGGGTGCACCGTTATTCCTAAACCTTTCATTCCATTACTTTCCCTGGGAAGTATAAGTTTTCTGCTATATGCAAGTCTATGGCTCTCTACGTAAACAGTGTACAATCTCTTTAAAAGGTTTCAGGGGGGGAACAACATAGACTTGATCAAATTTTGAAAACTTAGAACAAAAATTAGCTATGTAAATATGCATCAAAAATTGTATAAGTGCATTTCCCTGTCAGTATTCACTCGCCCTGCAACTTCCCTCTGCAGGAAACAATGGAAGCCTGAGGGGCTTTAAAAATGAGGCCACACATTTCAGTATTCTTCAGGCAGTCCAACACATAAGATCATCAACTTACTCATAAATAATCTCCAGTAAGTAACATGTTTTGGCATAAAGCAAAATTTAGTTTTCTATTACATCTGTAAACAGTATAAAGTCTGCATAAAAAAGTAAATACTATCTCATTTTTTCAAATAAAAATCCTGCCGAGTGAAATTCCAAAAATAAGAAGCCTACAAAAATAAAAAGCATTCATTCTTTATTTCTCCTCTAAATCTCCAACACTCCAATGGGAAATTGCTGGAGGGGGAGAGAAACAGTGGGAATGGGGAAATTTTAATGCTGCTCCTTTCCTTAGCAAATGTAAGTACAGTCTACCATTATGTAGAGATAAAATTCAGTTGCAAAAAAGTAAAATAAAAAAATTAGGGGGCCCCGAGACCGGTTTGGCTCAGTGGGTAAAGTGTCAGCTTGCGGACTGAAAGATCCCAGGTTCAATTCCGGTCAAGAGCATGTACCTGGGTTGCGGCACAACCCCAGTAGGGGACATGCAAGAGGCAGCTGATTCATGTCTCTCTCTCATCGATGTTTCTAACTCTCTATCCCTCTCCCTTCGTCTCTGTAAAAAATCAATAAAATATATTTATTTAAAAAAAAAATTAGGGGGAACCCTAAAATCTATTCACTATTTTGAACTACAAAGAAACCAACTGTCATATAAGGAGCAACTTCCTTCTCTTGACCAAATCTGTAGTCAGCAGAGTAATCAAGCTCACTTCTACCCCATTCAAGACAGCTGCAAACTTAAGGGAGAGGGATGGATGCACAACTGTGGTCTCCAACACCACAGGCTAAGTGCTGCCTTGCCCAATTAGGGCCCTTGCCAACATTTCAGACAATAAAGGACCATTTTTACAAGTAGCCATCTCATGGGCATTGTTTATCGAGAACTTCAGGTAACAATCAGTCACTCTCAATCCTGCACACTTGTGTTACTTTCACATTTGTGGCTGACATCTGTGGAATGGCATCCTATTATTATTTCACTGCAATCTAATCAGTCACTTACTTTGCATCAGCAGCCTGAGAATGTCACTGTACTGGTCAGGGAACTGGTAGAGAAGAAGGTAAGTCCAGTGCTTGCAGAAAAGGTTAAATGGCATCAAAATGTCTTCATCTGGCTCCAGGCCCCAGGCGGTTAGTGCCAAGTGAATGGACTCCAGAAGCCTGGTGCGCTCGGACAGAGGGGGCTTGGTGGCGTTTAACCACTGCTTAACATGGAACTAAAGCAAAAAAGACACAAGAGGCAATTTTATTGACACTAGAAAGTTAACTGAAGTAGACTAAAGTCTCTATGGCTTAATTTAAAAATCAAAGATTACCTAGCATTTAGCTTTTCATAAAGACTTAAACATACTGAAGTTTCCATAGAAGCACCTAAAAGAATCTGGGCGGTTCAGTGATTGATGGGTGCGCTCTGCCTCCATCTCTAAAGCCTGCAAAGGCAGTGTTTTCTCAGCTCCCCGTGCTTTTTTGCAATTTAAAAAGCTTGTGGGGATCTGGTTTGGCTCAGTGGATGGTCTGGAGTCGGGCTGAGGTCTGAAGGTCCCGGGTTCAATTCCGGTGTAGGGCACATGCCCGGGTTATGGGCTAGATCCCCGGTTATGTGTGTGTGTGTGGGGGGGGGGAGATGCCAGGGGTAACAAATCAATGATTCTCTCTCATTGATAGTTCTATCTCTCTCTCCCTCTCCCTTCCTCTCTGAAATCAATTTTTTTTTTAATTTTTTTAAAAGCTTATGGGTAAGTTTTCCCTAATAAGACAGGATCAGTAATTCTCTTTCACTGGTCACAGTGCTACAGACAAGCAGCGCTTAATGGAACTGTCTCCCTCGAATGGCCATGTTTCTGAATCTGCATCAGTTACCTACCTCAGTTAATAAAATTTCAGGGTGCTGAGGTCACCTTCAGAATCCCACACTATACCACATGTTCTCCCCCATTACAACTGAGCTCAGTCCTAGACCCTAAAAAAATCACCAGGTTTTATGACTCACAGATGTCAGAGAAATACAATTGAAGACAAAATAGCTGAGGCTCTAAATTTCCCAACCCGTTAAGTAAATTCATTGCCTGGGTCTGAGTTAATTAGCATCCTACTTGGAATGAGGACAAAGGCAATTTGCTTAGATCTGGCTTTTCCGAAATATGAGAGACTTGGATACAGTACAACCCATTTATCAAACACAATTTAGGCATCAATTCAGGATAAAATTCAAAAGAAGGATGTACTAAATTACTATAATGAATATTTCAAAACTGTACCAAGTTTTTTAAAGAGAGTTTAGGAGCCAGGACCTTTTTATAGTAAAATTAGACTGTCCCACACAATACAAATGACACCCCAAAAGAGGAAGCTGTGGAACTGGACTGCTTAAAGACCACGCAAAATTGGAAAAAGCCTCTGAGACTACAGTCCACCTGGAAACAGGGCTCTGGAGGCCCTTCCATGTCGTGGAGTGGAAAACACTAAGTTTCTACATTTCAATGATGACCTTGGATGGGATCAGACCTCACCTTGGTCAGCAGCATGAAAATCATGTCGCTGTTGTCCTCACTGAGGAACCTCACCACTTTCTCGTACAGCTGTATGAACTCTGCAGGTGCAGCATTGGGGGTAAAGAAAGGAGACAAAAGAGAGCAGAGCCTTCTGTTCTTCAGAATGGTCTCCAGCACTCTTCTGCATTCTGATTTAGTGCCACTGATAAACACCTTCAACCAATAAAAGAGGAAAATGCCATCAATTCTCCACTCCCCAACCTTTTATTTAAGCAGCTAAGTTTTAAGGGATACGTATTATATAAGGCCAACAGGAGTTCTTTCTAAATGAAATATAAAACAATCAAACGAAACCTAAAATGAACATATCACCTCCTCTGTAGGTAGTATTAACAATCTGCATTGTACATTCCATGACTGCTAAGTATCCAAAGTGACCCTGCATTATGTCAAGAAAACAAACGTTTAGGTAATAGATTTTAGTACTTTAAAAAGCTAACTATTTTACAATTAAAGTATAATCAGGATAACTTCACATTGCTTTAACTTGGTTCTAATGTTTAAGAGTACTAGAATATATGTGAATATTTAAATAATCTCAGGTTCAAGAAAGTTCTAATAAACTTGACCACAGGCAGAAATACTAAAGGACAAGACTGACAGATTTGAATTGCTAGAAATGTTAACTTCCATAAAGCAAAAAGTGTATAAAATTAAAGAAGAATGATGAAATAGAAAAATTAATTTACAACGAATTCCAGATACCAGGTTAATAGTCTGAGTTGTTCTTTGAAAAGCAATAAAAGAAAGAAACTCTCCAACAGAAAATGTGCAAAGGACAATAACCATCAAATCATCGAAAAGATATAAATGGCCAAAACATGAAAAGTTATGCAACTTAACAAGTACTTAAAGAAATATGACGTAGGCCCAGCTGGCATGGCTCAGTGGTTGAGCTTTGACCTATGAATCAAGTCACAATTCTGTTCCTGGCCAGGACACATGCCCGGGCTGCGAGCTTGATCCCCAGTAGGGGACACATAGGAGGCATCTGAACAATGATTCTCTCTCATAATTGTTATTTCCATCCCTGTCTCCCTTTCCTTTCCTCTCTGAAAGCAATAGAAACATATTTTTAAAAAAATAAACAAAAGGGCTCCTGAACCTGCAATATAAGTCTGAAGTCACATATCTAATAAGAATGCCATAGGGATTAGAGAAAACCAAGATGGCGGCATAAGGCATACACCTGTACATGCTGCCTCTCACAACCACACCAAAACTACAACTAAAAGACAAAATGACTATCACTCAGAACCATGGGAAAGCTGGCTGAGTAGAAGTTCTACAACTAGAAAGAAAGAAAGAAGCTCATTGAGACTATTTAGGAGGAGCAGAGGCTCAGAAAAGCAGAGGTATGGAGGCACACATGAATTGGGCTGGTGACTGCGTGCACTGTTTTTTTCAATTGGGAGGGAGTTACAAGCTCCGGACTGCTCTGAACTCCAGTTTCCGGCAAGACTCTGAGGACCCAGACTCATATGAGGAGAAACTGGACTGTCTGCCATCAGATCGGGAAGCGAGGGTGGCTTTCTCTCAGAGGTGCGTACAAGAATCATTGTTAACTGCACTGGGGCACGGGATGCAGGACATGGAAACTCGAGACGCAGAGACGGCTGACTGACAGCCCTGACAGCCCTCGCTGTTTGCCACACCCTAGTGATTCCCTGAGATGCCGCCCAAGCTGTGCAGCAGCTTATGTATATGAATGCCCTGCCCTGTCACAGCTTAACCTAACAAATTGCAGCTGTGTCAAACAACTCCAAAACTTCCAAACCCCAAGCAAAGAGGAAAAATCTGCAGATATCACTGTAACTCCTGTTGGGTGGCTTCAGACAGTAGCTGACTTGCACCTCCTTGGAGATCCAGGAACCAGTGTACCTAGAGGTTAGTGTGAGATGACACCAGATTTCAACTCCTCACATATATAAGTGACACACTCAAGAGGCAGACTCAATAAGCACCAAAGCCCCACTGAAGCAAGTCCTACCCCATAAGGGTGTCTCCAGCTCAGCAGTTCTTCCATTATAAACACAGCCGATCATCACAGCCAATTGGCCTGGAGGTCAAATCCTCTCAGTGTCCCAACAGCAATCAAGGCTTAACTACAACAGGACTGTTCACCCAGCCCACAAAGAGGTGCACCAAGAGTGTCCACCTCAGGTGATTGGGGAGGCTGAGCCACTAGGCCCTATAGGTCACTTACCACACAAAGCCACTCCAACACAGGAAAGCAGCCAAAATGCGGAGACAAAGAAACATGTCATGAATGAAAGAAATGAAGGAAAGCAAATGACTAGATATAGAGTTACTCAAGAATCTTCTAGAAACCGCCAAGAAATTTAGTGAGACTTCTAAGGAACTTAGTAAGACCTTCAAGGATCTTAATGAGAATGACAAAAAAATGGAAAAGGGCCAGTTAGAAATTAAATACACCCTGTGTGAAATAAAGGATAATATACAGAAATCCAACAGTAGACTAGAGGTCCCTGAAAATCAAACCAAAGATTTGAAATATGAAGAAGCAAAAAACACCCAACCAGAAAAACAAAAAGAAAAAAGAATCCAAAAATATGAAGGTAGCGTAAGGAGCCTCTGGGACAACTTCAAATGTACCAACATCAGAATTATGGAAGGTGCCAGAAGAAGAGAGAGAACAAAACATTGAAAACTTATTAGAAGAAATAATGACAGAAAATTTTCCCTACCTGGTGAAAGAAATAGACTTACAAGTCCAGGAAGCACACAGAACCCCAAACAAAAGGAATCCAAAGAAGACCACACCAAGACACATCATAATTAAAATGCCAAGGGCAAAAGACAAAGAGAGAAAAAGTTACCTATAAGCAAGTACCCATACAACTGTCAGCTGATTTCTCAACAGAAACGATGCAGGCCAGAAGGGAGTGGCAAGAAATATTCAAAGTGCTGAACAGCAAGAACCTATAACCAAGATTACTCTACCCAGCAAAGCTATCATTCAGATATAAAGAGCTTGACAGGTCTTTATTTATATCTGAATGATACTGAAGGTCAAATAAAGAGCTTCACAGACAAGAAAAAGCTAAAGGAGTTCATCACCAGCAAACCAAGATTATATGACATGCTGAAGAGTATTCTTGAAGAAGAAGAAGAAAAAGATAAAGATAAAAATTATGAACAATAAATACATATCTATCAACAAGTGAATCTACAAATCATGTCAATAAAAAATCTGATGAACAGAATAAACTGGCGAATATAATAGAATCAGAGGCATAGAAAGGGAATGGACTGACAATTCTCAGGGGAACAGGGTATAAGGGGTACAGGAAGAGATTGGACAAAAAACTTACACCTATGGATGAGGACAGTGGTGGGGAGTAAGAGCATGGGGTGGGGTGGAAAATCAGGTGGAGGGGAGCTATATGGGAGAAAAAGAGGAACATCTGTAATAATCTGAACAATAAAGATTAAAAAAAAAGAAGAAGAATACCATAAGGAATATTTCATTATATCTGAAAAAAGCTACCAACACAGATTAGCCTTACCTGTCCCAAAATTTCAATGCATGAAGTAAAGAACTGCCTTGTGGGAGGATGACGTTGAGTCTCATCGCTGACATAATCCACAACCGTAAAGAACAGGCTAATGCCAATCTTCTGAATCCCAGGGGTCGGCTGTAACTTATAGGCATTCACTAAGGTCCTGTAGGAAAACAGTGGTCTGCAGTATGAGAATCCAGCCTCACTCGGGTTCCTGATACTCTACATTTCTCAGGTAATATTCTTAAGAATTTTAAAGTCCCACACAAATGTCACTTTAGAAACATTTCATGGTTATCTTCCAACTTGACCCAACATGTTATTTTCAATACATAAAAATTATTTATGCTCGATCCCTAGTGTGAGGCATGCAGGAGTCAGCTAATCAATGATTCTCTCTCATCACTAATGTTTCTATTTCTTTCTCCCTTCCTCTCTGAAATCAATAAAAATATTTTTTAAAAGATTAAATAAATGGGCATGGCTGTATTCCAATAAAGCTTTAGAAAAAAACAGGTGGCACCTGAGCCAGTTTGACTCAGTGGATAGAGCATTGGTTTGTGAACTGAAGTGTCCCGGGTTCAATTCCAGGTTCTCTCTACCTCTCCTTTCCTCTATGAAATCAATAAAAATATATTTTAAAAAATAAAAATAGGTAGTAGAGCAGATTTGGTCCAAAGGCCATAGTATCGCAATCCCTATGCTAATTTAATTAGTGGATGCCTGGAGGAGTTTAGTAGCATGATTACTACTGACAATAGCAAAAGAGCATTTTAAAGTAGAATGTCCTTGCAACTTACGTAATCAGGTTTTCTGCATGCACAGCCGCCTCCACAACATTAAGTGGTGGTGGTTTAGTAGCCTCTGCTTGTAACTGCTTCACTTCTTTCCACAAAGCATGAAGCTGTTGGCTTACTGCTTCGTTCTTGTGCATACCTTCAAACTAACAAAAATTAAAATGGTCAACAGAGTTTTTTGCCCCTGGCTTTTAGGCAGACATGTTATTACATATATACTGACATATGATGAAAAAATTTTTATTACAATTAATATAATAGCTTAAAACTTGGTTGAACCTAACAAGGATGGGGAGAAAAATGTTAAAAAAAAAAAACTATTCAAGAATCTCTGAATTTTTCATAAGGAAAAATTAGTTTTGACTTGAATTAAGCAGATCTGAATTAGTTTTCACTGGTTCAAAGTCTTCTGTAGGATATGCTCTGTCACTTAGGTTTTGACACCACAATCCTCATAAAAAGGTGACTCAATGTCTTCTTCCAGGAGGCCCTTTCTGAAGCCCAAGCCCCTCTGCTATTGATCATCTGTCTGCAAAGCCTTAACACCTCTGCTCTCCTACCCAGCAGCACATACAGTTCAACTCGAGACAGAGGCTGCATATCTCACGTGTGCCCAGCATAAACAAAGGAGGACATGGAGGCTGTTAATAAAACCTTTGCCATTTTGAAAGGGGAAAAAAAGGCATATACTTATAAAGCAAATAATAAAATAAGATAAACATGGGAAGTGCCCAAACTTGGGAAGAGCAACTGACTAATTCAATAGTTCCTAAAAGCTTACCTTTGATTAAATTTTTATTGGATTTCAATAAAGATACAAAATATAAGGAGAAGTTAGTAAGCTTTTTAAAAACACACACACACAACTAAATTTATCTCATTTAAATTTGAAAGACTATCCTTTATTTAAGATTATGCCTTTCCTAGTTGAGAGGTTGTTAACAACCCTTTTTCTAATTAACTGATAGTGACCTATATAATAACTACTTTGTTTCTGCATTTTTAATGTCCTTTTTTGGATGTGGATTGATGCAGAAAAGATCCTTGGCCCAAGCTGCAACACAAAGACAGAACCACTCTGGCAGATGTGGGGGACAGGAGGACAGGACATTGAGGAGAAGGCTGGCCAGGCTGATTGGGGCAAAGGGATCAGGCTGAAGAGTGCAGTGCAATGAGACTGGGGAGAGGAAAGGCCTTTAAAGCCATCTGGGCAACTTGGGACTTATTTTGCATGCACGGTGGAGAATGCTGAAAAGACCAGAAACATTTAGGAGGCGGGAGTTTTAAATCCTACTTTCTCCTTAGATGGTTTTCCACAATCATATTGATGAGCAGAAGGTTTACATTTTCCTTTATATGCACCTGCCCAAGCCCAGTCTTCAGCCACCACTCTAATGGTTACAGGTATCCTTTTGTCTGTGGATAATGTCAACATGTAATTCACAAATTTATTTAATCAAGAGTCTATGTCCCTGTCAGGGGGCATAAATTCCAAATCAAAAGCTTCTG
Organism: Lasiurus cinereus; assembly: GCA_011751065.1. Lineage (NCBI taxonomy): Eukaryota > Metazoa > Chordata > Mammalia > Chiroptera > Vespertilionidae > Lasiurus > Lasiurus cinereus. The sequence continues at coordinate 53,610,310 of JAAGEH010000480.1, forward strand.
AAGGGCAATGGTCCTATTTTGCTTTACACAGCACCCAGCACAGCACAGCTCTGACAATACATTCAACACCTACTTTTTATGATCATAATGATAACTTACTTCTACAATATGCATCACCATTGTGGTAAAGATCTTTACAAAACTTCTTGTTTCAAAGAAAAACATAGACTGTTAGTACGGATCAAAAGCCACGAGAGTGACTATCCAAGAATATGTAATGTTAACAATAATTGCTTTAGTTTTTACTACTAGAGAAATGAACAATGAAAAAAAATTACTTCCACTAAGTCATTTACTGAATCAATATAAATATTAAATTTCAAAACTTTCCAACAGCAGGCCAAAATGTAATAGCTTAAAATGTGATTAGGAATATGTGCAGTCAGCTCTTTTGCCCAATATGTCAACAACTACACTTAGAGCTGGTCTTTGAGGGCGACAGCCCTGGGCTGGCCTGGAGAGAAACAGCCAAACAGAGAGCGAAAGAGAATGTGAGAGAAGGAAGACAGTGAGGACAAAGGAAAATGGAAAGACTTAAGGACAAAAGAGAAAGAACAGAGGTTCCCGTCACTGGGAAATGTAGAGACGAGACCAAGTGCACTTCATAACTTGAACTTTAAAACCTCCATCCATGTCGTAGAAATTACTAATCCTGAAGAATAAAAAAAAAAAACAACTAGTGTAGGAAAGTTTTGCCACTTTCCCAAAATGTTCACTATTTCCTAGTCTGCTTATTTTGTTCACTGTTCCCACCACTGTTCAAAGTTTTCTTCCTAGAACGGGGCTGAGAGACTGAATGACCACCCGCTCATAATTACAAGAAGTCGCAGACAATAGAACAAAAGCAGCCTGCTGGAAGCCCCTCCTGAGTAGCTTGAAGTAGACAAAGCAATTTAAAAGTAGGACACAGCTGGTCCTCCAGTAAGCTCTCACAATAACCTGAGGCCCTCGGTGGGTCTTTTCCATCTCTCATTTCTAGGAATGAACACATTTTTCACATGATAATAAATCAATTCCGAGTCCCGCAAACATGCCCCACAATAACAAAGTACAACACAAGGAACCCTATTATAAATCACCCCATGTCCTCAGGGAATGTCACTGAATTATTAGAGGCTTCTACTAGGAGAGGCAACCACAGAAGAAGCACGTCTCAATTCCCTTAAAATATATTTGGCTTTTGTATACCCCCAACAAGCTATATACAGTTCAAACACTTGCAGATGGCTGGAAATTTCCAGGGCGTTCCCTCTCAGAAAAGTTTTATCAAGCAATAAAATGTTTTCATGATATAATTTGAAATCTCCATAAATTAGCCATTAAAGTTATATTAAAACACATTTATGTATTTTAATTTTAAAATTTATAGTTTAAATACCAAATCATTTTCCATGAAGCTGATTTAAAAAAATCATCTAATCCACGAATTCTCTAATCAATGTGAATTTCCTAACTTTAGATGCATACAAATATGTTACTTTTCCAGAAATAAAGTTTGAAGGTAATGAAAATACAAAATATAAAAGTTATTTCTGAGAAAACTCTTTAGAGAAACAGTCACCCAAGGAGACTGATAAAGACTACATTAGAGCGCTGGCCAGAGTGGTGTCTCAGTAGGCTGGGCATCGTCCCATGCACCAAAAGGTTGCCAGTTTAATTCTCAGTCAGGGCACATGCCTGGGTTGTGGGCTGGATCCTACTTAGGGCATGCAGGAAGCAGCAGATTGGTGTCTCCCTTTCATGTTAATCTCTCTCTCTCTCTCTCTCTCTCTCTCAAAATCAATGAAAAAATACTTTTTAAAAGAATACCTAAGAATATCAAGAAAACTTGGGGGAAAAAAAAGAATACATTTGAACTGGTAAAAATGGAGATTGGCATAAACACTAAAAAGAAATATTTGAAAGACAACCAAGGGTCAGTAAATAAAATTCCCCCAATTTCTAAAAGCTAACCAAAAAGGGGAGCTATTTTTGTGCAAATGCAGTCCGGCGATAAGTAGGCCTCTCTCTAAGCATTTCTTTCCCAGCTCAGGGAATCTTGAATTCATGTGCAGATGGAGTGAGGTGAGGTGATTAAGAAGCATGTGCTCTAACCAGACTACCTGGGACTTCCTGGTTTAGCCACTCACTGGCTGTGACACGTTGGGTATGTAACATAACTTCTCTATGCCTCTATTTCTTTATCTAAAAGCGCACATAATAAAATTACCCTCTTATAGGGTTGTGGTGAAGATAACAATCAGTTCTGTAAAGTGTTCAGACAGTGCACAGCATAAGCAAATGTATGATATGCTGGCTAAAGCTAAACTTCCATTTGAAAGTCCATCCAACTTTATTTTTCCAATTAAAGGCGACTCTAGAGGCAGTTTAATTTTTATACACATGTTGCACATCTCGCCATTTGCCTGCTGTCAGGCGCTGCCCAGCTGATCTGCCGTCCACAGGTCTCCCCCATGTTTGTCTTCAATGCCCGGCGACTGTCCGCAGCACACAGCCAGCACGCCCAGTGAGCATCCTTTCCGATGTGAACGCCAGCCTTCCCACTGTGGATTCCTACCACCACTTCCAACCACTCAGCCAGCCAGCCCCTGGCCCTAATGAATCATGATGACTCCATTCCCACACTGCTTCTTACCAGAATCTTTTAAGGATCAGTTTAAGGCCCCGCCCCCTCTCAAAATCTCCTGGATGATTCTGCTTTTCTTTGAATTTCCATCTGTTTTATATGACTCGTCAGCACTTATGGAAACGGGCGATTAGCTGTGTGTATCTTCACTCCCCCTAAAACCTGTTACATGTTTTGAGGCATGGCTCACCTGCTCTATACTTCTTTGAGTTTTCCTCAATGATATGCCAATGAGGGGCTCAATGAAAATTCTCTGAACTACAAAGGAATTTAAGCAGTCTTACCTGAACTGTTACAACCGCTGCTCCTTGGCATTTCTTGCCACTAACGCCTCTACACTCCAAATGGAGTGTGGTCTGTTCTTCGCGATTAACATACTGTTTGGGCATTGTGTCCAACAGCTCACTATCCAGGGCAACTTGCTGAGATTCCCAAAGAGCAGCCGTTCTGAGAGAAAAAAAAAAATCATCAGGAGGTCAAAGAAAGTTTCAGGAAAGATTTCATAGTAAGTGATAAAGGCTTAGTTAGCCAAGCCTGCATTAGAGCAAGATATACTAGGTGTATCAGTTAATAATACGGAATTTTTTTCAATAGATGGAGTTACGCATATGTTGACATATATGCGATTTGATATGTATGCTATTTTGTTGCACTGACAGCAAGCTTCAAAACTTCATATGTCCAATTTGCTGAAGGTGTTAACATTTGAGATATTTTTACACTTAAAAATGTCGAATTTCATGTCAAAAAAAGAGCACTTGCAAGAAGTTTTAATTCATTACTTTATTTTGAAGAAAAAGTTATCACATACTACATTGGGAAGCTTATGGTGAACATGCTCCATCTCAAGATACTTGTGAATGCTGATATAAATGCTTTAAAAGTGATGATTTCTATGTGAAAGACAAAGGAACGTCCAGGTCAACTGAAAAAGTTTGAAGACCAACTATTATAAGCATTATTGGATGAAGATGCGTGTTAAACTCAAAAACAACTTGCAGAAAGATTAAAAGTTACTCAGCAAACAATTTCCATTCGTTTACAAACAGTGGGAAAGATTTAAAGGAAGGAAAATGGGTGCCACATCAACGGAATTAAAGACAAATGGAAAACCGAAACATCAACAGTAAAATGTTGCTTCAACGGCATGAAAGAAAGTCTTTTTTGCATCGAATTGTGACTGGTGATGAAAAGTGGATTTATTTTGAGAATCCCAAACACAAAAAATCATGGGTTGATCCAGATCCAGGTCAACTATCAACATCCACTGCAAGGCCGAATCGCTTCAGAAAGAAGGCAGTGCTCTGCGTTTGGTGGGATCAGGAGGGTGTGGTGGATGATGAATTTCTAACAGGTGACAAGATTAATACTGAGAGCTACTGACAACAAAGAATCAATCTGAACCACACTTTGATCATGAAATGACCAGAATGAGCCAGAAGACACGGCAAAGTAATTTTGCTTCAGGATGATGCACCACCACACACTTCAAAACCAGTTAAAGACACGTTAAAAGATCTTGCCTGGGAAGTATTAACCCACCCGCCATATTCACCAAACCTTGCTCCTTCAGATTGCCACTTGTTCCGATCGATGGCACAAGCACTTTCTGAACAGCACTTCAAAATATACAAAGAAATGGAAAATGTGGTCTCTGAATGGTTTGCCTCAAAACAAGAAAAGTTGTATTGAGACAGTATCCACAAATTACCTGAGAGATGGGGAAATGTGTAGCTAGCAATGGACATTACTTTGAATAAAGCACTTTTGATATTTCTCTTGAAATTATCGTGTTTTCTTTGATTACAAATCTGCATTAACTGGTGTGTGTGCCAAGACTTACCCAAATTCTCACCCTGGCAGTCATGCTAATCAGAAAATTAAGAAACAAAGAGCGGAAACCGGTTTGGCTCAGTGGATAGAGCATCGGCCTGGGGACTGAAAGGTCCCAGGTTCGATTCCGGTCAAGGGCAAGTATCTTGGTTGCGGGCACATCCCCAGTAGGGGCGTGCAGGAGGCGGCTGATCGATGTCTCTCTCTCATCGATGTTTCTAACTCTCTATCCCTATCCCTTCCTCTCTGTAAAAAATCAATAAAATATATATATTAAAAAAAAAAGAAAGAAACAAAGTGGGACTTTTTAGCCAGAAATAAAAGTCCACTTAGAATTTGTGTTATATTACCAATGCTTTTTAAATGAACCCTTAAATATATAAGAACAAATGGGAATTTCATCCTAATTTAACTACCCTGAAGGGGTGCCCTTACTTGTAAGTACCCCTGATTTCTTAGGTATTAGCAACTCAAACTAAATTTTCAAAAATGGAGAAAATTGCCATAGCTGGTTTGGCTCAGTGGATAAGAGCATCAGCCTGCAGACTTAAGGGTCCCAGGTTCAATTCCAGTCAAGGGCTCATGTCCAGGTTGCAGGCTCATCCCTAGGGGGAGGCCTGCAGGAGCAGCCTATCAATGATTCTCTATCATCACTGATGCTTCTATCTCTTTCCCTCTCTCTTCCTCTCTGAAATCAATAAAAAAAACTTTTTTTTAAAATGGAGAAAGTTAATTCTTACATGGTGTCAATACTGTTCTAAGCGTGTTCTGATTACTTTGTCATGCAGGCCAGTATGTGTGTGCATATGTAGAGTTGTGTACACACACAAATAAATAACTGGACCAAAACAGCAAAGGAAACAAAGGCCAGTCAGAGATTGATTCCCAGGGCAGGAGCGGTATGGAGTGGTTCAATGGGGACGGGGTGGGGGCAGGGGTGTGGAGAGAGGAAGGAGTCATCTCTAATACTTTCACCAATAAAGATAAATTTTTAAAAAAGGAGAGGTTGATTCCTGTGAGATTTGCCAAATAGACTCTTTTTTGCTTTATAAAATAGACTTGCTACACACATGCTCCTTCTCACAAGATGGCAAGCTAGAACCTTAAAGAGTTGATCATTCTGTCTCTCCCATGAACACAGAACACTGAATGCCTTTCCCACCTTCGATCCATGCCTGTGCCAAGTTTTAAGAGTATGGAGAGTGAGAGAACAAAGCGGCGACAAAAGAAAGTCAATCATTTCATCTCCTTTAAACACAACCTTCCCATTATCAGAAGGCTCTTCAGGAGAAGCACAGGAAACACTTAGCTGGTACTGCTGACACTCAGAAATGCCACCATAGGAAACATGCGCAAATTTATGGTTCGTGTAATGATAGCATCCCATAAATTCAATGGGAAATTAAAAGACTTGTCACAACTTGGTTAACTAAAGTGACCTTTTGGATCCATCTCCACCAATTACCCGCATGACCAGAATGCTGATGAGGACCCTTCCAGGTGCTAAATCACCCAGCTGTCACGGCAGCAAGCAGGGACGCATGACCCGGGGTCCTGGGCTTACCTGGCCTGCTGTCGCAACAGATTCAGGTCTGTGCGCACCAGCTGGGTGGTGTCCTTCTGACGCAGGAGCACATCAGAGGGAATAACCGGCACCGGAGGCCTCACCGGGTGCAGAGCAAGCGGAGGCTGGGGAGCATCATGCTTCCGCAGGTTACTTAGGACCCTCTCTTTAGCTGGAAGAAAATAAAGTTATATTTACTGAGTAACGGCTACAACTAGGAATAACTTACTAAGAGGGCGCAAAGGCCTGGCCTGCTACCATCATAAAAAATGCTGAGAGCCGAAACCGGTTTGGCTCAGTGGACAGAGCATCGGCCTGTGGACTGAAGGGTCCCAGGTTCGATTCCGGTCAAGGGCATGTACCTTGGTGATGGGCACATCCCCAGTGGGGATGTGCAGGAGGCAGCTGATCGATGTTTCTCTCTCATCGATGTTTTTAACTCTCTATCCCTCTCTCTTCCTCTCTGTAAAAAATCAATAAAATATATATTTTTTTTAAAAATGCTGAGATATACAGAATAGATACTTCAGAAGCCTAAACCTTTTATCACTTACAAGCTCTGAGGGAGTACCCACAGGCCTACTAATACTCTACCAGGAGCTGGGAGATCAGGAGCACGGAGTGTGATTAAATAGAATTTCTACCTCAAAAGGTCTTAATGATAGTTAAGAGTTAAAGCTCACAACCTTAAATTATTTCCCTAGATAGGCTTGCATGATGCACTAAGGTGTTTGGAGTTATGCTAGTACAAAGGGGATCTAGTGGCACTAGCTGGTGTGAATCAGTGGATAGTGTCGGCCTACAGATTGAAGGGTCTCAGATTCAATTCTGGTCAAAGGCACATGCAGTGTAAGGCGTGTAGAAGGCAGCTTGCTGATCAGTAGGTCTTTCTTGTTATTGATGTTTCTGTCTCTCTCCCTCTCCTTTCCTCTCTGAAATCAATAAAAATAAATTTAAAAAAAAAACACAAAGGGGATCTAGTGAACAGCTAAGTAAGATTGTAAAAGATGGTAGCTACCATCAGACAGTGAATTGGGGGATTGGGGCAGGTAGCCCAGTTAAAAGTTTAATGAAATCAGCCAGATAAACTTCATAGGAATGGGAGAAAAAGAAATGAGCATCTTGGAATACAGTTAAGTGAAAAATCTTAAATTAGGCCAAGGTTCAGACAAGAGGGCTGAAAGTAGTCGAGTTAAAATGAGTAAGAACATGGGCACAAACTCCTACAGAACTTATGTTTATATAGTCATATAGTCATTCATTCATTCATTCATTCACTACTCATTCACTCAACAAATGATCTATGGAGCCCAAATAAGAAATCGAGTGGCATATAAGAAAAATAAAGGTAAATCTGTACTGCTAACTTTGCAGTAAATTGCACATGTTCTCATAGTGCTGAGTCCAAGTTAAATGTTTACATTTCTACACCTAGCCCACAGCTGACTACAACACACTAGGTATCCCCTATATCCTACCTTCCCTCCCTCTCTCTTTACTGCACTATACGCATATCACAGCGCAGGCAGGAACTGAAGAACATGAAGAAAAACTGCCATATCCCTGTTTCTTTTCCATAGTAAGATAACAAGGGAAGAGAGGTCAGGGGAGTGTCAAGTCAACAAGGACTTAAGGAACTACTATGAATTTCTGATTTCATTCCAAATGTAGCATTCCATTTTCTATTCTTGTTCAGAAAAACTAAACTTAATAGACGTGACTTTATTTGGCATAAGAAGACTTGTATTGTTTGTACCCCAAACAGATGGAATTTAACATTCCAAACAGGTCAAGTACAGGATCTTTCCTTGAAGCTGGGGTTCTTCCACTAGAACTACCACTCTCTGCACAGAATGTAACCAAGTTGGATATTCATCACTGGATAGGACTCTTGAGTATGTTCAGGTATCTTTCCAGTAACATTTTAAGGCATGACTCTAACAAAAACTGGAGGCTCTATTTCAAAATCAGTATTACTTATCATAAAAAAAAAAAATCAAGGATATTTTAAGTGCAAAATAAAAGACAGGAAAAAATTAATTCAGAGCATTTTTAACTATAATAACTACTCTGGACCAAAAGTGACTAGTTATGAAGTCAACAAAACAAATTTAATTCAAGAAAAGGAAGTTGGTATCACAAGTCTGCAATAACTTTTAAAACTGCTAAAATTAACACTACCATCACAACCACAGTGCCATCGTTTAATCACCTAACCTTTTATCTGAGAAGAACCTGAAGCTTCTTATTTAAAAATCTAGGTCTTTAGTAGGAGTCAAAGCGGGGAAGGAGAAACGTCTGTATTACTTTCAACAATAAAGATACAGTTTTTAAATGTATCTTTGGGAATATGATCCATGTGTATTGTATGGTAAGAGTTCCAGATACAAAGAGAAGTTTATAAAAGAAAAGACTTCTGAATTGTAAAACTGCAAGTCCAAAATAATGAAATTTAAAGCTGCACTTTACACACTGATGTCAATTAAAATGTCTTTTTAAAGTCACTTTCCAGTCTCCTTTTCAGGTAGGCAGAACCATGCATCTCGGTTTGGGCCAATGAGCTATAAATGGATACTCTGTGAGCAGCTTCTGAAATAGTCCTTAAAGAGGGAAACTCCCCTTCCTGCTGAGTGAAACATGAATGTGACCACACTCTTAACCTTGGACCATCAGTGGATGTCATGTGTGAAAACAGTGGGGCAGTCACAGAGGAGGAGCCGGGGTCCTTGAAGGCTTAAAGGTCATGAAGCTACCATTCTGAAATGCCTGCATCCAAACTCCTTTTACATGAGAAAATCAAATTAAATCTCTATCTTATTTAAGCCATTACTATTCCAGAACTTTCTCTCACTCACAGCCTAACCCAGTGCTCAGCAAGCAAACTGTGGCTCGCAAGCCACATGTGGCTCTTTGGCCCCTTGAGTGTGGCTCTTCGACAAAATACCCCGGCCTAGGAGAGTCTATTTTGAAGAAGTGGCATTAGAAGAAGTTTAAGTTTTAAAAATTTGGCTCTCAAAAGAAATTTCAATCGTTGTCCTGTTGGTATTTGGCTCTGTTGACTAATGAGTTTGCCAACCACTGGCCTAACCTAATCCTAAGTGGTAGACAAGTTAACTATGAACTCCTTAAAAAATCAATGCTTACTGAAGGAATATTGTTGTACACCTTAACCCTCAATGGCTCTGATTCACTCATCCATTCCATCCTCCATACATTCAAAGGGGCTGATGCTTGGATGACTCACCCAAAAAAGGATCAGTGAAGTCTAGCTGAACTGGCAAACTGCAGGGTGTGGAATGGGACTCAAGCTTGGCCTGCGTCCACAGACCAATGGTTTCCTGAAACTCGTAATGTATGCGCTCCATGTTCAGATATTCTATCCACAGATCCTGCAATGAAAACACAGGACTTTAACTTTCCCAGATATATTCACATATAAAAATATATACTTAACTATAAAGTGAACCAGTAAGTTTGGTCTATCCAAGTTCTCCAGCATTAGGAAGAATTGCATTTAAAACTAATACTCTTAACAATCTTAGCAAGAATCTCAAAACTTTTCTGATTATGTATCATTGGATCAGAAAAAAAATAATCTTATAGCACCACTAAATGTATATTTATACATTATACCTACATATTACTGAGCTAAAAAATTATAAGATATGGGTAAATAACAGAAATTGTACAGAGATAAATTTAAATATATTGAAAGTAATTGAATCTGGATTAGCTCAAACCCTATGTCCCACTAACAATTTACAGGAAATAGAGGGGGCAGAAAAACATATTAAACTTTACCACAAAGATGCAGTAAACAACATCTAGACTATGGGAAAACTCTATGGACAAATTATCCCATTTCTTCAGCAAATAAATTGCAAGGGGGAAAAGGACTAAAGGGAAGACCTATAGATTAAAGGACTTAAGAGCTATAAATCAATCACAAGATGCAGATCCTGATTCAAACAAACTGTACAAACACAGCACAACAAACTTTTACGACATTTACGAGACAATGAGAAATTTGAACACTGATTAGATGCTTGATTTTAATAACCTATTATTGTTTTTCAGATGAAAATGCTATTGGATTATGTTATCTTTTAATCTTCATCTTTTTTTTTTTCTATCATCAAAAAAGGATTCAGGGAAAAAGAAAGTGCATGCAAGCTTGGTAAGCCATTGCATACTTTTAATCCTCATCTTTTCATATCTCTATTTATCAAGTGCTCTCTAGTATTAGCTCCAAGATAACATGGTAGAGGGTACGGGTGAACTAGAGATGAAACTACAAACATAGTACTCGAAGGCGGGCGGGGGGGAGTAATGGGTATGTCTATTATAAACTATGCTATTTCCTGTATGACTGAATTTTTTCATAGTAAAAGATGAAATAAAAAATAAGAAAAAACAGGACTTCTAGCATTCTTTTCCCACACTCCAGTGAACTGTCTTGCATATTCTTCTTCTTTTTTTTTTTTTTTGTTGTGCACATTCTTGCATTTCTCTATGTACTTCACTTTGGTGATCACTACAAATCAGAATGGTGGACTCACTTTAATGAGAAAAAAGAGTCAGCCATCACTGAACACTAAAAACTACTTAATATATTAATAGTAGATCAGTTATAGACTATAGTTTTATACACCATAATTTCCTTTTTTTTTTCTTTCGATTTTAAGTGGTCTAAAGGATCCTTCTGAACCTGAAAATGTCCCTGGCTTCCAATCAGCACACTGCCATTAAGTCCTAAGTCATTATTTCCAAACTAACCAGGGCGCAAGACTCTCCAGAGTCAGAGAAGGAACTCCCAAGTCATCCTGATCACAGGATGGTTCCTAAACACACCCACCTATTCAAGGTGCCATGCCAGGCCCTCCTGCTGTGCATACACATCTCCTTTAAGTGGGGCCACTGTGTTACCTTCTCTGCCTCTGTGCTAAGGAACTGCTGATAGAGGCTAACAATTAGAGAAGAATGCTGAGAATCAGTGATGGATTAAGCAGAGATGCCTCAGAAAACACAACAGGACAGAAAAACCCAGAACCTGGATCACACATCAAAAATAGGAGCTATAGTCCTATCTGGTTTAGCTCAGTGGCTAGAGCATTGGCCTGTGGAATGAAGGGTCCTGGGTTCGATTTCAGTCAAGGGCACATGTCTGGTTTGCAGACTCGATCCTCAGCAGGGGGGTGGGAGGGATAGGGGAGAGTGGGGCATGCAGGAAGCAGCCAATCAGTGGTTCTCTCTCATCATTGGTGTTTCTATCTCCCTCAATAAAAATACATTTTTAAAAAAATAGGAGCTATAAAAGAAAAGGGCAAGTAGACTTAAGAAAAACAAAGCAACTAGTTCAGTACATGATGGAGAGCCAAGATAAATATCAAAGAACCAGAAGAGCTATGATTAATTTTTTACCACACCAAGTACCTACATGTGCGAAACCTTGGATCAGGCCTTGGCGTGTGGCATGTAAAGGAGAAATGAGTATGGAACCTCACTCAGGATTTCATGACACTGAGATCACACGTATTTTTCCTATTTCAGGTCTCAACTCAAAGATCACCACGCCTGCCCCAGTCTGAACTGGGTGCTGTGCCTCTGTGTGCCCACAGCACCCTGTACATTCTACTTCCACAATCTTTCTCACCAGGTGTGTTCATTGTTTAGTCCCCCATTTGACAGTAAGCTCCTTGAAGGCAGGGACTGTGCCAGATCTCTTTTTGTATATATGGCATTTGATACCTGACACCTTAAAACTACGAAATAAATACACATGGAAGAAAGAGAAAGAAAGGGGGGAAAAATGAAGGGAGAAAAAAAAAAGAGAGAACTAAAGGAAGAAGGAAACCAAAGATACCTACTAGAGATGAAATACTACATATAATATGGAAGCAGATAAGTTTAAAGATCCAAATAGTCTCTCAAGTCTTAGAGGTTCCTAACTCCCATCCCAGTGTCAAAGTCAATGCCCAGTAGAGTTCAGCACCTAGAAAAATGGAATTGGAATAGGAGAAATGTACACACAGACACACACACACACACACACACACACACAGAAGTTAAGAGAAAACTGAGAAGTTTTGGCCTAAAAAAGGACCACAGACATCTCTGGGTACTAGGGGAAGAACAGTCTAGAATATGTAAAGACTAGAATGGAGTTTGGGCAACCAAAACTGTGACACCTGCGAGTCATCTCCAAAGCCACATAAAGGTGAGCTACTATCTATTCCATGTAACTTCATATATAATGTCTGAATCCTAATAAATTCTTACACGGTGCTTTTTATGGGAGTGGAGATGACAGCTTTTTAAAAGTGCTCGGCTTACAACAATTTAAATTAAGAAAGTATACAAGCAATTCGAGGAAGGCTATGTTTATGAGATGGTAGGAAGTCCTAGATTGAGTTTCAAGCATGGTGGGGCCGAAAATTCAAGAGGGAATAGCCCTTTAATACAACAATCACTTGTATACAGAAAAAATCCACAAAAACAATGACCATTTGAGCAAGTGATTTCCATATCAATAAGTGGTTTTACCATTCGATTATGAATGTGACCAATTCAAAGTACAGTCAGAGATGCTAAAAGAGACATGGTCATAGTTTCACCTGTTGATTCTGCATCACTTTGGCTAGCCTGTGAGTGTCATAATGCTTTGGTAGAGTAGGGATATAGGTATCTCCTTTTTGAAAATTCTCATCTTCCAGCCATAATATATATACGTTGAAGAGCCTAAAAGAAAAGAACATAATTATATAAAATATGAAAAGATGTGCACATGGATGAAGTTTCTTATATCTCTAGAAACATGGCACTACAACATAAAAGAAAATGATTCAGAAAATGTTCCCAACAACCATCACCCTTCCAAAAAGCTCAGGAGCCAGCTGGGAAGAAACAGGTTACAGATAAATAAAATATGCTAAAAGACAAGATGTGAAGAAAGGACTCTGGGAATTCCATTATTAAATACAGTAAACAGAAAAAAACCTGGAGAGGTGATTTTATCACAAACCTAAGAATGGACATGGAGCTGCTCTTTCCTGAGCAATCCAGTCAGTGAGCCTTAGTGCTCTGAAAAGTTTAAATAACATCCAAATAAATATACCTCCTGTCTCCCTGAGAAACAGCAAAAGCCACTTTCCACTTATGCACTGGCAGCACCTGTCGGTGTTAGGCTCAGTGGCATCTCCTGCCACAGGAGCCACAGATAGAACCACAGCCTGTGATCCTATTCCCATCGAGAAGAAATCAAACAAAGCCAGGCTATAAAGAGAAAGAAAAGCAATCTGAACTTTGCAGTAAAAACATTTTATAAAGCTTAATGTTTCCTTTGTTTTTATTCTTCGTTTTAATAAGGAACACAGTCCATTTAACTCCAATCACTAGCACTTTAAGCAGCTGTTGGCAGCAAAAGGTACCAGGGTAGTCTCCAGCACACGAGTGACTGGGTGGGGAACTGGGCGGAGGTGGCATAGCGTGACTCGGCTTTGCTCAATGAAGTGGAAAATTACCTCCCTTACCTCTGGTGGGGGGGGGGGGGTGTCTGTGCAGGAAGAGAGCCAAGACTGGGGTTTGAGCTCTTGCTGGGAAGAGGCTGGTATGGATCTCTCTTCCAGCCTCTGATTTGATTAGATGGACACTTCACCAACACGACAAAGGAAGGGGGAGGTAAGAGGGCAGAAGGGAACGGCAGAGACTTTCTTTGCTGATCTAAACGTTCAAAGATAAAGGTTTCCCATTGGTTAAGCCTGGTTAACAGTTTTCCTTGGAGCAAGTAAAACAGGGAGAAATCATCTGGAGGCTGAGAGACAGCCCTAAGGCTCTGAGGTCAAGCCAGAGCCTCATTGCTGGCTCCAAGCACAGGGCGTCCACACCAAGACATTCTGTTCCCACTAACATAAAGAGCCATTTTAATGTCTTACTGATAAGACTAATATAAGACTAATAAGTTTATAGCAAACTTATAAATGGTGCAGTGGATAGAGTTGTCAGCCTGCAGATTGAAGGGTCCCAGGTTTGACTGCGGTCAAGGGCCCATGCTCAGGTTGTGGGCTCGATCCCCAGTAGGGGACGTGCAGGAGGCAGCCAATCAATGATTCTCTCTCATCATTGATGTTTCTGTCTCTCTCCTTTCCTCTCTGAAATCAATAAAAATATACTTTTAAAAATATGCTTAAAAATAAAAATAACTGAAAAGTGAAGAAAAATGGATAGGGACCCAAATTTATTTCAAAATTCTTAACCTTTTGGGGATGCCAATATTGTGCCGATTTTAGAAGCAGTTTTGGGAGATTACTGGATCCCACCCTAGCTGGGTCCTGAAATCCCCTAAGAGGCCTATGAACTCTCATTTAAAGAGCTCTGCCATGCTCATTTATTTCTTTTACAAAACTACTAAGCAGGCTTCACTTGATGTTCACCTGCCACAGCCAATTATTTAGGTTTATTCCTGTTTTTATATTTAAAAAAATGACATAAGCCTCTGGTTTAAGATCTGGTTTAAGACTTCAGGTACTCAACAGAGGTATACACAAATTGCTGATTCATTTCCCACAAGAAACATAAGAAGAGAAACACTATAAGACATAAACCTATAGTCAAAGCTGCCTTCCCTAGTGAATCTAACAGGAGGATAACATCTAACAGTTTAGAAACACATAACTGCCCCAGCACAGCATTGTGCTGCAAACAACATGTAAATGGCTAAACAGCCACGTGTTACCTCACTAGCTCGGTGTGCAGCTCGGGTGAAGTCAGGTAAGCAGGGGGCGCCTGGCTCTCGGGTGGCCCTTCACTGCCCTCTGCTGGAACACGGAGGGCCTTGCTCGCTGTGTGGTGGAAATCAGCTACCTCGGTCAGGCGTCTCTTCATTTCTTTCAACAAATTAATATGTGCAGGGCTTTGGAAAAATCTTCTTCCAATACAACCATCTATGGGTAGCCTTAAGAAATACAAGCATAGATCACAAGATCAATACACAATGTACCTCTTATGTGACCACAAAATCATAACAAGTCAATTTACTATAGCTGTATATATAGTGCATTAAATTCATACATACCAGTTCTACCATAACAGTTATTATGAGGCTCCAACAAGATGTATATATGAAAATAGTTTTTTAAATAAAATTCTATGCATATTCAAGATATTATCACCACTCAGAGATATGGAAGAGATTAAAAATAGTCTCTCCTTGCCCTAGCCAATTTGGCTCTAAGGATAGCCTGCGAACTGAAAGGTCCCAGGTTCGATTCTGGTCAATGGCACATGTCCTTGATCCCCAGTGTGGGGGCGTGCAGGAGGCAGCCAATCAATGATTCTCTTTCACTGATGTTCCTTTCTTTCCCTCTCCCTTCCTCTCTGAAATCAATAAAAATAAATATATTTTAAAAATAGTCTCTGCTCTTGAAGAACTTGCGATCTAGTAGAAACGCGAAGTTTCAAAGAATTAACATTTGTGTTTCAAGGGAGTTAAGGTAATGAAAGATGCGCTAGGAATTGAATTGGAGCTAAAGATCAATGGTCAGTAAGAGTGGGCAGTTCCAGCTGGTCAGTCCTTTCATATCTAATGGAAATATTGGACATCCCCAGGCCCAGCCCAAGGGCTGCTAGACACAGCTCGGCCTTTGTCCACATCTGCTTAACTCATCACAGATCTCCAACGAGCCCCATGACAGCCACACAAGCAGCCTATTTGGGGCCATTTCTTTCCCTTTGCATTTCCAGAGGTTCCAGGGAGTTGTCTTCCCCATGTGGGGTATGGGAGACGGTAAAGAGAGAGTTGCCACAAGAAATCCTGAACTCAAAAAAGGTCTAGTCTAATAATTGTGAAGCAGGAAGGGAGACTCCTAGCTGAGAAGACTGCAACTCACCCGCCTCAGGGTGAGAACTCAGTGCAGCAGCGCAGTGCTAAGGCAGGAAGGATTCACAGACATGGACGACGATACTGGCTACCTACCCGTACTGCGGTCCTGGGCGGTGCAGGTACAGCAGGAAGAACTTCTGCCAGATGAGCGGCAGAAGAGGGTGATCAGATGGAGTGACGAGAGCCTGGTGGGCCCAGCGATAGACCAGAAGCCTCTGCAGCGACGGGACGAGGGGGAGCTTCAGCTGGGTCTGGGCTTTCTACAGAAGAGGTGGGGCTGTGAGCAGCCATGAAATGAACACAAGCGCAAAGTTTCCTCTTTCTAAATGATCCAGAACTTACTTCTCCAGCCCACTAGCTAACACTTTGACCTCCTTGTTAGCAAGAGATAAAGGGTAGCTTTTCTTCTGTCAAAACATTTCACAGACCCTAGAACTGAAAAGGGTTTCAACTGTCACCTTGTCAACCTCATGTCCATGCCTTGACATGCCTTTATGTCTTTGCATATAAAACACTACAGTGCAAGAAAGTAGATGGCCCTGGCGGGTTTGGCTCAATGGATAGAGCACCGGCCTATGGACTGAAGAGTCCCAGGTTCGATTCTGGTTAAGGGCACATGCCTAGTTGTGGTCTCTATCCCCAGAGGGGGTGTGCAGGAGGCAGCCAATCAATCATTCCCTCTCATCATCGATGTTTCTATCTCTCTCTCCCTCTCCCTTCCTATCTGAAATAAAAATATATTTATAAATCCTATATAATAAAACTCAAATATGCAAATCAACTCAACTGCAGAACAACTGGTCACTATGAAGCGCAATGACCACCAGGGGGCAGATGCTCAATGCAAGAGCTACCCTGGTGGTCAGTGCGCTCCCACAGGGGGAGTGCTGCTCAGCCAGAAGCCAGGCTCATGGCTGGGGAGTGAGTGCAGCGGCGGTGGCGGGAGCCTCTCCCACCTCTGCTGCAGGTGAGAGGTAAGAAACACGGGTCCCAGACTGCAAGAGGGTGGGAGCTGGGCTGAGGGACCCCTCCCCCGCAGTGCACGCATGTCATGCACCGGGCCTCTAGTAAATAATAAATAAATAAATAATAAAACAGCAAACATTTATTTAAAAAAGAAAAAGAAAGTAGGGAATGAAAACCAAAAGTAAAGTTTACTGTCAAACTTTATCAATCTCTTGAAAATTCGATTTTTAAAAGGACTTTCAAGAGTGATAAATTGTTCGATAGACTCTGAAACCCAAAGCAGTCTAGCGTTTAAGCAGGTCAAACTCACAGCCAGCATTTAAATGAGACATGCAGCCTGCTGGCCACAAGTTTAACACGCTTGGGGGACCTAAAAGAGAAGGCATTTAGTTAGTTCTAAAGCTCTGTTCCAGTCTTTCTCAGACTTTAGTGAGCCTGAGGATCAGCTAGGGAGTTTTTAAAATAAATTCCTGATCCTATTCCAAACTCAGAATTTCAGAAGTTGGGAGTCCAAGAATCTCCAGGAGATTCTGATGCATGTGGGACACACTGGAAATTGCTTTAAAATACCAGTGATCTTCACATGCAATGAGTACAGCCTTTAATAATTAGTGATTCTCAATGTGAAATGAACCCTGGGAAGAACGCATATACTTCAATTATAACATTTTCTATGTTTGCCTCATTATGTGCTTTCCAAACATTCACAACAACAACAAAAAACAAAACATAGGTGTTCAAAAGCTACAGGTGAATCCATCAGCAACAAAGTATAAACCACCTTCTCCCACTCAAATGCAGAACTGCTATTTGCACCTTCAAAGCTTGGTCAGGAGTGAAAGAAGGGTTTATAACCAATTCCCCTTCAACAACTCTTCTGAGCTGAGAATCCTCTTCAAATATGGACTCCATGTTCAGAACGGTCCATGCAAACCACACCTATGATGACAGGAGATAACAGGAGAGCAATCAGCCTCTCACTTGGACAAACAACATACAGCCTGATAATCCACAAACTAATATCTTTCCTATCATACATCTCAACAAATAGTGTTTCTAAAATTAACAGTTTTCATACCTATCTATACTCTTATCACAGATATAAAATCAGATAAAATAGTTCACTTAAAAATGTCAAATTCCTTTTTAGTAAAAGAGGATATTTGTTTGCTCAAAAATATTTAGCAGGCAGTTTCTATATGTATGGAAGACAGGAAAGAGAAGTAGACACAAGCTCTTTCTTAAGAACTTTTCCATCTAGCCCAGTAGGTATGGCTCAGTGATTGAGCAAAGACCAGTGAACCAGGAGGTCATAGTTTGATTCCTGGTCAGAGCACATGCCCGGGTTGCAGACTGGATCCCCGTTAAGGGGTGTGAGGAAGTAGCTGATCGATAATATTTCTCATCATTGATGTTTCTAGCTCTTTCTCTCTCTCCCATCCTCTCTCTGAAATCAATAAAAACTTAAAAAAAAAAAAAGAAGAAGAAGTTTTTCTTCTAACAGGAGACAAGACTAATATGTAAGTAACCAAATGTGGAAGTGTGTAGTGGTGACTACTGAGTCAGGAATACAGTGCTATGGGAAGCCAGAGGAGGGAGGGCACCTTCAGAGAAGGCTCTACGTAGAGACTGGAGGAAAAGGCATGCCTAGTAAGCAATCAGCTAGTTCCGTGATGGGCAAACTGCAGCTCTCGAGACACATGCAGCTCTTTGGCCCCTTGAGTGTGGCTCTTCCACAAAATACCACGGCCTTGGGCGAGCCTATTTTGAAGAAGTGGCATTAGAAGAAGTTTAAGTTTAAAAAATTTGGCTCTCAAAAGAAATTTCAATCGTTGTATTGATGATATTTGGCTCTGTTGACTAATGAGTTTGCTGGCCACTGAGCTAAGCAAAGCCAAAACGTGAGCAGGTAATAGCAAGGAGTTGGCTTGCTATTAGATCCCAAGAAATATAAGCAGGAAGTAAGACTGATAGGAAGTGAAGGATGTTACTACTGGCTTAAGTCATGAAACATGCGTAATTCAACACAAAGTCTAAGAGGTGATAATGATGATGAAAATAATGTGCTGGTGATGATGACAGCAATAACAACAGCCAACACCTAGTGGGCACTATATGCTAAGCACTGTTCTAATGCTTTACAAGTTGGTGCCATTATTATTTCCTTTTGACATTATTTCCTTTTGACACAGTGCTAAGCAAATGGCAGCACCCTCTGGCTCCAGTGTCCACTCTTGCCCACTCTGCCCTGGGGCTGGCCAGGCTGTGCAGTCAAGCAGACCAGGTCTGGTCTCGAGCTGTCTGAACCTGAGCTAGCCACTGATGCCATCAAACCTCAGTTAACCCCTCTGTAAAACAGAAACAGCCACAGTGCCGCCTCAGCAGAGACTACCGTGGGGGTGAAATGAAGATGTCCTCTCCTGGTGAGTGCTAAGTGAATGCTAGTTATGGTAAGCTAGAAATAATGTACTAGTAAGGAGGATAAAGTTATTAAAGTTCACTGAGGTCACAAATGCTCCTGAGGGTTTCTTACCTGAGTGGGCGTGGCTAAGCCCTCCACGAACGACGGAGTGATGTTGCCGGCCACGATCCAGCTCACCAAGGAAGAGAGCAGACTGCGGTCACAGTGGTAACCCAAAGCATTCTACGCCGGGGAGAGGATTGGAGCAGAGAGAGGAGGCTTTTAAAAAAAACCTTATCTGGTTTCAATAAAGGTTCTTAAAATTGTTTAAAAAATAAATAAATAAAATAAAATAAAATAAAATAAAAATAAATTAAAAAAACCTTACCAATGACCTTTTCAGGAATATCAGCAATTATCTTACTACAATGTAAGATTCTGGTAAGACCTGGATTTCAATAATTCATTAGTCCACCAGCAACCACAGACCCAGGCAGTGTATCACAGCCAAATGTCATGGGGATACAGGGATATATCTTTGGCTTTATGGGGATCTGAGCCAATGGACTTCGGTTACTGAGATAAGACACTAGTAAGGCAAGCTACTTTAGCCACAGAGTAGTGCTGAGAATGGTGTTTTGGGGGAAAGCTTCTTAGAAGGCTACTATCCTAGCAAGGGCCTGAAAGATAAATTGTCTTAAGGTTTACCTTATGTTGCTGGTAGAGTAATTTCTGCACACAGTCCTCCTGCATCAGCTGGAAAGCTGTTTTACACAAGTGGTCCATAAGGAAGAGGATGGGTTGTTCTCGGAACCAGAGATGTTGGCTTATCAGAGCCTGAACCCAAAACTCCAACACAGCAACGGGGCCCACCTCATTGGGCTGAGTGCTTACAGATATGTGGGCCTATGGAGAAAGGGCTCAGGTGAGGTGAAAGGTGATAACCAACCTCCCATTTTTTAAAAATAATATCTACTTCCCATGGTAGAGCATACAATATTATCTACCAACAAAATAATATCTACTTCCTTGCCGAAACCGGTTTGGCTCAGTGGATAGAGCATCGGCCTGCAGACTGAAGGGTCCTGGGTTCGATTCCGGTCAAGGGCATGTACCTTGGTTGCAGGCACATTCCCAGTGGGGGTTGTGCAGGAGGCCGCTGATCGATGTTTCTCTCTCATTGATGTTTTTGACTATCTCTCTCCCTTCCTCTCTGTAAAAAATTAATAAAATATGTTTAAAATATATATATATTTCTACTCTAAAACCCCAATCTGCTGACTTTCTTGGCCTAAAGGACTGTACAAAGAGCTCTGGAATGACCAACACGTAGACGCACTGGCCCTGGGATGCTCGGGAAGGACCCTGACCTGGATCATGCTGTTGAGAAGCTTCACATTGTCCCCGTGGCTGGCTCCAGTCAGATGCTGTGCCACCTTGTGGGTGACCTGCTGCGTGACACCCTGTGGGACGCCACTGTCCAAGTGCAGGAACAGCAGGAGGTGTGACAAAAACCTGCCAACACATACGACGACACACTTTATCTTCCAAACAAAGTCAACAGAACTTCCAGTGGGAAATTGCTTATGAGAAAGAAAAATATTAAAGTCGTCCCATTTTTAAACCAAAGCTCTATTCAAGGATTCTGATAAATCTTCAAGAATTTCAAAAGAATCAAGTTTTCCAATTTTATGAGGATTAAAAGGAATTCTATTCACCTGGAGAAGGGTGTGAACAGATCCAAGACATACAAACATGTGCAAATTAAAGAGCATCTGAGGAATAAAACTCCAAAGTGCCCCAATATCTGTTCTATACTCTCCACTTCACTAACAAAAGCAGAAAGGTTAACAAAATCATTCCACAATATTGTCTTGAGTGTCAACTTCACACAGGTTGCATATGGGCACTTATCTAAAATACATCTAACACATTAACCTCTCTCATAGCACCCTTCATGGTCCTTAAAACCAGTAACTGCATCCTGAGGATGCAATAACTTCCTGTGTCAGAGCAATGTCTGGCCTGCTTTGCTCACCACTGTACAGATGGTAGCAGCACACAGAAACCAGACACATAGTCATCTGTACCTGCCGAGTTGTTCTCTACTTACTGCTCATTCTTCAGAAGGTAATACTGGCAAGGGTAGAACAAAGGCAGAATCTTATCCAGGACATGGACCACTGTTCTCAAATGCCTCGACTGGACCAGAATTCCCAACAGTGAGATGCCTTCTGCACAGAACTTCTCAATGCTATTGAAAAAGAAAAAGGCAATGAGCATACAAGGCAGCCAGTTCATAAACTGATGTTCTTCCAATGAGCTGTCAGCCCGCATGCTACCACGATTATCTTAGGTCTCCAGCACATTCTTGCATACACAAACTCCACACCGAAATATTAGAATCAAAACTCTGGATGTACAAAGGAACTCAAAAGTTCATCTATATTTTCATTTTATAGATGAAAAAGGTGAAGTATGTGCCCAAATTCACATACCAGGTGTACCAGTTAATACTGCAGATTTTTTTCAATAGATGAAGTTGCACATATGTTGATATACATGCGATTTGATATGTATGCTATTTTGTTGTATTGACAGCAAGCTTTAAAACTTCAAATTTTCTGAAGGTGTTAGTACCAGAGATATTTTTACACTTAAAAATGTCTAATTTTGTGCCAAATATAAAATTTGCGGGAAATTTTAATTCATTACTTTATTTTGAAGAAAAGTGCTGCTGAAGGATATCATATACTTCGGGAAGCTTATGGTGAACATGCTCCATCTCAAGATACTTGTGAACGCTGGTTTAAATGTTTTAAAAGTGATGATTTCCATGTGAAAGACAAAGAATGTCCAGGTCAACCGAAAAAGTTTGAAGACCAACAATTACAAGTATTATTGAATGAAGGTGTGTGTAAAACTCAAAAACAACTTGCAGAAAGATGAAAAGTTACTCAGCAAACAATTTCCAATCATTTATAATCAATGGGAAAGATTTTAAAGGAAGGAAAATGGGTTCCACATCAATGGAACGAAAGACAAATGGAAAACCGAAAAGTCATCAGTAAAATGTTGCTTCAACAGCACGAAAGTCTTTTTTGCATCAAACTGTGACTGGCCATGAAAAGTGGATTTATTTTGAGGATCCCAAATGCACAAAATCACGAGTTGATTCAAGTCAACCATCAACATCAAATGCAAGGCCAAATCACTTCAGAAAGAAGACAATGCTCTGGGTTTGGTGGGATCAGGAAGGTGTGCTGTATGAGCTTCTACAACGAGGTGAAACTGTTAATACTAATCGCTATCGACAACAAATAATCAATTTGAACCATGCTTTGATTGTAAAACAATCAGAATGTGCCAGATGATATGGCAAAGTAATTTTGCTTCATGATGACACAAAAGTGTGACCATCACACACTTCAAAACCAGTTAAAGACACATTAAAAGAACTTGCCTGGGAAGTATTAACCCACCCACCATATTCATCAGACCTTGCTCCTTCAGATTACCACTTGTTCCGATCGATGGCACATGCACTTTATGAGCAGCTCTTCAAAATGTACGAAGAAGTAGAAAATTGGGTCTCTTAATGGTTTGCCTCAGAATAAGAAAAGTTCTATTGGGATGGTATCCACAGATTACCTGAAAAGATGGGGAAATGTGTAGCTAGTGATGGACATTACTTTGAATAAAGCACTTTTGATGTTTCTCTTGAAATTACCGTGTTTTCTTTGATTATAAATCCGCATTATTAACCGGTACACCTGGTAATTTCCTAGTGTGTGGTCAAAATGAGAACCTAAGTTTGCAAGTTTCTAGTCCAGAGTGCTTGCTGCTATGCTATTTTGTTTCCTAAATGGTGTTTCTGCTAAGAGTTAAGGGGCTCTCATTGTTTGCTAGTCCCACAAGGTAGTCACAGCAAAGAGAAGACTCAAAGGTGAGTTCAATCTCACAGTATATTCTGGCAAAGGTCTTCTGAAACTGCTATGGCATCAAAATTTACTTCCAAGAATCTACCCTTAAGAAATAATCTCAAAGATAGAAAAAAGAGAGATAACCCATGTAAAAATGTGCTTTTCAGAATTATTTATAATTGCAAACTCAGAGGCCAAAATTATATGTAAATATTGAGAAAATCCATTCAATGGGATTATTATTGCACAATTTTTAGATAATGCATTTGATGGCCATGGGCAACATGAAAGAATACTTCTGCTATAACAATAGAGGAGGGAAAAACATAAAATGTTATACTTCTGACTACAACTACTAGTAAAAAAAGTTATATAGAGGGCTAAAACACACAGGGTTGATATCATACCAAAATGCTCACTGTGTTGCAGTGGCATCCTATATAATAAAAGCCTAATATGCTAAGTGTCCGGTGGTCCATTCAACCAATCAAAGCATAATACGCTAATGATCTGCTAAGGCCACTCAACTGCTCACTATGAGGTGCACTGACCACCAGGGGGAAGATGCTCCAAGCAGTAGGTTAGCTTTCTGCTGGGGTCTGGCACTGTCGCTCTTTCTGTTTCAGGACTGAGTGAAGCAGACTCTTCTTGGTTTTCTCTAACCCCTATGGTATTCTTATTAGATATGTGAGACAGACTAGACATGCCCTGGAGCCCTCCAGTGGTTCCTCCACAGCTGGCCAACATCCCACACCCCTCCCCGGCTTCTATCATGCACTTGTGGGATCCCTCAGCCTAGCCTGTGCCCTCTTGTGATCCCGCAGGCCAGGCAATGGGACCCCACTGGTGTACAACTTCGTGCACTGGCCTCTAGTCTTATCTAATAAAAGAGCAATATGCAAATTAATCATCACTCCACTACACTCATAAGCCACATCCATCAGCCAATCAGGAGTGAGTATGCAAATTAACTCATCCAAGATGGCTGAAACCACAGAGCAAGCAGAGGCTTGGGTTGCCCTGGCAATGAAGGAAGCCAAGCTTTCCACATACCCTGGCCAGCCCAGACCTCCACTCCAGGCTACAAAGTTTCAATTATAGAAGATATATAAATCCCAACAAAATGGCAGTAGCCAGGGAACTGGAGAGAACAGGAGACCAGCTCAGATGCAGAGACCTGAGTAGGTGGGATCTCAATACCAGATTTCAAACTATACTACAAAGCCACTGTTCTCAAAACAGCCTGGTACTGGCACAAGAACAGACATATAGACCAATGGAATAGAATAGAGAATCCAGATATTGACCCAAATCACTATGCTCAATTAATATTTGACAAAGGAGGCATGAACATACAATGGAGTCAAGACAGTCTCTTCAATAAATGGTGTTGGGAAAATTGGACAGATACATGCAAAAAAATGAAACTAGACCACCAACTTACACCATATACAAAAATAAACTCAAAATGGATACAGAACTTAAAACATAAGATGGAAAACCATAAAAATACTAGGGGAATCCACAGGCAGAGAAATCTCAGACATATGATGAAGCAGTTTCTTCACTGATACCACTCCTAGGGCAATGGAAGCTAAAGAGAAAATAAACAAATGGGACTACATCAAAATGAAAAGCTTTTGCACAGCAAAAAAAACCCATCAACAAAACAACAAGTAAGCCCACTATATGGGAGAACATATTTTCAAATATTATCACTGATAAAGGTTTAATCTCCAACATCTACAGGCAACTTATACAACTTAATAAAAGGAAGATAAATGATCCAATAAAAAAAATGGGGGGGGGAGGACAACGGACCTAGTAGAATCTTTTCAAAAGAAGATAGAAGGCCAAGAGACACATAAAAACATGCTCAAATTCACTAATTATCCAAGAGATGCAAATCAAAACAACAATGCAATACCACCTCACACCTGTCAGAATGTCAATCATCAACAAATCAACAAATGACAAGTGCCGGTGAGGGTGCAGAGAAAAAGGAACCCTCCTGCACTGCTGGTGGGAATGCAGACTGTTGCAGCCACTGTGGAGAACAGTATGGACTTTTCTTAAGAAACTAAAAATGGAGCTCCATTTGACCCAGTAATCCCACTTCTAGGATTATATACCAAGAAACTAGAAACACCAATCAGAAAGGATATATGCACCCCTATGTTCATTACAGCACAATTCACCATAGGTAAGATTTGGAAACAGCCTAAATGCCCATCAGCAGATAAGTGAATTAGAAAACTATGGTACATCTACACAATGGAATACTATGCTGCTATAAAAAGGAAGGAATTCTTACCATTTACAGCAACCTGGATGGACCTGTAGAGCATTATGTTAAGTGAAATAAGCCAGGCAATGAAAGAAAAATACCACATGATCTCACTCATTTATGGAAAATAAAGAACATTATAACCTGATGAATAAGAAGATAGATACAGAGGCAGTAAAGCACTGAACAGACTGTCAAATTACAGCAGGAAGGCTGGGGCGTGTTGGGGGAGGGAGGGAAATAGATCAACCAAAGGACTTGTATGCATGCACACAAGCACACCAATGGACACAAGACACTGGGGGGGCCAAGGAGGGTGAGGGTCTGCGACAGGGGTTAGGGGAGGCTGGGGGAAGGTCAATGGGGGGGGAGGAGATATATGTACTAATATATGTAATATTTTAAACAATAAAAATTTAAAAATAAATTAAGTAAAATAAAATTAAAATATAAGTCATACTAGTAGCTAAACCACATAGTAAATAAAACTTCCTACTAGAACCAAAATAATAATAATAATAATAATAATAATAATAATAATCAAAACAATAACAATAAAACCCAACAATGTTGTATTAGGATGAGAAAGATTCCGGGTAATTTTTTTGACTGCTGTCCTCTGAAAAGTCTGTGATGTTATATTCAAGTACAACTTATCTCCTTGCATACTCTACCCCAAACCTCAAGTCCATTCATAAAATTTGCTTTAGTTCTAGTATATATACATCCCAAATGATCATGGTAGAATTTTACACTAGAGTTCAGCCCCTCAAAAAGAACCTTTATCCTTGGCCTCACTCCCATTTAAAATCCAATAATTATCAGTAAACAAGTATTTATCTTTAGAGAGGACCTGTAGCAGTTTCAATAAGAAGTTATAGTCCCAAACTTATTACAAAAACATTAAATCATGAAACAAGTAAGTTCAGAACTTCATTCAAAGAACTCACATGCCAGACACTGTTCTATGCATGTTAAATGTATAATACTCACTAAGGCTTCATAAAATCCAAAACTATTATTATTTCTATTTTAAAGATGAGGAACCTGAGATAGAGTAAACTGTGAATGACACTAGAGCTACTGGAAACGATGCAGAGTATCTTCCAAGAGGCCTATATAACATCTCCCTCTTCCTGGTAGATCAATCTACCCTTTAATCTGACCTTCAAATTTGTCAATAACTTGGCCCTACTGACCTAGCTGATCACCTCCATTCACCAACAGGAATCACAGGCTTCCCTCAGAAGTATTTCTTTCATCACTCCCCCCTCACTCCTCCACTTCCTCCTGACCTCTCAGACACCTGGTGCTCCTTCTCACATTCATTCAATCAGTACCTACTAAGTACAAGTTCTGGATGTACAAAGGTGAATGAGACAATGCTCTGACCTTGAAGGACTGGGAGAGATAAACTTTTACACTACAGCACAGTGAGTATGCAGCTTAGAATGCGCAGATGCTGCAGGGTGGAGGGGTGACCTTGGGCTGAAATCTTCAACACTGTGGGTGCTATCACCTGGAGGAGGTGAGAGTCACCACTCTGCTCCTTAGCCTAGGACACCTTCTCTAATTAAGACTCCTCTCCAAAGCTTAGCTCCTCCATGAAGGCAATCTGCTCTAATGACTTTCATTCCTTTAAATTCTTCCTGCTCACACTGGTGGCTCTCAATCCATGCTGTATATTAGAATAATTTAGAAACCTGGCCCCTCGGACCAATTAGACCAGTATTACTCTCCCCCTTTCCCCTGCACTGGTATTTTTAGAGTCACTCCAAAAGTGATTTAAAGAGCAACTCGGTTAAGAACCTCTGCTCTATACATATCACGCAGGCTCATGAGCATATCTTTAGTACTGACCATTGTTTTCTGTCTACCATCACCCAGCTTTCAACAACCTGAGCTGTCTAACAACTCCATAATCTCTCCTGCTCTACAGCCCAAGGCTGAACACGAACAGCTGATAGGACAACTGGCATCCCACTGAAAATATACTCAATGTGGAACATGACATTGAAATCAGAATGTTAAAAAGGTGTTATAATAAGGATAAAATGCAAGAACCAGAAAGCACAGGTCAGAGAGGTTTGCAGAAAAATGGGTAGGCTAGAAAAAAAAGTAATACATTGTAGGAAAATGATCTTTAAAGAAAAGAATTTTTAACTAAAAATTCATTCATTGTTTCTGCTAACACAAGACAAACAGTTCCCCAGTTCTAAGCTCAGAGAAGACCCCTGATAAAATGAAGCAGACAATTACAATGCAGCATGCTCCCGGGGAGGGATACGGACAGCTCTGAGCTCATCCCAGAGAAGCATGTGACTCATCGAGCATTTCATCCCACTGTAGCTGAGGAACCAGGGCTGACATCACTTTAAAATTCTGTACAGGTGAGCAATTGTTTTTATTTGGTTATTATTCTGAGGAAAAGAATAAATACCGTATTTTCCGGCATATAAGACGACCCCCAACTTTTCCAGTTAAAATATAGAGTTTGGGATATACTCACCCTATAAGACGACACCCAGCGTATAAGACAACCCCCGACTTTTGAGAAGACTTTCCTGGGTTAAAAAATTGTCTTATACGCCGGAAAATACAGTACATCTACTGCTGACATAAACATTCCACACTGGGTGACATCTACAAGAACACTTCATAATGTAACAAGGTAACTTTCTGTGTCTCACAAGGTACCTTATAAATGTGTCCTATGAGTTTGGGCAACATTTCCCCTTAATAGGCTATTCATTAAGGCTTATGCTTTGGCCCTGATTACTCTAGATAGGTTTAATGGATGCCTCAGACCTTGGGATGTGAAGGAGGAGATTCTAGTATCACTGACTGTAAGATTTCAGCCCAAACACTATACCTGTGGCCCACCGCCGTCATAGCTAAGGCCAGGTAACAGCCAATGGGAACTCCCGCTTTAACAGCCTTCAAGAGGGGATGAAACGTGGGTGACTCTGTCATGTCAGGCACAGTGCTGGAGAAGGGAACAGCTGGACAATTCTGCTGCACTCCGTAATCATTTTTGTGCAGTTTCAACCTCAAGATCAAGTTCCAGGCCCATTGGTTAAATGAGGTCTCAGGTGTCTCTCCATATCGAACAATACTGGCCAAATATGAAACCTGAAACAAGGATTTATTTTAAACCAGATTAGTCATGTGCACATTAAATCAGTAAACTAACCCACCCCTCTCCTTTGTGATCAATAATGCTGTCGAGAGAGAGAACATATCACTTACTGGTATTCGTGTTTGTGACACTAAATTAAAAGCAATTTCTCAAAGTGATCACTTCTGCTTACTTGCATCATTTTGTGAAATTGATCTGAGTCAGGCCCAGCAAAACAATAATATAAAAGTGATTACGCAAAAAATGCTGTGCTGTTAAATAAGTTCAACAACCTGTTGGAGTTGAGGAAACACATTCATACATTTGCTAATTTTGGTGGTTTAAAAAAACTCCCACCATGGTCGATTTCAAACTAATAGGTTAACCTAGCTTGCAGAATTCCTGAAAATGTCCCAATCCGTTCTCCTGAACTAGTAAAGGTCAGCTCCAGCACACCTCTGTAGTTCAACTCAAATTCCATGATATTAAAATGGTCAGATGTGGGCTACTTCTTAAAGGAAAATTTTTACCCAACCACAGGGTAAATATTGTAACTTTATCCACCCAGGCCATTTATAAGAGAGATGTATGTTCTCAATGCATAAGAGAAGGCAATACCTGCTTCATACTTTCAGAAAGAAGCCCAGCATATGGCTTCTGTGCGAGGTATTTCTGGTACGCTTCAAGAATCATTAAAGCCACTTCAGCATGGACTGCTTGATCCAGATGCAGGGCACCCTATTGAAGAGAATATTAAGCACAAATATGCCATCTTTATTTTTTTGAATATACCTTTAAACCAAAAGACTAGACTGAATAGTGAAAAAAAAATCTTGGATGCAGAAGCTAAATTGTCTCAAAACCACATTCCCTAATGATTAAGTTATAAAATGACAATGGGGAGGAAATTAAAATCTTATTTTAAAGAAACATTACACTGTACCTAAATAGATTTAGACTTGAGTCATCCCAGACTCTAGCCATAAAAGGTATCTTTGAATGTAATCCCCCTCCCCTTCCCTAGAATCTCTATAAAGTTATAAGTTTAAGGACATTGCCACAAACCAGGAATATGCTTAATTATTATTAAACAGGAAGATATTTAATAAATGAAGTCTATATTCCCTTTTCTTGTTCTATAAGCATTGAAAATATAAAAAATACTCAACAACACATGTATAATATTCAGGAGTTTAAAGTTGTCTATTAAATTTCCATCCAGCCCTGGCTGGTATAGCTCAGTTGGCTGAGCACTGTCCCATGCACCGAAAGATTGCTGGTTCGATTCTCAGTCAGGGCACATGCAGGAGACAACCAATCGATGTTTCTCTCTCACATCTATGTTTTTTTCTCTCTCTCCCTCTCCTTTCCTCTCTCTAAAATCAATAAAAATATATTTTTAAAGAAAAGCTATTAAAAGACCTTTAATTTTTTTTTCCACCCAGTCTTCCTCTGCAGCCTGAAGAATACATTCTTTAACCCTCTCATAGAAGATGCTTTCTAACTCTAACAAAGGCACAAGGAGAGTGACAGGGGGATCTTCATACAGCTGAGAAAAGGGGTACCTGGCACGGGGGGGGGCAGTCACAAGTCAGAGTGTGAAGGTGGAGAACAGGCCCCTGCAGCGCCCACCCACCAGCACCTGAGAGAGAGAAGGCCCAGATGAGCCCATGGGCAGTCCCAGTGGTTAGGGTCACCCTAGAGGAAGAGCTTCCTGGTCTCAGTGTTCTCCTCTGTACAACAGGAATCATGTTCGGGCAAACCACTGACCGTGACCATGAGGACTAAATGACTTGCTTGGGCAAAAGCTGGCAGGCAACTGGAGCGGGCTAACTGCTCTCCCATTTTCCCTTAAAAATGTTTAAATATTTTGATCAAGGAGTCTAAGTCTTAGGGTAAAGAGACAGGGAAGGGTTTAACAGTCAAAAATCACTTGAGCCCCAGCTGGTTTTGCTCAGTGGATAGAGCGTAGACCTGTGGACAAATGGTTCTGGGTTCAATTCAAATCAAGGACACATACCTTGGTTGCAGGATCATCCCCCAACCAGACCCCGGCCCTGATCAGAGTTCACATCAATATTTCTCTCTGTTTTCCCTCTCTCTTTCCCTCTCTCTAAAAATCAATGGAAAATATCCTCAGGTGAGGACTAAAAAATAATAAAAATTTAAAAATCACTTGACCTGGCATCTTTGGAGACATTTGATAGATAGCAAGACCTTAAATATAATAATACACCATTGTTAATAAAAACTACCACCATTGAGTACTTGGCGTATGCCAGGAACTGCCATGTTTTACCATGTCCTAAGCTACTGAATCCTTCCAAAAACCCTATGAAGTCAGCTAATTAACATTGATGCTTAGAGATGAGCAACTGAGGCCCAGAGGGCATAAGAACTTGCCCAGAGTCACAGAGCCAGGAGGTGGCAGAGTGGGAAGAGAACCCAGGCTGGCTCAGGCTCTCAACCAACCCAAAGTGTTTCGGAAGGCAAATCTGACAATGACATGCAAGACAAAATGCAAGAAGAGGAAGGACTAGAGGCAGGAGAGGCTATTAGGAGGAACTGCAGTAAATAACCAAAAATAAAACAACAGATACAAATTGTCTTTAAAAAAAGGAAAGAGCTTTCAATGTGGAGCAATTTATCTTCATTCAGAGGATGCTCACTCTGCAAAAACAGAATGAAAGATCCTAAACTCTGACACAGCTAAAAGAATCTGCAGATCTTGCAAATGATACTCGGAAAGGTTCATGTTTTGAGAAAATGTTGAAACAGATGTGTGTAGTTTCTACAGCAGCAATTTTCAACCAGTGTGCCACAAGAAATTTTAAAATATGCAATACCTATTTAGTTAGGGGCACTGACCTCTTTTCCTTTAGATTGTCAAATAAAATAATGACAACAGCCAACACAATAGCCAGCTGGTATGAATGAAAAAAATAATTATACCTATTTTTTTGTCAGATCAGCAAATATAGTTTTTTGGTGAGCTGCAGAATTTTAGTAATTAGCTTATGTGTGTCATGAGATGGAAAAGGTTGAAAATTGCTGCTCTAGGAATGGTTTTAACACATACCTGTTCACCAAATCCCCAATTCAGTCCTTCTAGAATGACACAGGCCAATTTGTTCTTCACCATTGTCAGGTCACAATTCAACAACCAATCCCGAATCACAGCTATCTCAGATGCAGAAGGTCGCCAAAGATACAAAGGCAGTTCTTTAAACAAGTATAAAGACACCTTATTAAGAAGAAAATGATAATAATTAAAATCAAAATTTAGAGACAATCCTATATACAATACTACCATCATTAAATTGCTTGCAAATGTTTTCTCCAAAGGAAAATAGATTTTGTTTGATTTTTAGAGATGTGAAATAGACAACTAAATCAAATGAATATTAAAAATATTAAAAATGTATATTTAATACCTGCTATAACATGAATGAAACAGGAAAACACGCTAATGAAAGATGCTAGTCACAAAAGACCTGTGTATATAATTCCATTTATATGAAATGTGCAGAATAGTCAAAACTATACAGAGAGTAGGTTAGTTGCTGCTTAGGGCTGGAGGGGATGGAAGGATAGAGCATGAGAGCTAACGAGTTTGTGGTTGCTTTCTGAGATAATAAAAATATCCTAAAATTGACAGTGGTGATGGTTATCCATTTCAGTGAAAATACTAAGATACATTGACTTCTACATTCTAGATACATTGACTTCTACATTGGTATATTAATTATCTGGTATATGAATTATATCTCAATAAAGCTGTTACTGAAAACTATATAAAGCCCTGGCCGGTTTTGTGGATAGAGCATTGGCCTGCAGCCCAAAGGGTTCCGGGTTCAATTCTGATCAAGGGCATGTATTTAGTGGCAGGCTCCTCCCTGGCCTGAGCCCTGATCAAGGTTTGTGCAGGAGGCAACCAACTGATCTGTTTCTCTCACAACAATGTTTCTATCTTTCCCTCTCTCCTTCACTCTCCCTAAAAATTAATGAAAAAATATCTTCTGGTGAGGATTAACAAACAAACAAAATTATATAAAGATTACAAAAGTGATTGTGGAAAATACAGAAATAAACTATATGTGTCCTTCTCAACTCCAACTACTGCTTTTAATTTTGCTTTTGACTTATTTAAATAGTGTCTTTTTTCTCAATCAGAGTTGTTTCTTCCAAGGGTAAATATAAAATTATGAAAACCAAACAAAATTATGATATAAAAACTGTTAATAAGCTATAGGCTTTATAGCTGATTATTTAAAGTAAAAACCTGTTACTGAAGGTAGAAAGGTCACTTTGAGGAGATGAAGGAAAACAACCCCAGCTTTCTATAAGCAGCAGCTGACCCCAGGTAGGCATGTGAATGGCACAGAGCCCAGGACACTAAATGTTCTCTTCGTCCTGTTGTGCCAGACTCACTCATTCCCAACAGCCTTAATACGTTGCCCATTGCTCCATTACTCCTGGATTTAAAAGGGAAAAGAAACAAACAAATAAACAAAAGCAGCGCTCTTACCATTCCAACCTGGTCAATCGTGTCTTGAACTCTCTCCAAAAGGATAGAAATGATCTCCGGGTGCACAGCGGTGATGGCCCCTAAAAGCTCTCGACCAACCTTTGAAAAAGTCTCTCTGGTGGACAGGGTAACGTAAGATACCTAAAAGTGGGAGGGAGTGGAGATGGCACTTTTAATACCAATTACCTGTCAAAACACATTTCCATAATTTACTTAGATACGTTTTCAAGTAAAGTAAAAAAAACACAGCCACAACTCACACAATGTTCAAAAACATGTGAGAACTTCAGAGAACAAAGTATGTTCCCTGAAGGTGAGAGGTGGAAGGAGAGAAAATAGAGGGGAAAGATAACTATGTAACAGTATTTCATGTGCTACAGTCAGAAAGTAAACCCTAAAGTAGCAATAAAATAGTCCCTTCCTTGTAAAACTTTTCTAAGCTTGAGGAAATCACTAAAATGATAAAACTCAGAATGCATTTCATGGAAATACATATTCTCTCCTACAAAATAAGATCCCCAGCTGACTTCTAAAACTTAATGTTCTAACCTCATATATCTCCAGAACAATAATTTTTATAAAGTCTTCATCCACATCCACTCTCCGGGCCTGAGCCATCTGAGCAAACGTAGTCAGAAGGCAGATCTCTTCTGAGCTATTCATGGAAGAAAGACACTTCTCAAAGTTCACAAAATGTTCTGGGTCTGCAAGTTCAAATCAAAAAAATTAAAATGGGGAAACAATAAATATATATCATTTTAATTACTCTTCCAGAGAGAAAGGAGATATAAAATTTAAAAGACATTCAGAAATATGTAAAGATACAAAAGTTCTTTCTTGAAGTTATTCAGTGTGCCTGGGTCTCTCCTATGTATACAGTTATGAAGTAGCACTGAAATAATTTTATGGTTGGAGATCACCACCACATGAGGAACTGTATTAAAGGGTTGCGGCATTCGAAAGATTGAGAATCACAGCCTTAGACCTTCTAAGAGGGAAGAGAAGAAAGCACTGCAGAGGACAGGCGCACAGGTGGGAAAAGAGGAGGCCTGTTTCGGGGGGCTATACCTTGCAGCTGCTTCTTACACTCCATGGGTGGGAGGGAGGTGCAGAGAGTCTCCAGGGCCCCGCTCTCCGCCTGGTGCATGAGGTAGAAGAGCTTCCAGAGCATCTGGACCGACAGTGTTCCAAAGGGCATTTCCGACATAAACAGCCAGATGCCAAGCCTGCGTGTTTTAAAAAGAGCAGGGAGCATTTTATATCATCCGTCAACCTCACCACACTGAGAAAGCAGACAAACCTTCAGCTCTGACAGTAAAAAAAAAATTCTTAAATCATACTACAGTAATTTTCTAACATGTCTCGGGCATTAACACCCTGAGGAGAGGTCAGTCACAGGATATCCGCACAAAGGACTCAGTCTGTGCTGGGCACTGTTGTAACCACTGCTTCATGCTTCTATCACCTCATTCCATCCTCACGAAAACCAAGGCAAGCACTGCTATCGATATTATCCCCAGTGCCCACAGGAGGCTGCTAAGGCACAGAGAGGATGGTAGTAAGGGCAGAACTAAATTTTGAACCGAAGATTCTTTTAAGAGCTGAGTGGCAGACAAGCTGCAGAGGTGTGGATGCGTGTGCCTGAGCAAGCGTGCAGGTTCACGGGGGGTGGGTGAGGGGGGAGTCAGAAACCCTCCGCCGACTCCTCACGATTTGTACAAGGAAGTCCGAAAATCATCTGTACCATGCACTGAGCACCTACTCTGCCTCTCTGCGGGCACCAGGTGGGGGTGAAGTGGAGGTCATCCCCTGCTCAAAGCTACCCCAAGTTCAGGGGTGTCAAAACTAGACCTCAGAATCCAGCTATTTTAAGACTAAGAGAAACCTGAAAGAGAGATCCTTTCGGTCAGCACTACAGATGAGGAAACTAAAGCCCATGAATTTTCCCAAGGTAAGGACTAGACTCTAGTGTTTTCTGATGGTTTTAGGCTCTACAGCAGCGGTTCTCAACTTGTGGGTTGCGACCCACAGGTTGAAAACTGCTAACAAGGTCGCCTAAGACCATCGGAAAACAGATATTTACATTATGATTCATTAACAGTAGCAAAATTACAGTTATGAAATAGCAACGAAAATAATTTTAAGATTGGGGGTCACCACAACATGAGGAACTGTATTAAAAAGTTACAGCAGAGATTACAGTGTAAAAGATTAAAAAAGGTTGAGAACCACTGGACTAGAGGAGACACACTAAGACATTACAATGAATCTCCTTCAGTCAATACTTTCATGTCCATCTTCCTCACCAGCCAGGCAGCCATTTCTCCACACTTACCGTCGTCATACTTCTTACCTTTTGGCTTTCAGCACATGCAGGACAGCTCTCAAAAACAGCTCATCAAACTCAACCTGGAGCTTCTCCATGGAGTAGGGCTCCAGGGCCAAGCCCATGCCCTGGTTGTGGCTCACATACTGTGCCCAATGGTCACTCACATAACCAAGAGTCATCCTGAGCAGGAGGAAGGACAAGACAGCACTCTTCGTTAATGTCCTCACTGTTGGCAGCTGTAAGTCTGTCTGAAGCATGACTGAACTCCTATCTCCTATGTTCCGAAGGGAACTCAATGCGGGGAGGGAACCTCTATACTCATGGAGCTTACATTTAGTGTAAGGGAAACAGACAATAAATAAAAGAAAGTAAAATACACAGTCTGTCACACGGCTATAAGTGACATTGAGAAAAGTAAGTAGGAGAGGAGAATCAAGTGTGTCTGGAGTTAGTGGAAGGGGAGTATGTTGGGACCGGGAAAGGCCTCATTGAAGAGGGAGGGGCGTGAGCGTGAAGACAGGAAGAAGTCACAGGGACATCTAAAGGAAGAGCATCCAGGGAGAAGAGACAACCAGGGTGAAGGCCGTAAGGTGTGTTCGGGATGTTGGAGAAACAGCAAGGCTGTCAGTGTGCTACAGCAAAGTGAGTGAGCCCTGGCCTGTGGAGTTCAGTGATTAGAATATCACTGGAGCAACAAGGTGTCGGGGTTCGACTCCCAGTCAAGGGCATGTACCTGGGTTGCAGGTTCTCTTTCTGCCCCATCAGGGAGTGTGTGGGGAGCAACCAGTCCCTCTCATATCGACGTTTCCCTCTTTCTCTTTCTCCCCCATCCCTTCCTCCCTTTCACTCTCTGCAAAGTCATGGAAGAATTTCCATGGTGAAGATTAACAAAAAAATAAAATAGCCGAAACCGGTTTGGCTCAGTGAAAGGTCCCAGGTTTGATTCTGGTCAAGGGCATGTACTTTGGTTGGAGGCACATCCCCAGTAGGGGGTGTGCAGGAGGCAGCTAATTGATGTTTCTCTCTCATCGATGTTTCTAGCTCTCTGTCCCTCTCCCTTCCTCTCTGTAAAAAAATCAATAAAATATATTTTAAAACAAACAAACAAATAAATAAAATAAAGTGAGTGAAAAGGGGACTAGTTGGAGAGGAAATCAGAAAAGGGACAAGAAACCAGAGCCTGCAGGGTCCTGTGGGCCACTGTGAAGACTGGCTTTTACTCTGAATGAGAAACTGGGAGCAGTGAAGACTGGAGCAGAGGAGTGACATGAGCTGACTCACAATTTAAAGAGGACACTGGCTGCGCTGCCGTGAGTATAAGCTAAGGGCGGGTGATGGGGGAGGAAGGGAAAAAGCAGGAAGATAAGTAAAGAGGCCACTGTGATAATCAGGGAGAAAAAACTAAGAATGAACTTGGGTGGTGGCCGTGAAGGTGGTGATATGCTGGATTCTGGAAACGGCCGTTTTGTTGATTCAAAACGATGCCCATCTTTTACACTGTAATCTCTGCTACTGGAATGTACATTAAAACTGGTAGGCCATAAAAATGCCATAATTTGGCAGTATTTTTTTCTTTCTTAGTGGCACACAAAATACATCTTCAGAATTGGTGGCATCTCCAATTTGATTTGATTAAAAAGTAAGTGTTTTGAAGGTAGATATGATAGAACTGGCTATTAGATGGGATGTGGGTATAAAAGAGAAAAAGTGACACCAGGTGCTCTGGCCCAAGCAACCAGAAGAATAAAATTGCTTGGGCCAGAACTGGGAAGGCTGTGGGAGGAGAGGTTTGGAAAGTGGGAAGAGTGCGTTTGCTCTGGAAATATTAAATTGCAATGTTCAAGAGTCATCTAAGTAGAGGGGAAGGTTGGAAGAAATAAAAGCATATTTATACGCTGTAGGAAATGACCCAGATAGAAAAATTGGTGATGCAGAAAATATATAAAATTAAATCTATGAAAAGTAGTACTTATTCTCAAAAATTTCTTCTTGCTTGGTAATAAAAACATAGACCAAATTTTCACTCAAATAAATCATATGCTTTCCCAGATCAAAAGAATAGCCACTGCTCAAGTCTTTACAATGTTCTTTAAATGAGATTTAAAAGGAATGAGGATAAGAATAAATAAAAAAGAAAATGAAAGCAATGACACAAAAGAGCTATTGCTGATTTCCCATCGCTAAGTGCCAATCCCCAGGCAGAAGCTGGGAGAGAGAAGAAAATAGAGAGCAAGGGGAGAGGAAAGAGCCTGCACTTTCCTTGACCAACTTCAGTTTCTCTGGCTAAGCTCAACCCAGCAGTTGCTTTGAGGATCTTGATTCCAGGAGCAATTATCAAGCAACAGTTAAATCTGAGACAATTAACCACACAGTCTGATTGGAAGCCTTTATATAATTTCCATCTACTAGATGCTGAAAAAAAACCAATTCTTACTTTTATGATAAATAAGACCTGAAGTATGCATAATGTGCATAATCCAAATTATGCAGTACCTGTGTCTAACCAAAGCAAATAGGCAAGATGTAGCAACAGCACTATTACCTGATCATATAACCAATCCGCTTCACAAACTGCCTATAGCGTGCTCTGTTAAAGGTTTCTAACCCCACGGCCAGAAGTTCCACTAGTGAGTTGGTAAAAGCAAAAATTTTCATCATCTCTTGAGATCTTGTTGTTTCAGGTAAATAATCACCTGGAAGTTAAAATCAGACAAAAGAAAAAAATTATAATTACTATGGAGAAACACTGAGAGATACAGGTATAGATACCTCAATAAGGAAACAAAGCCAACAGGAGAAGAATTACAATTCCCCTTTCTCTGGCTCCTGTGTCAATGTGAAATGGGAAACTTGAAAGAAGGTGTGGAGTTAAAACAATTTATTTAAGCTGGGCAATGTGTGCGCTAGACGCCCGTTTTGCAGTTAAACCCTGGGTAGGAAATTACAAGCACCAGAGAAAGGAAGGAAGCCTCATCACGGTATGATGCAATCGCCTCTGTAGAGCGTGGCAGGGCACAGGGGAACCTGAATCAGGAGCCTGCACCCGGGTAAGATTTGATGCTGATTCCTGTGTTTGAACTTGTCACTACCGCCTTTTACGTATGACCAAAGAATTAGTCTACCTTTTGCGTTAAACCCAAGAAGATGTTGAAAGAGTTCATGAAATGGGAACTGTGAGAAAAGGATAACCAAGTCATCTTCATTAAGGAGAATCCAACCAGTCTCAGGGTCTTCATCCTAAAGGAAAAGATGTGAAAAGCATGTCCACTGATTTGCTCAGATCACACAATGGCCTAGAGTTACAGAAGCTCAATTATCACAGGTCTAAATGGTACGTGTGTGATATTCTCATGAGCCTTCATTAAATTCTTTTCCAGGACAGAGATTTATGGCATCAGTTGTATGATGGGCTGTAAATCCCCTGAAATTGTAAGTACAATTTACATATATCTGGGTCATGTCCATTTGGTAATAACTAATTGAAAAAAATTCTTTACAGATCCACGAACCATGTGTATAGTAGAAACAAAAAACAATGAGGGTTATCTTGAGAAACTGGATTTTGATCATTAAAGTCTCATCAAAAATAGAAAACCATCTCCTATTTTCAAATGAGAAGAACTCAGTAAGTTTGTAAGAGGCAAGGCAGAACCCTGGTAAGCTCCAGTTCTTTATGACACAGCCTCACATAATCTGTAGGTGAGATCTCAAACCCAGAAAATTGTTTCTACAAAAAATACAATACTAACGTAAAGTTTACATAATCTATAAATATTTCCAGGTTCTAGTCTCCCAGCTCAAGAGACGCATTCTACAAAAGAGTCAGCATAGCACACTAGATCAGAGCACAGGCCCTAGAGGCTCCACCACTTAATAACTATGATTTGGAACAAATTCTTTCACACCCACTCCCGCATTTCAGTTTCCTCATCTGTAAAATGGGTCCACAACAGTACTTGCCTCATGAGGTTGTCGGGAGAATTAAGTGAGAAAATATGTGGAAAGTGCTTAGACCAATACTTGGCAGGTAAGAAGAGCTCAAAAATGAGTAATCAAAATAATGCAGACACGACAAGTTACCTCTTCTCCTGCTTCATCGACTAGTGTCCACGACCCAGATGCAGGCCCCGAGGTGGATGGCTTCCCCTCACTGGGCTTCATGTGACACAGGAACTCTGCTCGATTTCTAAAGGACAAGTGACATCACTCCAATCACAAACACAGACAGCCCACACGCGTGCATTCTGGATCACTTACTGACTGAAGAAGCATCAGACAGTGACCCAATCCTCAAATGGTTTAAATCAGTAAACAAGAAATAGAATTGACTAAAACTCAAGGAAACCAAAATCTCACTAATTTCAGTGCAGAGACCACTAATGATGAGTAATTACATAAAAGTGGTTAAACTAGTACCAGTCCTACACACAGTAGGTCCTCAATACACATGGACTGCTGCAGTGCCTTAACTCTAACCAGGCTTACAGAGTGCTGCCAGAGAGATGACTTCAAAAAATCAAGCTTTATTGAATAAAAAAAGATAATCCACAGGTAATACAGAAGCTTGTTTAGGGTGCATGTGCTCGCGCACGCGCGCACATATCCACACACAAATACATCTAAATGCAAAAACATTTTTAAGACAAACCATATATACCTTGTACCTAGGACATAAAAGAGGAATCAGGAAGAGTTCCTGCCAGCCAGATTTCACATGGTGTTGGCTGGATTGAGTAGGTGCAGCCAGAGAAGTTTCTTCTCTGAGACCACAACCCGGTTCTGAGTCCTCTGTTCCTTCCTCTCTGGCCTGACCCTGAACATTCATACATTTCTTCCCTTAACCAGGAAGTTTCTTCTATGATCTCCAGCTCTAGAGCTCTAGAGCTACCTTTCAACTCAAGAAGCTCCAGTCCTGAAGCTCCAAATGTCCACTGGTATCTGTCACTTGTATATCCAATTGTATATATGCCTCAACGACCTCAACTTTTCCTCCTTACCAAAGAGCCCTCCCTTCTGCCTCTACTGCCTGCTAGGACTGCCAATACCCCCTCTATCACTAGAACTCGGAAGTCTATGGAGTTATATCTGAAGCACTCCTTTCCCAGACTTTCTTTTATCAGCTAACTCATCCTTCCCTAGGGGGATGACTCGAGGTTCCCCTTTCCCTTTCCCACTACTATGACCCCAACTCGGGCCTGGAGGCACACAAGCTTTCCAAGACTGAGAGCCAGTGGTGGTAACCCAGACACACACTCTGCTTTCTCCACAGCTAAGGATGTGTCTGTCCTCTTGATGCTGGGGTGGGTCCAGGGCCAGGAGAGCCAGACATCCATAACTGTAATTCAGTTGCATACCTTCTGCCTCCAATTGAGGGTAAACTTCCTGAAATATAACTTTTATCCTTGTTCAAAGAACCCTCAATTGCCACAAAGGCCAGACCATATCAAATCTAGATCCCTCTGTCTTAATAATAAGGCCTTTTATAATCCAACTCACCCTATTCATCTGTTACCATCCCAGCCGTGTGTCCTCCTACCTGTCCCCGGCACAGCTAGCCTCACCTGCCTTTGGGCCACCGCTCAGTTCTCCTCACTACAGTGCCCTCTTCTCCTTCTCTCCAACTGAAATCCATTCCATTCTTCAAACCCAGCTCCTCCACTCTGACCCTGACAACTCCACTCCACTCTCTCTATTCTCATGGCGCCAATTGTGGCTTCACAATTCCGCACTTAAATCTCTGTGGGGTTTATTTCCTTTTTCACTAAAGCTGTTCTTCAAAGAAACAGTCATCTTTTTGTCTCTCCCCACAGTATCTTTCACAATGACATAAGACAGAAGACGCAAACCCACTAAAAGGGACACCAAAAAGTGTTAATGGGGTCACTTTGGGACAAAGGGCCTCAAACCCAAAGAAGGTCTGCAATGTTAAATTCTGGAATGCTGACACAGCCCCTGAGAGTTCTTTGGATATGGACAATTTAAGGGAAGTCAATCCTTTGACAGAAAGAGCTTTTCAATTTCCACTTCAGAAAGATCTTCCACACTTACCTGACAGGAGACATTAGCAGGGCAAGGGACTGCATAAAATGAAAGACCCCTGAGGGGTTATCCAAAACTCTGATCTGAAATCAGAAAAGGAAAAAGCATACTGTAGAAAACCAACAACGTGAGTATCCATAATCTTAGTTCACAGGAATTCTGAGGAAGGGAGCTGTTAAGAAAGCAAAGATGGAACTGGCGCCTAACCCACAAGAGTGAGAACACAGCTCCTGGGTCACCTGGCAGGACTGATGCCAATGCACTTAAAGAGCAGAGGTGGCCGAGCAGTTTACATCAATCACCTGAACGATATGGGTCAAAGGACAATACTGCTATTTTAATCCAAAGATAAATGAAATTTAAAAATCCTCCTTCTACCTAAAAAAACTCAAACTTCCCCTGGTGAATAGCTCAGTTGATTATAGTGTCATCCCAATACGCCTTGGTTGCAGGTTTGATCCCTGGTCATTGCATATACAAGCAGCAGCCAATGAATGCATAAATAAGTAAAACAACAGATGAATGTTTCTCTCTCTCTCTCTCCCTCTTCTCTCTCTCAAATCAATAAATAAAAGTTATTTTTTTAAAAATTCAAACCTCTTGCCACTAGAAATCCTAAAGGAAAGGTAATGGTCAAGAGGCTGAACTTGGCTTCTACTCATCTGGGTGATTGCTACTAATAACAAAACAACCCAAAGGCAAGCAGCAGAGAGGAAAGTCTATAAACCATAGAACCCACACCTAAGTTAATTATATGAGAGTTGATCACACAGACCTGGATATGCCAGTATTAATAAACTTTGAGATGCTGGTAGTTTCTGCTTTACTGGTGGTGTGAAGTGGGTTAATTTATGGAGCTGTGTTGAGTATTTAGAGAAAAAAGTCAGAGAGAGCCTTCCCACACAGATATTTTAAAAAATTAACTACTACTGAACCTACCAAGCCAGACTACAACTGAACTTCTGCAGTTCTACTTCATTTCATCAATTACGGGTGGCCTAAGAACTTCTAGCATAAAAAAAACTCCTTTAAATATATGTATTTTAAGATGTATTTTAAGAATTTTATCTGAAATATTAATATTTTTTTAACTAGCCTTTTTCAAAAGCAATTTCTTTAAAAAAAATGTTTAACGAAATCTCCCTCCCATGCTGCTCAAAACCAGAAAATATTCATCAAACCTGAATGAAAGGAACAGCCCATTTACTAACACCAGCTGGGCATCGAAGAATATGGTTTAGAAGGAAGAGGTGATCTCCAAGACAGCCAACTCTTTGCAACACTGATACCTGAACAACAAAGGACATACAGTTTCACGATTTAAAAAAGAAGAATGTGTCTAGTGGTCTAGTGAAATCACTTATCTGATGTTTATATACATGTGATCTTTCAAAAGAGGAACCAGACATAAGATACACTATTCCCTGGTGGAGTTTCTACCATGGAGGCACACAGAGGCCTATGAAGCTATGAGTACTTATGATAAAAATACCTTCCGTCGTTTCTCTGCAAAAACTGTACATCTGGCAAATTACAAATCACTAACATTCCTGGCCATCTGTGAATAGACAGAAGTCAAGTACTTTATTCTCAGTTTGTAATAGTTTCTCAAATACAAATAAGTATATTTGGAGCCTCATCCATATTTAAGAACTTTAGTAGGAACTCCAAAAAAAAAAAAAGCACCCAAAGCAGGCCATTAAGAAATATAACCAATAAGCAAATAACCTTCCCTATAACACACCTAACATCTTTCCTACATTTTTTCAAACATCTTTCTTTTTCCCCTTAAAAATTTTTAAAGTATGACTAAGTGCAAGATTAAACATAAAATAAAAAGAAATA
Source organism: Lasiurus cinereus (assembly GCA_011751065.1). Classification (NCBI taxonomy): domain Eukaryota; kingdom Metazoa; phylum Chordata; class Mammalia; order Chiroptera; family Vespertilionidae; genus Lasiurus; species Lasiurus cinereus. The sequence continues at coordinate 53,653,646 of JAAGEH010000480.1, forward strand.
CAGAAAAATTTTAGTTCAGATATCTACATTATAAAGATGAATCTAGTCTTAAATGTAACAGGCTTCACACATTTCTATTTCTTCCTAAGTTGAAGCTAGAAATCATTTAACATAAAGTTTATCAGAGAGAAAAGCACTTTGTGTTTAACAATGCAGTAGATAAATATAACTTAGTTCCATACGTCATGATGAAAGACAATGTACAAATAAATGAATTAGCTAAAGAAACTGTTGGAGAAAAACTATAATGAAAGAAGAAATAATTAAGTTATCAGGGAAATAAAGAAAAAACTATTGTATCTATTTTATTGCTTTACCAATTTTTGCAGCCAGAGAAGAATATCATCTCGGAACTGAGTATCTTCATTAACTCTCCTGGTGAACATGAATAAGACACTAATGCACTCCTTCAGATGACACAGATCAGAGGGAATGCTCTCTGCCTGTTTAGAAGCTATAAATTAAAGAGAGAATTAAATGAATCCCAAATAAATGGTGCATGGAGGGGAGGGGATATTTATTATCTTCACTTTAAAAAAGTACTCTTTAAAATATTTACTTTATATAAAAATCCAAGAAAAGCTGCATCAAAAATATTTGAATTTCTATTAAATATGTAAACCAAAAAAGTATTTAACTTTATGAAGTATTTCAAAGCAAGAGAAAATTAACTTCGTTAAAATTTATTTTTTATTTTAAAAACAGCAGCCCTAGCCGGTTTGGTTCAGTGAATAGAGCATCAGATTAAAGGATCCCAAATTCGATTCTGTCCAAGGGCACATTCCTGGGTTGCAAGCTCAATCCTTAGTGGGGAGGTGTGCAAGAGGCAGCCAATCAATGTTTCTCTCTCACATTGATGTTTCTATCTCTCTTTCTCCCTTCCTCTCTGAAAGCAATAAAAAAATATATATATTAAAAAGCAGCAGATCTGTGGCCCATGCCCCAGCTCTTTGATTAGTTATGAGAACAAGATAGGGTGGGGGAGGATTTTTTACTTTAAATGATCCTAATATATTATACTTCCAGATATAAAAAATACATGATTCAATTAGTATAATTAATATTTTACATAAAATATAGTAAAGCCTAATTTCTTAAAACCTAAAATAAGATGAAAATTTCAGAACATTAGATCCTCTGATGAAAAATAACAGCCCAATAAGCTGGACAAGCAAAAATAAAATGCAAAAGACAAAGAATAAAAAATAATATTCCGATTATCAGTTTTAAAATCAAAAACTCTACTTGGACCTCACTTGGTCCAAGCATGTAAATTAGGACAATAAGGGACATTAAGGATAAAGAGTGAGCTTGCTGGCTCCCTGGAGAAGCAGGAGACAACAGCCATGGGTATGGTAGACCTCACACTGTTCCCTAAAAATGTTAGTAAGGCAAGTCACTCTATTGGGGAAGCAAGGTAAAACCACAAGTACAATGGTAACTTGTAATACCAATTAGTGCACAATCAATTCAACCAGATTGTACCTCTCAAAGTTTTTTGCCATTTCAGACTACAAAAGTGAGACTTTCATTACTTACACACCTCGGCCTTGCTGATGAACTGCTAATGACCTCAGAACAGCTGAACTATTAAGCAATGTATAAATATAAGACTCCACTTGCAACCTGGAGAGCACAGACGTGTAGGAGTGCAGAGCCAGGGTCTGGTGGAGGTGCTCAGATTTGGCATCAAATAGCTTCTTTAGGTCCCCCAGTGCATTTTCACTCATTTCTACTCTTTGGTAGCGATGATAGCCTGAAACTTTCACTTGATCTGCGCAGATACCCTAGCAGTGGACAAAAGGGTAAAATAGGAAACCAGTTACTCTTTAGACTTTAAACAATCAGGCAGCAGGTATAGGACACATAGGCTTCAGTACCATCTTCAACATGTTTATAAATCATGGTGAGAGGGCAATAATACTACATAGAGAACAATAAAGTATAGAATCACATGCCAAGGAGTGATTGGCCAAGTATACTGCCAATCATCCATGAATCACAAGTTCAGAGAAGAGAAACCCTAAGAAGTAGGTGGGCAAAGGTACAAGAAATAACAGAGCTTGTCCCTAAGATTCTCACGATTAATGATCTACTTCTATTTTACAAACCCACTAAGGTCCACGTGATATCCCCTTCAAGTGCAAGGGACCTCAAAGTATCTCTGTACTTATCATTCATTGTAATTGTGCTCAAAAGAAACTCCTTTCCTTTCCCATACTAACACTGCCTGCTTGTGTGGTTGTTTCTACTCTTTTTCAGTATCCCCAAATGTTTCCTCTCCACAGACGCCTTCCTATCTACAAAGAGATACACAGCTATCCCAATGAACGAGAGGATTAGGGGTGAGGGAAAATCACGAGTTTCTCCCTGACATCTCCTCTTTTCCCTTCAATGACAAGCTTGCCAAGAGTGGCCTTCTCTTCCCTGCCATTCCTTCCAAGCCACTAGAAACGGCTTTCCTGATGGTCGCCATGGTGTCCATAGGGACACACCTAACTGCCTCCCCTGTTTCCTCATCTCCTCTTAATCTTGTTCCATGAAGCATCCTCTCCTTGATACTCTCTACACATTGAATAGTCTTACCATTATGTCCAAGGTCACAAACTGAAAAATCCATAGTCTGAATTTGACTTGGACACGATTTGCTTGGGCTCTACTCGTGTGTGTGTGTGTGTG
>JAAGEH010000480.1:53656334-53701820 GCA_011751065.1 Lasiurus cinereus
TTTTTTTCAAAGCCCTTAATAACTCTTAAAATATTAAATAATTTGCTAGAGGGGATGCCGAGACTGGTGTGGCTCAGTGGATAGAGCGTCGGCCTGCAGACGGAAGGGTCCCGGGTTCGATTCCAGTCGGGGGCATGTACCTTGCTTGCGGGCACATCCCCAGTGGGGGGCGTGCAGGAGGTGGCTGATCGATGTCTCTCTCCCATCGATGTTTCTGACTTTCTATCTCTCTCCCTTCCTCTCTGTAAAAAAAAAAAAAAAAATCAATAAAAAAAATAATTTGCTTAAAGATTTGTGTCTGTTAATCTGGATCGAATATAAAATCCTCAAGGGCAGTGTTCTTCGTTTTGTTCCAAGGGCTGCTAGACCACTGGCCAGCACATAGTAGATGCTCAGTTAATATTTGATGATTCGAATGGATGAATGAGAGTTGTTTTGTCTGATGTGGGATAAGATAGTCAGTGTGTGGGGGAGGAAAAGAAAAACAACAACTGGTAGCATACCCTAGAATGTGTTAACATAAAAACATTCAAACCTGTAAAGAATTTTTGTGAGTTTATTTGAGCCAAATTTTCGACATTTGCGGGGAACAGAATCTCAATGAATCGGGATAATACTCCGGAGAATGGCAGTTTTTCACCTTGTTTTATACCTTACAACCAAAAGAGGAGACATTAGTGGGTTACATGAAATCCACTGGTGATAGATTAGGGAGGTGGGAGAAAGCAAAGAGGTTGGGGACGGGAGGGAATAACCTCTGGGATTGAATAAAAAGTAAAATGATAGACACATACTTTATTTACGTGGGTGGGTACAGGATAATTAACAGTCAACGATAACAATAACAATGAAGGAATTTGTGGTATCTCTCCTGGCATCCAGGGCATTTGGTTGTGCCCTGAGAGGTCCAGAAAAAAAGGGAAATTACAAGTAACCCTGACATTTCTATGATATGTTATCATAGATGCAAAAAGACAGTAGGCTCAGTTAAGTTAAAGATTGACTTTGTCAGGGAAGATACTGGCCTAAGAAGTGACTACCCACCATAACTGCTTTTAGTTTAAGTTTTCATTTCAGACCATCCTTGTGGTTACTTTAGGTCTTAAGAGTTTACAAAACTGCCAGGCAGGCCTTCCCTGAACTTGTCAAATTAGCGTGTGTCCCCTTTTGTCCACAAATGAAAAATCCAGGAATATGGCATGAGAAGTGGAAAGGACTTCAGAGATGCAACCTGTATAGTGTCTTCTTTTTTTTTTTTTAATTAATTTTTATTAATTTTTTATACATATCTCCCCATTGCCCCCCCTCCCTCCCAGGCGTACCCCGACCCCCCAGTGTCTGTGATCATTGGTTATGTTTATAAGCATGCTTACAAGTCCTTTGATTGATCACTTATTTACCTCACCTAACTTTAATCTTTCTGCTATAATTTCACAGTCTGTTTGATGCTTTATGATTTTTGTCCTCCTGAGAATTATCAGTCTACTCCCTTTCTGTGCTCCTGATTCTATTATATTCACCAGTTTATTCTGTTGATCAGATTTTTAATTCACTTAATTTTTAGATTCACTTGTTGACAGATGTGTATTTGTTGTTCATAATTTTTTGTCTTTTACCTTTTTCTTCTTCCTCTTCTAAAAGGGTATCTTTCAGCATTTCATATAATACTGGTTTGGAGTTGATGAACTCCTTTAGCTTTTTCTTCTCTGTGAAGGTCTTTATCTGCCCTTCAATTCTGAATGATAGCTTTGCTGGATAGATTATTCTTGGTTGTAGGTTCTTGTTGTTCATCACGTTGAATATTTCTTGCCACTCCCGTCTGGCCTGCATCGTTTCTGTTGAGAAATCAGCTGACAGTCGTATGGGTGCTCCCTTGTAGGTAATAAACTGTTTTTCTCTTGCTGCTTTTAATATTCTCTCTTTCTCTTTTGCTCTTGGCATTTTAATTATGATGTGTCTTGGTGTAGTCCTCTTTGGGTTCCTTTTCTTTGGGGTTCTGTGTGCTTCCTCAACTTGTAAGTCTATTTCTTTTACCAGATGTGGGAAGTTTTCAGTCATTATTTCTTTAAACAGGTTTTCAGTATCTTGCTCTCTCTCTTCTTCTGGCACCCCCACAATTCTGATGTTGGTACGCTTGAAGCTGTCCCAGAGGCTCCTTACATTATCTTCACATTTTTGGATTCTTTTCTCTTCTTGCTTTTCCAGTTGAATGTTTTCTGCTTCTTTATATTTCAAATTTTTGACTTGATCCTTGCCTTTCTCTAGTCTGCTGTTAGTACTCTGCATAATAGTTTTCATTTCAGTCAGTGTATTTATTATCTTTTCTTGGGTCTCACTAAATTTATCCATCTTTTCTAGCATATTCTTGAAAAACCTTATAAGCGTGGTTTTGAACTCTATATCCAGTCGTTTTTTTTCCTCCATTTCTTTTGCTTGTAATCCCTTCCCTTGTCTCGGCATTTTCACTGTGCCGGGGAAGCTTCTGTGCTGGATTCAGCCGCAGAAGCCTCTGCTGAGCTTGGGAGGGTGGAGTCTCAGGGCTTAAGGGACCGCCTTGCCTTCCAGTCGCCCCGCCCTCCACGGCCCTGAGTCTCACGTGACTGGGTAATGGCTGGAGCGGTCCTTGTGCGCGCCCACCCGCAGCGCCTCTAACCGCTGCCTTTCCGGCTCCCCTGCGAACCAGGACCACACGAGTCTAGGTCCCCAGGGTTTCGCCCCAAACAGGGGCTCAGTGGAGTCAGAAGTGGCGCAGTTGGGAGGGTCTGTCTCCCGCCCACTCGCGAAAGCCAGCGGCACAATCAGCAATCCGTCCTCCGCGTGGTGCCGTGCGCGACCAGACCTCCGATCCTTTGCGACTCCCCTAAATTTCCGTGCACTTCTCCCTTTTCACAGTCCAAACTCTCCCTGTATGAGTTTCGGCTGGATCTGGGGTTTAGTGTCGTGAGATAAGGGGTTCAATGCCGTTGGGAGTCTCCGTTTCCCGCCCGCCAGAGAAAGCCAGCCAGGTACTCCGGCACCCGCTCTCTCAGCGCGCGTCTCCGTACCTCAGCTTTTTGCAGCTCCTCTGGGTCTCTGTGAGCCCCTCTTTCCCTCTAGCTGTAGAACTTCCACTCAGCCAGCTTTCGTGTGGTTCTGGATGATGTCCGTTCTGTCTTTTAGTTGTAGTTTTGAAATTGTTGTGCGAGGCAGCAGTATAGGTGTTTACCTATGCCATCTTGGATTTCTCCTGCATAGTGTCTTCTTGAAGAGCTCATTAAACATGTAAAATAAAGTTTTACGTATTTCGATCCCAAATGTTTTAACAACAAAAAAAGCTATCAAGCTACTAAGAAAATATATGCACTTTGTATATCCTGTGAGAGAGGAGGGTATAAGTGTTTATAAAATTATCACAGGGAAACTTGGCCAATATTTACAAAAAATGTTTTTACTACCATTACTCTCCACAATTTTTACTGGTATTTCTTCTGGTCTAGAAAACTCTTTCTGGCTTCTGCCAATTCAAATCCTTTTGGCCTTCAAAGCCCTCTAAGTGTCAGTCACTACTTAACAAAACAGAACTGGCTCTACCCTCACTCCCCATGCTGTACAGCTTAGTTGGGAAGCAGACACAACTATAGACAAAGTACAATAAATACTATATGACAGCCTATGGGGGAAAGCAGGCATATTATGTGTTTATAAACTGAATTGGTTAGACCTTAATAGAATTGTGTAAGAAGTTATGTTTATTGGTCAGCTCAGGCAATAGAATAAATCAAAATATATTTCATACTGAGGTTTAAGTGTTTGAAGGAATTTAAGTCATAAATGGGACGGATCGTTTAACCAAGTTTGGTCTATTGAATGTGAGTTGACCAAACGTTCAAGTTCCCCTTTGAAAACGGTTAGTTAAGTGTATTAGATTTATAAATACAATGTTCAGATTTATAAAGATAACTTGAAAACTTAAGAAAAACTAAATTTTAAAATGTGTATGACTTGAATACATTGAAGATTCATTTTTTAATAATTAATTTAAAAGATTACCTTAAAATAATGATAAATGTATCTTCTACACATAAATGCTTTCTGCAGTCACTCTAAAACAAAATCGCTTCAACAGCAAGCAAGGTTAATTACTGGCCTAATTTGCAGTGAGGGCTTTGCTACTGCTGATTTCTAGGTGGTAATAATTACCATTTCCTGAGCTCTTACCATCAGCCAGAAACTGTTCTGAGTACTTTTCACATAACTAATTTAATTCTCATAACAACCCTACAAAGTCAATAATTTTTATCGTTCTCATTTTATAGGCAGAAACTAAGGCTTAGAGAAGCTGAATTATTTGCCTAAGGTCACCCAGCTAGTAAATAGTGGAGTCTCCATTTTTATAATACTCTATACTTATACACTGAGGCCAAGAAGATATCAGAAACATATTGTTTAAAAGACACTGGATTATTTATAATAGTCACAATGTTGATAATTGGATATTGGATTTATTTTTTTCTTCAAGTGTTCCTATAATAGTTTTATTTTATTGTTTAATAATAGTTTTAAATTATAATATTCTTTGTTTAATATATGTTGATTGATTTCAGAGAATAAGGGAGAAGGAGAGAGAGACAGAAACATCAATGATGAGAATCATTGATTGGCTGTCTCCTGCACACCCCCTACTGGAGATGGAGTCTGCAACTGGGCATGTGTCCTCGACCGGAATCGAACCTGGGACCCTGCAGTCCGAAGGCTAATGCTCTGTCCACTGAGCAAACCAGCTAGTCTATAATATTTTTAAATGTGTCTGCAATCAGTGTAGAAGTACAGATAATAAAAAATTAGCACTCCTCACCCTACATTTAACCATTATTAACAGTGCAGCATACATCTGTTCACACTTTTTCTACCCATGTACAAATATCACATTCTGAAATATTCTATGCATGTATTCCCTGTGACCTTTTAATATATTAATCTTGGAGATATTTCCTTGTAAGGACAGATAGCTCTACTTCATTTTTTCTTTAATTAATTAAATGTTCCATAACTTTATTTAAACCAACTTCTTTTTTTTTAATATTTTATTGATTTTTTTACAGAGAGGAAGGGAGAGGGATAGAAAGTCAGAAACATCGATGAGAGAGAGAGAGACATCGATCAGCTGCCTCCTCCACGCCCCACACTGGAGAAGTGCCCGCAACCAAAGTACATGCCCTTGACCGGAATCGAACCTGGGACCTTTCAGTCCGTAGGCCTACACTCTATCCACTGAGCCAAACTGGTTTCGGCAAACACTTGTTTTTTTTGTTTTTAAATATATTTTATTGATTTTTTACACAGAGGGAGAGAGATAGTTAGAAACATCGATGAGATGAGAGACATTGATCAGCTGCCTCCTGCATTGCCCCCTACTGGGGATGTGCCCACAATCACGTGTGCCCTTGACCAGAATCAAACCTGGGACCCTTCAGTCCGCAGGCCAACGCTCTATCCACTGAGCCAAACCAGTTTCGGCTAAACCAACTTCTGATGTCATTGTTATTTCCAATTTTTCCACTAATAAGAACAATGCTTACCAGTGACCATACTTACATATTTTTGTGCATGTGTACTTCTATAAGCTAGATGCCTGCCTACATTGCTGCTCAAAGAGACATTCTCATTTATTTTTATTTTGGGCAGTTTTATAATTGTATTCCACAATTAGCAGTTAGTTCACATCCACATTAACTGTTTCTAGATTTTTGAAAGCGGGGACAGGTATGTAAGTGACCAACATATAGAGCTTGTTTGGTGAAGCTTCATCCTTATAGTGTTCCAGATAACCGCACCAGACATTCCTTATTCCTTTGGCCCAGACAGCTTAGGTGAGCCTGGTGTCAGTGCCCACATCTGGAGCTCCGTCTCCTTCATGGCAAATTTCCAGGTCTCTTCCAGTGCCTGAGGGACACACTTTTTGAAACCCACTCCATGGATGTGCCTGTGAAAGTTGACGATGTATTCTCTGGTCACTATCTGGTTGATAGCAGAATGTTCCCTGTTCTTCTCACTGCCCTTCTTTGTGCGAGTCAGTAGTGCCAGGGCCAAGTTGGAAAGCTCTTATTTTTAATTTTAGTAAATATCAAAATGCCCGCCAATGGGTTACATTGATTTTATTGCACTTTTCATAATTTAAAATAATTTTTAAGCTCAGAAGAACATTCCAATCAATTAAAAACAAAACCTAGACATTCATAAAAGGAGTATCATTCACATATTATGGCATCCCCAAATGTCATTCATAAAAGGAGTATCATTCACATATTATATTATGGCATCCCCAAATGTCATACGACCATGATTGCTAAGTTAGCCAGCATCTGGAACAGCACTTGTCATAAGGGCTTCAGTAAAGGCTGCTGAACCAGGAAGGAGCCGTGGATGGACCTTTCTTAAGCTTGCTGGCGAAAATTAGATTCTAAGGATCTCTGTTGCCATCTGGTGGCAACTCCCCATTGGTGAAACCTCTTGTGACACAACTTCTAAGAAGTCATTCATTCTAATTAATTACTCCCCAAACATTATTCTGAATGAGGCATTATTTCATCATTCATGGTTATTAAATGCATGTTTTATTTTTCAAAATCATGTTACACCTAAATTATTTCAGCTTCTTGAGACAATTAGCTAGCAGTGAAATTTATTATCAAAAATATCCACCCTGACCAGTTTGGCTCAGTGGATAGAGCATCGGCCTGCAGACTGAAATGTCCCTGTTCGATTCTGGTCAAGGGCATGTACCTTGGTTTCGGGCACATCCCCGGTAGGGGGTGTGCAAGAGGCAGCTAATCAACATTACTATCTCATTGATGTTTCTAAGTCTCTATCCTTCTCCCTTCTTTTCTGTAAAAAAAATCAATAAAAAAAAAAATATATATATATTTTAAAAATCCAACCTACATTTTTTTAAAAAACTCGTGTAGAGAGGGGATCTCTTCTGTTGATCTTTTACTTCTACAGGCAGAAAAACATAAAATTATATTTTTCCTATTATTTTCCCTTTCATTCTTTTATTTCCTAAGAACAAAATTTAAATGAGTCAGAGAAACAGTTATTTGCACCTCCAAACCATCAGGCACTGCTGGCGTCCTGCTTGTATCCCCTGAGCATGTCTGTGTCTGCAGACCCGGATTCCAGCAGCTAGCCCCTCGGAGCCTCCGCACTCTCTATGGCCACATGTATGACAGGATGAACGTGCCCGGGAATAATGCACTGAACTGAAAGCAACACTCAACCAGTGGCAGGAGAGAGCTGGCATATAAAGAGCTACCAGTTGAATTGTATCCCAAAATATTTATTTGTTGAAATACTAACCCCCAGCACTGCAGAATGTGACTTTATTTGGAAACAAGATCTTTTCCAGGGGTAATCAAGTCAAAATGAAGTCTTAAGGGTGGGCTCTCATGCAGTACAGCTGGTGTCCTTATAAAAAGGGGGGAATTGAGACCCAGAGACACACACAGAGGGAAGACGGCCATCTGCAAGGCAAGGCTGCCTAGAGCAGATCCCTCAGAAGAAACCAGCCCTGCCGACACTTTGATTTTGGAATTCACAACGGTGAGGCAATAAATGTGTATCTTTTAAGCCACCTAATTTGTGGTGCAGCAGCTTTAGCAAACTGGGCATGAGCCCTGACTGGGAATAAGCCACATACAAATACCCAGCTCCCTCACCTGCCCGCTGGAAGAACTGAGGCATGTGTTCTGTGCTATTTCCCAGAGTCCCCAGTGGGAGTCAGCTCATTTCCCACAGTGGCAACTATTTTTTCACTTCTCTTTCCTTTCTGACTTCCCATTTTAACACTGGTGTTTGCTGGAGTTACTTCCTAGATAAGCAACTTGATTTCAAGTCTCTAGGCCTCCTTCTGGGCTAACCCAAACTAAGACAGTTAGTATTAGAAATGGAGCGCAGATGTCAGGATCAGATACTGGAATTAGATGCATTCCCAGTAAGACGGTAACAGGGTCTCACCGTTTATGGAATGGTAAGAAACTCTAATCTAAAGCATCACAATTATTATTCATCTACGGTGAGTCAGGGTAGGATTCAGGAGAAGGGCATCTACCATACTAGTATAGAAGCCCAAATGCACAAAAATATGTAAGTATGGCCACTTGTGAGCATTGTTTTCATTAGTGGGAAAACTGGAAATAACAATGACCATCAGAAGTTAGTTTAAATAAAGTTATGGAACATTTTATTAATTAAAGGAAAAATGAAGTAGGGCTATCTATCCTTACAAGGAAATATCTCCAAGATTTATAAATTAAAAGATAACAGGTAATATATGCAAAGACTCTGTTTCAGATATTTGTACATAGGTAGAAAACATGTGAAAGGTTAATAATGGTTAACGCTAGGGTGAGGAGTGTTAACTTTTTATTATATATACTTCTGCACTATTTGCAGACACATTCAAGATACCAACAGTCGACCCAACCCATGTGGCTCAGTGGTTGAGCACTGAACTATGAACCAGGAGGTCATGGTTCAATTCCCAGTCAGGGCACATGCCCAGGTTGCGGGCTGAATCCCCAGTGTGAGGCATGCAGGAAGCAGCAAATCAATGATTCTTTCTCATCATTGATGTTTCTCTCTCTCTCTCCCTCTCCCTTCCTCTCTGAAATCAATAAAAATGTTTAAAAAATGTATACCAACCGTCAGCAGAGTAGCTCATATTTTCTAAATTTAACATGTATTTGGCTTTGTTCCCTTTACACTTTCTTCCTTTCTCCACTGGTTGTTTCCCTATGTTCTCTTCTAGGTCACTATTCTTTCATATTTACTAACTAGAGGCCCAGTGCATGAAATGAATGCATGGGGTAGGAGGGTGTCTCTCCGCCTGGCCTATGACCTCTCACAGTCTGCAACCCCTCAAGGGATGTCCAACTGCCAGCTTAGGCCCAATCCCCGCAGGCCTAAGTTGGCAGTTGTACATCTCTTTTGCAGTCCGGGACCCCTCGGGGGATGTAGCAGTGTGCCAAGTGGCAGGTGGCCAGGAAGGAGCCCAAACTGGGGCCAGGCACCGTGTTGCTCGCACTTATCCTGGCTCACTGTGCCTGCTGCCGCCACTCGGTATCCCTGGCACAGAGTTGGGAAAGGCTCCTGCCACGGCCACTGAGCTCCCCAGCCGTGAGCCCAGCTTCTGGCTGAGCAGTGCTCCCTCTGTGGGAGCGCACTGACCACCAGGGGGCAGCTCCTGCATTGAGCATCTGCCCCCTGGTGGTCAGTGCACATCATAGCGACCAGTCATTCAGGTCATTCTGCTGTAAGGGTCGCTTACATATTATAGATATAGATATGTGTCATGGTCTTAGGATGCAGCTGGAAAAAGGATAGAAAGGGACCTTGCTCTCATGGAGGTTAAGGTCTAGGAGAGAACCGAATCCTGAACAACTGGTTTCAAGAGTGAATCGTGTAATAACAAGAAAAATGTGGGAAGGAAGAAGGGTACAGCAGTGAGGTCCCTGAGGAAGTAGCTTTGAAGCTGGCACCTGGAGGATTAGTAGGAAGTGCATGGCACCAGTTTCCCGTGGGCTCCCTGAATGGCAGTTTGTCCTTCTGTATTCTCACCATGGCAAGTGTGGCAAAGGGCCAAACAGCACTTGGGAGAGAGAGATGATTAACACAAAAATGCAAAGTCAGTCCCAAATCACCAAGAACCTTTATTTCACTTATATCAAACTGAAAGAGCAATTAAAATAAAAATACCGCCAATGCACAAAACGCTTTTACATCAATCACACTCACTAATAGAAAAGTGAAATCCCTGAGGAGTTGCCCATAATAAATAAAGCACTTAGGATGTGCTGAGTTCGAAGGAAAGTGTCCTGAGACCGTTCAATTTGGGGAAGTCGGTGGCCCTTTGCAAACTTCAGTTTCTCAAAAGGATATCCAACTGCTGCAAGTTTCCTGTCACGACAAGAAGCTGCCACTTTCAATAGCACCTTCCATGAAAAGAGGGAAAATAACCCAGCTTCTTCCTATCAACTTGCCCATAGCTCTGGGAAAGCACAGAGCAGGGGAGGACAGTATTTGCCTTGCGGGAATAGAATTTTACTGAATAAGTACGGGTGCTATTTTAACTTGTCATGAACTAAAATGAACCGCTTTCTCAGTGCATGAGTGTTGTACAAAAGGAACATAATCTCCCTGTTGTTTGTGGGGGACAAAAGAAGACCCGGGTTTCCTGTGAAAGGGTAAGGTTGATGTTTTAAAGAAGACTCAGGACTGAGGGCTGGGTTTGTAACTTTCTCTTCAGTTTAATAGTAAATATCATATTTCGTTGATTCTGGGATGTTTTCTTTACACACTTCAGCATCTCAAATTCAAATGGGCTTGGCCAATTAACTATCCCAAGTTCACTGTCAACTCTCTCCCTCCTTTCTTTCCCAGTGGTATATATAATAGTATATTTTATACTCGAGACTTCTTCATTCAATTAAATACGGTGCTGTGTAGTTCAGGAGACACAGTCAGCCACATAAAAATAAATCTGACATTTAAACCCTGGGAGTTCTCCCAGCTGAGAAGATGCCAGCAAAAACATTTGGCGTCTTACATTTCAACACGAGCACCAGCACCACGGGAAGGGTTGGGAGAATGCTGATGTGGGCTGAGCTCGCACTCTAGTTCTGGTTCTGTCCAGAACCGGCTGGGACAACAGTAAGGAAATTGATTTCACACTTTTGGGTCTCAGTTCCCCATCTTTAAAATGAGAAAGTGCGATCAGAGGGCCTCTAAGTCTTCCAGCTGAAAAGGAAGGTGATTGTAAATTTTGCACCTCGGAGAGCGTGTCACTGCGGAAATGCCATAGCACGCTGCCCCAAAGCCCTAGGGGCTTCTTGTGCAGGCTGCTGCTCAGACGCCTCTCCTGTCATTCCTGTCCCACAACCCCCAAGAGTCAAGGCTCCAAATTCAGAGACTGTCCTGGCTCAGGTAAGAAACGCAATTCATCCGCCACTTTAGTAACTGATTGGGAAAGGATCATTCTTGAGTCTAGGCCAGCTTGTCGACTTCTTTTAGAAACCACAGGACTCTATTAGCTAAGTTAAACTAAATGTCTACCATGAATTCAAAATATCAAAAGATTACAGCAGGGTTCACTTCGAAGTCCTCCTGATGGCCACAATTTCTAGGGATTCGCTGCTTTGAGTGCCTCCTTCCATGGCCAGAGAAGCATCAGCCAGAAAAACCTCTGATTTCTGAAAGAAAATAACAGAGAAATGTCATTGGAATTAACCATCACCTCAGCACCCTGCTCCCACCTTGAGATTTTACTCAACATGAATAAAGGAAAACACATGGCAAGAAATGGGTATTCCAAATGAAAAATGAGATGTGATCATAGCATCTATCAGTTTATGGTAAACTAGATGCCCAGTGCATGACATTTGTGCACGGGGGGGTGGGATGAGAAGGGAAGAGTACCCTCGAGGGATTTCCAACTGACAGCTTAGACCACAGGAGCAGGCCTTAGTCGCAGTCGGACATCCTTAGCGCTGCCTCGAGGGCAGGCTCCCGCCACCGCTGCTGCACTCGCCCGCCATCAGCTCAGCTTGTGGCTGAGTGGCGCTTCCCCTCTGGGAGCGCACTGACCACCAGGGGGCAGCTCCTGCATTGAGCACCTGCCCCTGGTGACCAGTGCACGTCACAGCGACCGGTTGTTCCACCGTTTGGTCAATTTGCACATTATCCTTTTATTATATAGGATAACACATGTATTTATATTTTTGATACACATATTTTTTAATTCAAAGTTATCACCTGTCTTGGGGATTTAAAGTACAGCATAGAGAATATAGTCAACAATATTATAATAACTATGTACAGTGTCGGGTGGGTATTTGAAATACCAGGGGGAACACTATGTAAAGTATATGACTGTCCAACCACTATGCTGTACACAAAACCAGGAAGGGATCAGAGAGATTGTTCCACTTCCATTATGACTTCCTGCATCCTACCTGCCTCTCCTCTCATTCCCAGGAACACACTAAGATCGGAAATATGCAAAAGAAATAGAAGAAGAGTATTTGAAGCTGTCAATGTTAATTGTATATTTGGGGGATGAGCACTAAATCTGTGTTGGCCAAATAAAAATAAATGAATAAAAGGATTAAATATGTAAGAGGGTCGAATCTTTTTCTAATTTGTTTCTATTGATTTTAGAGAAAGAGGAAGGGAGAAAGAGGGAGGAGGGAGGGACGGAGGGAGAAACATCCATTGGCTGCCTCTCGTATGGGGATCAAACCCACAAACAGAGCATGTGCCCTTACTGGGAATTGAACTGGTGACTTTTTGGTGCATGGGATGACGCTCAACCAACTGAGCCACACTGGCCAGAGAAAGAAGATCAATTCTTTAAAACAGTTTTTAATTAAAGAGGTAATACGTCTTCATTGCAGACCAATTAAAACACGTGGTCAAACAGAAAGAAAAACTATTACCTGTTTGGGAACATATCTTTTCAGACCTTTTCTTTGCTCCTATATATGCATATATATCGTCATAGCCCAAGATATGCCTGATTGGGTTAAAAACATTATACTTTATGAGAAATTCCATTTAATATTGCTGTTTTGGCCTCGAAGGCATTCTGAAACATCTGTGAAGACTGACAGAGACTTGGGGCATTTTGCAAGCACTTGAATGCCAAAGACTGAGTCATCTTTGCAGCAACGGTAGACTTAGGAGTCCTACTCTAGGAATCCTTGTGGTTTGCTGGTTCAGAGTAGCAGTAATCTGGTGCAGGGTGACCCTCTGACGCCCTTATGTGTTTGGTGAGGGTACTAATATCTGCCTTATTTCTAGTGACTTCTTTTTACTTGACATTTCCCCTTTGGGGAATGAAAAGGTGAAAATCACCTGTGTTTTGTTTGTGAGCATTGCTTTTACTGTAGGTGAGTAAAAGCCACAAGAGAGCTTAATGAGAGCAAGAGAAAGGGTTGTGGAATCATGAATGAAGGGAAACTACCCTCATTCAAACAGGTATGGAGTGGTCTCCAGTCCCCTTTCCATGGTGGGATCCAAAGAAGTCACCCTGCAGGAACACCGCACCCACCAGCCTGCCTGGCGCAAGAACTTGCTTGCGTGCAGTGGTGTTACCAAGAAGCACGAGCCCTGGCCAGTTTGGCTCAGCAGGACATGGGGTCAGCCCAAGAGCCAAAAGGTCCTGGAGTCAATTCCCAGCCAAGGGCATGTACCAAGGGCATGGCCTAAAGGCAGGTGTGGGAAGCAAACCAGTCAATGTTTCTCTCTGTGTGTCCTCCTCCCCTTCCTTACCCTCTCTCTAAAAAAATCAGTGGAAAAAAGGTATCCTCTGGTGAGGATTAAAAAAAAAAAAAAGCACCAAAGGCTTCAAAAACATTATCACCAGTCTAAATACACCTTGATGACGTAAAAATTAATGGCTCTTACCATTGACGTTACTGGTAGATCAAACTGTAGTCATCAACCAGAGAATAATCTGGGTCATCTGCAAAGAGCAGAACACAGAGCAACATGAAGCCAACATATTTTTTATTGGATCTTAGCCCTTTCAAATCAAAGATTCTAGCGATTGCCCTTTTGTAAAAAAGCAACAAAGCCTACACATGGTAGTAGTCATGACTACAAACCAGAGAATATTCTGGAAATTCCTATTATTATTTTTTGGCCCTTTTTCATCCATGTCTAGCTAGCTGCCCCTACAGTAAAGTCATCTTCAAATGTGGACAAAAATAAGTCCCACATTTTCATGTAATTATAAGACAAGAAATAAAAAAATGTAAATCTTTATATTTTTCGAAGATATCATTTCAGCCATTAATTTTTCCCCCGGTTACTAAATTTTTGCTAAGCTGCTCCATGCAGCAATAGCTGTCTCTCCCCTCATTCCCTTGAACATAGTTAGGTCTACCTTTCTTTTATTCAAATAATAGATATTTGTTCTGTCCCTATTACATGCCCAGTACTGTGTTAGGTATTGTGAGTGGTATAGGAAAAAGAAAAGTGCTTACTCTCAAGGATCTCTTCATTATCCAAAGAATATAACTAACAAAAAATGCTACCATGCCTATTTCTCCCAGAGATATGGCAACAGTTTGGAGGGAGAGGGGAAGACCAGTGACTAGTGAAAAATCCAATTATGGGCATAAAATATACAACATAAAATAATCTCTTAAGTAAGACTGCCTTCTAAGAAGTTCCTTTTGGCACTCCAGGAGCTAAATTCTCTTGGATAGCTATAAAATAGGCACCAATTTCCAAATTCCACTGTGTGACACATAGCATTATAGTAAGATTCTAATATAGACTTATTGTTTCAGAAATCTGATTCTAATTATCCCCTTCTTTCCCTTTATTTCAC
Source organism: Lasiurus cinereus (assembly GCA_011751065.1). Taxonomy (NCBI): domain Eukaryota; kingdom Metazoa; phylum Chordata; class Mammalia; order Chiroptera; family Vespertilionidae; genus Lasiurus; species Lasiurus cinereus. The sequence goes on from JAAGEH010000480.1 coordinate 53,670,706, forward strand.
AATTCTAGCTCCTCGGCCTTAAAGAAACCCTGACAAGCATCTCCAAAGGTCTTTCTTGATGGCATACCTGGTAAACTCTTAGGAATCGGGAGAGGTCCTCTCCTGTAAGAAATGAAAACCAAAGGCTTTCAGAGAAGATCTTGTTTTCCTAGTTTTCTACATCACACAACAAGCACTTGGCACTCTGCTCAGACCCAGCTTCTGCTTTAGAGGCTCAAGAAAAGTTCTGATGAAGCCAAGGCCTGCAGCACTGACTACTGGACTGGAGATGCAGACATTCTGCTATGCTGAGGCGTGAGATGCACCGTGGTCAGACGCACGGGGCCCTGGCCCCGCAACCAGACCGCCAGGAGGAACATCTCGGTTGTGTGGGCAAGACTTCCTGGTCTTGTACACTGGCATCTCCGTGTGTGAAATGGGAAGTACAAACAACTACCTCACTGTGAGGATTGGAAGAGCTAATTTCTTTCTCCTTTTTTTCCCCTCCTTTTTTTTATTCTTTAAAGTATTACAAATAGTAGTACATACATCTTTTTTTCCCCATTGACTTCCCCCCGGCCTTCCATACCCCCCAGTACATGCCCTCATCTGCCCCCCACCCCAGTGTCTTGTACCCATTGGTTATGCTTATATACATGCACACAAGTCCCTCGGTTGATCTCTTACAGAAACCCCCAACCTCCCCTGCTAGAAGAGCTAATTTCTATGAACTGTTTTGAATAATGATGATGATCATGCCATCCCCCCGCAAGAAAAACCACCCATTATCTTTTTATTTTTAAAAAAAATATATTTTATTGACTTTTTACAGAGAGGAAAGGAGAGGAATAGAGAGTTAGAAACATCGATGAGAGAGAAATCGATCAGTCACCTCCTGCACGTCCCCTACTGGGGATGTGCCAGCAACCAAGATACATGCCCTTGACCGGAATAGAACCTGGGACCTTTCAGTCCCCAGGCCGACGCTGAGCCAAACCGGTTTCGGTGCCATTATCTTTTTAAAAACTGGATTGAAAATGCAACAACTTAGACTCCAAAGTGATTGTATATAAAACAAAAGTTCCTCTTCTCTCAGGATGTTTTATGTCGGGGCATCAAACTTTTCTGTCAAGAGCCAGATGGTAAGTGATTTAGGCTTTGCTGGCTACAGTGGCTTCTCCTGCAGCTCTAGTCAACTCTAGTGGAAAGCAGCTGTAGACAGGATGTAAACAAACCAGTGCGGCCACGTTATAATACAACTTTATACAGTCTCAGCCGGTGTGGCCCAGGTGATTGGATGCCATCTCAGGCACCAGAGGTCACAGTTTCAATTCCTGGTCAGGGCACATGCCTGGGTTGCGGGCTTGATCCCCAGTAAGGGCTTAGTTGCAGGCAGGAGGCAGCTGATCGATGTTTCTCTTTCCCTCTCTCTTCCTGTTTCTAAAATCAATAAACATGTATTTTATAAAAAACTTTATATACTTAAGAGGGAGAGGGGGAGGTGGAAGAGGGTATAGGGGGATAAATGGTAATGGAAAAAAGGAAAGAAAAAAGAAAAACTTTATAGATAAACACAGAAGTTTTAATTTCATACAATTTTCATGTCACAAGATAGTATTCTTTCAATTTTTTTAAAATATATTTTATCGATTTTTTACAGAGAGGAAGGGAGAGATATAGAAAGTCAGAAACATCGATGAGAGAGAGACATCGATCAGCCGCCTCCTGCACGCCCCACAGTGGAGATGTGCCCACAAGCAAGGTACATGCCCCCAACCAGAACCGAACCTGGGACCTTTCAGTCCGCAAGCCGACGCTCTATCCACTGAGCCAAACCGGTCTCGGCTCTTTCAATTTTTTTCAACCATAAAATATTCACAGACACTACCACAACAGGTCGGATTTGACTCACAGAGGGCCAGAGTTTGCTGACTCCAACTCTCTGCAGGCGAGGAGAAAGGTATAGGACTCATGCGTGAATAATAAAATTCACATCCAGGCATGATATCATCCTCCCTGAGCTACGATTGGAGAAATCCATTTCACATTTGCCCTAAAATTGCTATTTCCAAAACTCTAGCAAGTACAATGGTAGCTACGTTTCCATGCTAATGTCTTAGAACACTAATGACAAAAAATGTCTATTAAGAGTATTTTTCTTCATTGAAAGGAAGCTGGTCATTACCTTGCTAAGTTCAGGCCCGTGGCCTTTCCTGATGGGGCTGCATTCTTCTGGGGGCAGTAGTAATTCTCATACATGATGCGTGCTGGAGGCAGCAAGAAACAAAACATGAAGGCGTCCCCCACTGTCAACAACACACGACAAGAGAATGGCTGAGAGGAAACCCCGCCCCGCCGCTCCATTCACCTGGCGGAGTCTGCCCAGTTTTTCGTTGATTCACAAAGTACTCGATGTCCTTCTCGATGCTGCACATCTCTAAACTCTTACGGACTTCTTCATACATCTAACGAAAAGAGGTACATCGAGGAAGAGGGATGCCATAAACCTTATTAAAACAGCTTTGATGTATGGCTGACTCATTTACAAATTTTATTTTGGAAAGATTTTTTAAAATAACACTGAGGGGCAAAGTAAACAGATACCAAGTCCCAAGACCTATGCCACACAGGGACACAAAGACAATTACTTGGAGAAAAGTTCTCCCATTCCATCCTACAGGTTTTCTTTGTGTTTAATTATCCTTCTAACGCAGTGGTTCCCAACCTTTCTAATGTCGAGACCCTTTAATACAGCTCCTCATGTTGTGGTGACCCCCAACCATAACATTATTTTTGTAACTGTCATTTTGCTACTGTTATGAATCGTAATGTAAATATCTGTGTTTTCCGATGGTCTTAGGCGACCCTGCTAGTGGTTCTCAACCTGTTCTAACGTGAATTCATCGTCTAAGTGAGAGCGGCTATTTCTTAGCAAAGAAGGTTGCAATAACTTGATTCTGGCTCCTCTGAGATCCAGGTTCCTCATGAGGATTACTGTGCACAAATTAAACTTGAATAATGGTCTAGGAATGCCTTAAAGTAAATCCTAAGTCCTGAAGTGACCATTAGCCGGGGCATCAGTCAGCTGCTAGTCCTTGGTGCTGTCCTGGATTGATCCTTGGGATTCACATCATGGAGTAACATCTCTGTCTTCCACAGATTGAACTGTGTTTAAGATGTCCTGTCTCTGTCCTCCTGCTCTGAGTTTCTTAAAGAAAAAGTCATAGCTGTAAAATAGGCCAAGAGGCAGGTAGGTTAGGTGCTTAACTGGGTCCTTCTATCAATCAACTATGTGGCCCTGGGTAAGGCACGGAACCTCTCTGCATTGCAGTTGAGAGGGGTGAACTAATAAATGTCTGCAGTTCCTTCCATGCTAATGGATGCCGCTGACTCACCTCATCGCTGGTGACACACTGTTTTGACAGCTGATTCACGTGTAACCACAATGCGTTCCGAAAGAAGTTTATTCGTTCATATTCTTGAGCTTCAAACACCTACAGAAACATAACCACATGTAAATACATATGCAGAGAAGAAAGGGGCCATTTGTCTGGATTGGCTATGACTTCAGAAACAGTGTCACCTTCAAGTATGCAAGCTTCTTGTCCATTTAGGATACTCCCTCACCATCAAGGAAGCTCATAAACTCTTTCTTTAAAATATATTTTATTGATTTTTTTAGAGAGGAAGGGAGAGGGATAGAGAGTTAGAAACATCGATGAGAGAGAATCAATCAGCTGCCTCCTCACGCCTCCTACTGGGGATGTGCCAGCAACCAAGGTACATGCCCTTGACCGGAATCGAACCTGGGACTCTCCAATCCACTATCCACTGAGCAAAATGGTTTTGGCGAAGCTCATAAACTCTTTCAGCAAGCAAAGAATGCAGATGGATTGCAATGTGGTATTAACACAAACAGAATGGGGTATAATTCTGAAGGTAAGCAGTTATGATGAATCCAGACACCCTGGTTCTAACCTGAATTCCAGCTCACATTTCCAACTGCCTCCGGGGCATCTCCACCAAGGCAGCCTGCCAGAGCCTCAGTTCAAAGCTTTGCCCCTCCCCCAAACACACACTCCCTCAATGAATGAATTCAATTGGCAAGACTGGACAGTTGGTCATAATTGTTGATGCTAGTTGATGAGTACATGGGGGTACTTGCACTTGTCTTCTAAAGTTGTGGGTTTTTAAGTTATTGCCTGAAAAACAGGTGTTTGTTTTTTTTAATGCAAATAACAACTTCTGGAAAATCAAGCTATTCTATAAAGTGGATGCTATTCTATTCAACAATGAATGTAATATATTCATGTGTTTTTACGCTATTGAATACAACATTTTACAGTGTAGAATGTTAAGCATATACTAGAGAGATAGTATAATGAATTCCTATGTACCACCCAGCTTTGTAAAAAATTTTGACCAACTTTGTTTCAGATTCTGTTAAAGCTCCTGTGTGCTTTTCCCAATCTCTGTCACCCTTCTTCTTTCCCAGACATAATCATTGTCCTAAATTTTATCATTTCCATTCATGTTTATATAATATGCATTGCTTTACATGTTCTCAAACCTTATAAAAATGGCTTCACTCCACGCTTTCCCATGAGAATGTGGAGTTAAGGAAGAAAAGTAAAAAAGTGTTTTAGCTCTGGCCAGTGTGCTTAGTGGTTAGAGCATCAGCCCACCCACCAAAGGGTCTTGAGTTTCATTCCTGGTCAAGGGCACATACCTGGGTTGCAGGTTTGATCTAGGGCCTGGTCAGGGCGAGTACAGGAGGCAATCAATCCATGTGTCCCTCTCACATCTATGTTTCTCTCTCTCTCTTTCTCCCCCCTCCTCTCTTTCACTCTCCCTAAAAACCAATGGAAAAAAATACCCTCGATGAAGGTTAACAAACAAACAACAACAAAGAGTATTTTAGAAGAGGGAGAGTGTCCCACAGCATCAGATGGTAATGACAGGTCAACTAAGATTAGAAACTGCAAAGTCTCCTACATTTTCCTTATCGCATACCAAGCGCACGTGAGGCTCTCTAAGTAATTACTTAACCATTAATTGAGTCCTCTGTTTCACGCCTGCGCTAACGGAACATTAGAAGCAGGCCACCGGGCCTCACACCGAGGGGATCACTGCTTCCTCCAAGAGGGCAGGGGCAGGGAGCAAACCCCGGGAACAACAGGCTGGGACAGGCAGGGGCCCTGAGATGTGGAGACAGCTCCTTCAAGAAGCCGGGCTGTAAGCAGAGGAGAAGGTAGAGATGGGAAGCAATCGCTGCTAAGTTTTAAAGCCAGGAGTGAGCTGAGTTTGCGTCCATCAGTGATCGGCAAACCGTGGCTCTGTTGACTAATGAGTTTGCTGACCACTGGCGTAGATGATAATGGAAGAAAGCCCCATAAAAGGGAGCTGTGCTCAAGGCAGCAGGGACAGGCAGCTGGACGGGATCCTGAGCCCAGGCGGTGGGAGCAGCCACTTCTGTGTTGTGTGAGGAGAAAAGGAGGGAGGGGGTGTGTGAGGGTCAGCAGTGTTCAAGTCTGAATTGGCACCGGAATCACCAGCAGGGCCTCTTAACACAGGTTCCGGGCCACCTCCAGAGTTTGAGTCAGGAGGTCTGGAGTCAGTCTAGCAAATTCCCCAGTGGTGCTAATGCTACAGGTTTTGGCACCTCATGTTGAGAAGCACTGGTAAGAAAATGTGGAGCCGAAACCGGTTTGGCTCAGTGGATAGGCCTGCAGACTGAAAGGTCCCAGGTTCGATTCCGGTTGAGGGCATGTATCCTGGTTGCGGGTACATCCCCAGTAGGGGGAGTGCAGGAGGCGGCTGATCAATGTCTCTCTCTCATCGATGTTTCTAGCTCTGTATCCCTCTCCCTTCCTCTCTGTTAAAAATCAATAAAATATATTTAAAAAAAAAAAAGAAAATGTGGAGAGGGTAACTGAAAATTGAGGAAGTTTGTGGGTCATGTCTTATTTTCTCTTAAACACAATGTGCTGAAAATGAAGGGGGGGTGAGGAGGGGTAATGGTGAAATCAAAGGTGGAAGGAAGCTAAACATTCTGAAGCCTGCTCACCTGCTGTCTGCATTTTCCTTATCACTTATCAAGGGCACGTGAAGCTCTCTAAGTAATTAATTAACCATTAATTGCTGCATCGGTTTCATGCCTGTGCTAATGGAACATAGAAGGCCTTGAACAGGGTTGGACAGAGTAGGGAAGAGAGAGAAAAATGAGGTTTAGCGGGAAACATGCCAGTTCCTTCCATCTTCCACTGAATCTTCTGATTTCCAATCTGCCCTCAAACAATTCCATCAGAATTGGTAGATATAGCCGAAACCGGTTTGGCTCAGTGGATAGAGCCTGTGGACTGAAGGGTCCCAGGTTCGATTCCAGTCAAGGGCATGTATCTTGGTTGCAGGCACATCCCCAGTAGGGGGCGTGCAGAAGGCGGCTGATCAATGTCTCTCTCTCATGGGTGTTTCTAACTCTCTATCCCTCTCCCTTCCTCTCTGTAAAAAAAAAAAAATCAATAAAATATATTTTTTAAAAAAAGAATTGGTAGATATAATCGGCGGAGGGCACATTTCTACAAGATAGACTCTCGGAGTTCTGGAAGCAAGACCCGCCCCCTCCTGAGCGTCCGGCTGGGCTACCTCGCAGGCCTTGATGTACTCGCTCTGCCACTCCTCTCGGACCTTGTCCAGCATGTTGATGTGCAGCATATACGCCTTGTCTGCAAGGAAGGGGAGGGGCTCGGGTTCAGAAAAGGGCAGGGGCCGCTCGCAGACCCACCCATCAGGCTCATCCCAGGTGGCACATGGCAGTGAGCGCACCGGGCTCCAGGAGCTCCGAGCACTGGAAGGCCATCAGCACATCGCTCGCCCTCACAATAGCTTCTGTGAAATCAGCACTGAACCGAGCCATTAGCAAGAACTGACCCAAGGAAGGAGAAGTGAGAGCGCCGGGGGAACCTCGGTCAGAACCTCTGTGTCTAATTCCACCTCAATAGTTTGCACCCCTTTTCATTTTCAGGAAATGTACCCAATGAGAGGTGCAGAGAACTGCCTTGAGCCCCAAAGGGCAGCGAGTTACTTTAGTTTGGGGTTTAGAGACTTCTTAAGTGACCGTGGTCATGAGAGGTTTATTTCCTGCGGGACACGCTGGGGATTAAAAGCTTGGAACTTAGATTTCCATGATGACAAGGCTTCCGGGCGTGGCTGTTTCTTTCACAGCAGGTACGAGTTAATCAGGGCTGAGATGGGCTTTTTAAATAGATGTTCCAGGAAAAAAAAATCAGAGTGAGCCTGGATCACAAAGCAGCTGCCACATGCTCCTTCCATCTCCATCCTTTTACACGGACAGCAACCAGATTGAGCAAGCCTTAGCCAGAAAGTGCTGGCTATTCACTTCCTCGGTTTCACTACCCTTTCTTCCCTTCCTTTTCCCCTTCCTGTTTGTCCCTTCCGAAAACCCATTGTATATGCATATGTTCTTCATTGTTAGGTAGAGCAGACCAGCTTTCTTGGACAGATTTAGGATAAGGTAAACCCCACCACAATCCTCCCCATCCCGGGAGCCACTCTCACCAGAATCTTCTGCGGCTGTCTTCGCAGTTGCCAGTTTCACAAAAAGCTGTGAGGGGGAAAAAACAAATGAACAAGGGATCAGGAATGCTGGGCCAGGATTCCGTAGGCAAAACCGATCTCAAAGCAATGGCTGCAGCCCTAACCAGTTTGGCTCAATGGATAGAGCATCAGCCTGTGGACTGAAAGAGCCCAGGTTCGATTCTGGTCAAGGGCATGTACCTTGGTTGCAGGCACATCCCCAGTAGGAGGCGTGCAGGAGGCAGCTGATCGATGTTTCTAACTCTCTATCCATCTTCCCTCCTCTCTTTAAAAAATTAATAAAATATTTAAAAGCAAAGGCTGCAAAGAGACAAGTGCTAGTACAAGTCTTACCTAGGGTTCTCTCATGAGCAAATCATTCAACTTGCCCTCTAATCGTTCGCCATTGCAAAATAGCCATCCATCAGGTATCTTACCCCACGTCTTCCTAAAGACATACTCCTGCCCTCTGGTTACTGACAATCTTAGATCCAGAGTTTATAAAATTAAATTTATAATTCACCCAAGCAGGAGGCAGTCTGGCTACAAAAAATACTTGAGTTGAGCTTTGAAGAAAGATGGAGAAAAAAAAATCAAAATTCTCTTCCTCGACTTATCACCCCATTCCCTCCCCAATGTTCTCCTTTCTCTAGCTCTTCCACAACCCCAAACATGTGAAGGGTTTTTCTGGCTCAGAGGATCCTAATTAGCCCAAAGGAAGACATTGCCAGAAGTTTGGGGAGCAGGTCTGTTTTTAATTAAGATCAGTAATTGGCTTTAGCTTGAGGTAATCAATCTCAGCTTTTTCAAGAGGTCAGCCCTCACAGGTACCTTTTCTTGTTGCTTCGGGTTTACCAGGTTGGCGCTTCGGTGGACAGCCTGCTCGGCGTCATCTTTGTCTCGGCACTTCTGCTCATAGTTCTTCTTTGCCTTAGTTGTTATGAGCCAAGAGAGGACCAAAATAGGTGAGCAGAACATAACCCTGCAAAGCAGCCATCCTCGCCTGCTAAGCCCAGCAAATACAAGGTACCCTGAACAAGGCTGTGATCCCCACTAGAACATGGCTGCTCAGAAGGCAGATGCTCTTTCTTGTCTATCGCTGAAACATCTCTCTAGCCCTTTTCCAAATTATGTATGTAGTGGCGGCCTGATCAAGGAAATTAAAAATTTATTTGGCAATATGAGTGTTAAAAACTGACCAGAACAAAAGGTGGCATTTCAGATGGAAAAAATAAAAAGATCTATGTAACTAACTATAAAATATGGAACCCATCCTGACCAGTGTGGCTCAGTAATTGAGCATCAACCCATGAAGCAGAAGGTCACAGTTCAACTCCTGGTCAGAGCACATGCCTAAGTGTGGGTTCGATCTTTAGTAGGAGATGGGCATGAGGCAGCCAATTGATGATTCTCTCTCATCATTGATGATTCTATTTCTCTCTTCCTCTCCTTTCCTCTCTGAATCAAAAAATATATATTTTTAAAAAATAAAGAAGTATCAGTAAAGACATATCTTCAGGTTAGGATTTTAAAAAAGATTTTGAAAAAAAAAAAAGAAGATTCAGAATAGTCACAGGGGGAAGCTCAAATCCAACAAGATAAATGGGATCATATCTATATATATAAAAGGCTAAGTAAGCAACCATCCCACTGTCCAACCAGCTGACAGGTATGATGCACACTGACCACCAGGGGGCAGACACTCAATGCAGAAGCTGCCGAGCTGCAGTGGCTTGGCAGTGGCGGTTCTTCGTGACACACCCAGAACCAGAGAGGAGGGGGCCTGATTCCAGGGTGCATCACCCAAGAACTGCCCTCTCACAATCCAGGACCCCTGGGGGGATGTCAGAGAGCCAGTTTCAGCCCTATCCCCGCAGGCCAGGCTAAGGATATCCACCTGCCAGAGGGACCCCACTCACTCTGCAGACAACCTTCAAGCCATGGTGCCCACCCCAGATGCTGCTGTCCAGAGAGGGACCATGGGAGATTGGATTTAGGGATGTCCAACCTGTCTCATCCAGTCCTGCCCTGCGGCCCCCTTCTAATTAGTTTCCTTTCAATGTGCACGAATCCACGCACCAGGGCACTAGTGGTATATATAATTTTGTGTCTTGGCTTAAAATATTTAAATTAGCTTACTATACTTTCCCAGGTTACTAGAAAGATAATATTGTGTTCCTACTATCTAGTTTCATCCTCAATTTTTCTAAGGCTTTAAAAAGAAGAAAAGTGAAATCACTAAAAGAGTCATTGCATTAACAAATAACATTATTGAAATGTTACTTGAGTACGACTATGTTCATACACAGCACAGGATTTCAGGAAAAGGCAATAAAATGAAACTCACATCCATGGTTTTCTTGAATTGTACACTCCTTTGTTTGTGGATTGCATCCATTATAAGCTCTGTCTGTGAAGAGAACACAAGCACTATTAGTAAAAACAGTAATCATTGTTAATACCATCTTCTCTTGAGCGATGTGTTCAAGATGGATTATCTCACTGAGTCCTCACACAACCCAGAAGGTAGATGTACTATTTATTATTTCACAAATGAGGAAACTGCAGCAAAATGGTTGAACAAGTTGCCCAAGGTCCTATGGCTGATTAATGGAGAGAGTCATTCTTTGAACTTGGGCAGCCACCATTGAGAAACATTGATCACCTTAGAACAGCCTCTTCAGCAACTCTGAGTTCAAGAAACTTTGGTGTCAAAAAATGACTTTTTAAACTTTTGTTAAAGTGCCATTTATATTCTAAGAGGGGTCTTTTTTCTGTAAGGTTATATTGGCACAGTTAAATTAGAGACTTATAAACATCCACTTCTGTGGCATTCATCAATGACACACCCTTACCCAGCAAGGAGCCTGGACAGGGTGAAGGGGAGAAATATTTGTAGGACAGCTAAAAGAAGTTGTTCTCGCACTCTTTTTAAAAATATATATATATTGTTGGTTTGAGAGAGGAAGGGAGAAGGAGAGGGAGATAGAAACATTGATGAGAGAGAATCATCCATCAGCTGCCTCTTGCATACCCCCCACTTGGGATTGAGTCAGCAACTAGACATGTGCCCTGATCAGGAATCGAATCATGGCCTCCTGGTTCATAGGTCGATGCTCAACCACTGAACCACAACAACCAGGCTGCTGTCCTACTCTTCACTCCATCTAATCCAGGAAAGGTAAACTACTCTGTTGCATTCACTTGGAAGCAATTTCTTTATTGTGGCTGTGGCATTAATACATGTATTAGTCAAAGTAATGCAGCTAGTAATAAAAACGTACCTCAGACATAAGAGTCCCTCCAATTTATCAAGCATTATATAATAAGCAGTTTTCATGCATCACAACAACCTATTATTACTCTTATTCCCATTTCCTTGGGTGTAAATTGAGGTGGATTAATTTACCAAAGGTTAACACTCAGCAAGTAGAGTTGAAATTTGAGCCCAAAAACCTGACTTTGTGCCCTTGCTCCTAATCATGACCCTAAACTACCATCATCCCTACGGTAGCTCTATAAAAGCAATTGGAAAGGTAGAAGATCAAGAGATGCAACCATTCAAAATGAGCTATGACATAGCTCTTGTGCAAAATGATACAATGCAAGATAATACTGAAAATTAAACTTGAATGTGGTTTCTTTTCTGCAATATTAAGTTGCTCTCTCTTACCATTACACACAAAGATAGATTTTCAAGATACCTGGAGAGAATATCTCACTTCAAATATGAGATTTGTAGAATACTTGAACTTCCCTTATGGCAACCTCAAGAGGCCCTCAGAGAACTGAGGCATCATCTTCTCTGAAAGGGAGGGACCAGAAGTAGCTATGCACCTGCTAATGGTGAGATACAATAGACAGAACAGACAGGACTCCAACATGATCCCCGCATGGAGGACTCGTGGGCAGATCCCTGCCATTGCTGGCATGGAGCTGTGGTTCACATTAGCTCCTATGTGGATTTGCCAAGAGGAGGAGCTGATAACGGTTCCTGGTTATCCCTGGCTCCATGGAGCAGATCAATTAGCAATGTTGGTCTATTCCATGATCCTTTCTAGTCTGAATACACACACTGCCATTCTTCCAGATTGGAAGCTGGGACTATTTTATAGTTTATGGCCCAAGCCAGGCCTCCTTATGCCAAAGTTCTACATATGCCAAAGTTCACCTGCTTCAAGCACCTCTCAGGTGGCCACAAAGTTCTCTGAGCCAAATCTTTCCACTTCATGTCATTCCTCTCTCTGCCTTCAAGGATTCCTGGCATATATACATCAGTAGGATCCTAGAGAGCAGCAATCGACTCTCTCACCTGACAGGTCTAACCCTGGGTCCCAGAGCTCACACCATTGGTGACCTTTGCTCAAGGCTACTGGATGACACTGAGTCCTGCTCTGTCTGCTGCACCAACTTGATTTAAGTGTCTCGTGTCCATGGTTCACTTAAAGGGTGACCCCACTCATATGGTGGCCCCTGTAAGTCAAGGGTTCTCTTTCAGGTCTCCTTGGGGAAGCGCTTCTTTGAGGATTCGAACTGTCTGCTCAGGTCAAATGTAATAACACAAAGTAGTGCAAAGACACAATCATCCCTGTTATAGGGTGAGGAGAAGTAAGAGGGAGGGGAAAAAGAGGAGAGATTTATAAACGGCCCAAATGACCCTGTCCGAATTATGGAAAGAACTACTCGGTGATCTGTCTACCCCACTCAGACCGTATTCTGAGAACTGGAAACATCACTCTCTGTAACCAAGGAGGTGTTTTTCTTTGGAGACCGCTCTCTAAAGAGGCAGGACAAAACTCTGCCGTGGTCATTCCCATCTCAGCTGATACGGTCAAATGATGTGGGTACCAGAGAAGAGAGTAGCTGACCATGTGCTGTCTGTCAGGCTTAGCACATTCTGGGCTGGGGAAGGAACCTCAGTACCCTAAAGCATGCAGACTCCTGAGAATAGCTCCTAAGACCCCACTCTACCTGCCAACCACCAGGAGTGAGAGCCTCATCTCTTACAACCCTCACCTATAGTGCCTTTCACTCTGCTGGTTTCAGATTCAAGGTCACTTCCTCCAAGAGGCCTCCCCATCCCCATAGATTAAGTGAGGTGTTCCCTCTGTACGTTCAGGTGGCCTTGATCTCCCCTACCATTTAAGGTTCATCACACTTTACCATGATTACTATGCTACCTCAGTTTCTCTGGCCAAGCTCACCACTCAGTGAGGGAACACTGACCACGCCCACATGGCTCCCCACCCTCGGATAGCTGTGTAAATAAGTACACCATAGACTTCTGGCCGGTCATTCTACATGCCCCTCCCTTCCCCAGTCTAACAAAAGAAACCAACTGGTGGCTTTCCTTGATAAGTGGAAATGGCTTCATTTCCAAGAAGTGAAAACCAAAGTGTGCAGGTTTGAACAGTGGAAATGAGAAGTTAGCAATGACATATTTCCCCCAAAGCTTGAAAATTTTTTTTAAAGTGTTTATATACGGAAGTTGGTACAACCCAGAGTTCATTACGATACAAGTATACACAACTGTGTTAATCAACTTGGGACTTTTCCCAGGAAGCTGGGAAGGAGGCTAACGTTATCCTGCTGTGGAGAGCACACTAGGTGGATAGGGAACTTGGCTGACAACGGTCGGCTGAACGGCGGCTGCTCTATTGCCTAACGGATTTCAGAATGTGGGCTCCCAGCTCTGAGCATTTTCTCAGTGGCTTGTTAGGAGGGGAAGTTTCGGAAGCCTTGCAAAATTAACAAAACTTTCTCCGAAATCACTAGGGCTACCCAGGGCACTTGAAAGATGGGAAAGAATGACTCTCTTCTCCTCTTAGTGGAAATCATGTGTGCAGGGACCTTGGTTGTCTAAGGCAGTGGTTGGCCAACTGCGGCTCTCGAGCCACATGCAGCTCTTTGGCCCCTTGAGTGTGGCTCTTCCGCAAAATACCATGATCTGGACGAGTCTATTTTGAAGAAGTGGGATTAGAAGAAGTTTACGTTTAAAAAATTTGGCTCTCTGACTTGGCTGTGCTAGACTTTATTGAAGAAAGAGGGGGTTCCCCTTTCCAATCAGAGTTTAAATAGTGGCAGCGCTATGAGAAGCAGGCTGGACCCCTAAATCTAGCAATGGTTACAAAAAATAATGGCCTGGGGAGTAAGGGGGCCCAGAACCGTGAGTCTCCACACAGTTTGCCGATAAACAATCCCACGGGTTAAAAGAAGAGCACAGTTACACGAGCGTGGGGCTGAGCCAGGAGCTGAAGGAACAAGCCAGCCTGGAGCGCTCTGCCTAAGAAAGGCAACATCTTAACACGTATGCAAACCGACCTTTTTCCGCTGCAGCTTTTGCTTTTCCCGGAATTCTTCCAGCTTCCTCGCCTCTTCTCTTAGAGTCTGTGCGAGCTGAATGTGACATTGGGCCACATTGTCTACCTCTGCAAAAGAAGTTTAAACAATAATAAACCAGGTGGACATATCATGTGCAAAACTGTACGCACTTTAAAATTAGATACGAAATCCTGAAGCAAGTGGCTAAATGAACGGACTACACTTGGTCACCAACACTTACTGAGACCCTCCATGTGCCCGGCATTGCCCTGGCCACCAAGATCAAGGCTGGCAGGTCTTTTTTTTTTTTTTTTTAATATATTTTTTATTGATTTTTTTTTTTTTTTACAGAGAGGAAGGTAGAAGGATAGAGAATCAGAAACATCAATGAGAGAGAAACATCCATCAGCTGCCTCCTGCACACTTCCTACTGGGGATGTGCTCGCAACCAAAGTACATGCCCTTGACCACAATCAAACCTGGGACCTTTCAGCTTACAGGCTGACGCTCTGTCCACTGAGCCAAACCAGTCAGGGCACTGGCAGGTCTTTAACTTAGCCTTTTACCCCTAGCTGTTACTAACCTACTGTATGTCCAACACCAGGGAGAAGTTCATGGAGCTTACGTAACAAGAGACATTCCTACACCCACTGCAATTTCAAATCCCACCCTTCGTTCTCAGTAGGTGAGCCCTAAGGATCTCTAACATCTTATGTGCCTGAGCATTTTTAAGAAAGTCATACACCAAAATTTTGGCTACAAGAGTTATCTCTGGAGAGAAAGGTTATTGTTGATTTTTCCCCCTTGGTTTCTACGTAAAACCTTGGCAATGAGCATGGCTTACCTCTACAATAGAAAAATTAAAATGTTAATCTTACTTGTTCTATGAAAACAAATTGAAGTATGGCACGTAAACTAGAAAGACTAAGAGATCTTATGTAAAAATATTATTTTAATTTGTGTGTCAAGATAACTTGAATAAGGTTAAAAGATACATGATAAAAAAAGGTATTTGCAATTTGTTTAACACAAAAGTAAATAGCTATATTAAAAATATTCACAAAACATATATATTCACAATATATATATATATATTCCAGTATAAAAAGTTGGTTAAAGAACTTGAAATATAAAAAAGATCAGTTCCATGGCCTATAAACATTAGAAAAATATTCAACCTTAACACAAAAATGTAAAATTTTAAAACATTGAAATATCCGTTGCCAGTGTGGCTCAGTTGTTTGGAGCGTCATCCTGTGCACTGAAGGATCAGAGGTTTGATTCCTGGTTAGGGCATATGCAGGAGGCAACTGATCAATGTCTCTCTCTCTCTCTCTCTCTCTCCCCTCTCCCACCACCCCCCTCCCTCCGTTCCTCTCTCCTTCTCTCCCTCTTTTCCTCTCTCCCTCATCCTTTCTCTCTCTCTCCCAAATCAATAAAAACATATCCTCAGGTAAGGATTAAAAATAATAATAAATTAAATTAAACATAGAAACATAATTTTTTACCTTTCAGTTTGCCAAAATGTTTAAGCATTAAAATTTGCGGTATTGGAAAACCTGGAAGAAAACAGCACTGCTGCAGGGGGGGAAATCAATACAACCTTTCTGGAAGAAATTTGACATTCTGTAAGATCAAAAAAATTTAATATTTAGTACTAATGTAAAAGAATGAGGCAGATCCACATGAACCGAAATGGAAAGATGTCTATGCTATACTATCAACTGAACAACTAAATTATAGTTTAGTTTTGTCTGAACATGTCTGTATGTCTGCAATTAGAGAGAGAGGGACAGAGAGACTGAGAGCTGTAAATGCATAGACAAAGGTCTGGAAAGATATATACTAAACTGCTAGCATGATTAAAAATTGATATTTTTCATTTAAAAAGCAATTTAGAAACATATGTGCCTCCTCAGATTTTGGTAAAGTTTCTTTTTTATTTTTATTAAATATATTTTATTAATTTTTTACAGAGAGGAAGGAAGAGGGATAGAGAGTTAGAAACATCGATGAGAAAGAAACATCGATAAGTTGCCTCCTGCACACCCCCCACTGGGGAGGTGCTTGCAACCAAGGTTCATGCCCTTGACCAGAATTAAATCTGGGACCCTTCAGTCTACAAGCCGATGCTCTATCCACTGAGCTAGACCGGTTCCGGCTAGTTTCTTTTTTAAATATATATATATTTATTGATTTCAGAGAGGAAGGGAGAGAAAGAGAGAGATAGAAACATCAATGAGAGAGAATCATTGATTGGCTGCCTCCTGCATGCCCCCTACTGGGAGCGGGGGAATAGAGCCCGCAAACCGGGCATGTGCCCTTGGCTGGAATCAAACCTGGGACCCTTCAATCCTCAGGCCAATGCTCTATCCACTGGGCCAAAACAGCTCCACCCCATAGATATTGATGCATTGCCATGGTGTGATCCTATTTATTTATATGAATAGATATAAACATAACTGTGTGTACTGCATAAAAAGGTTGGAGGCATATAACTGCTTAGTACTAAGAACTGAATACTTGGGCCGAGACCGGTTTAGCTCAGAGGATAGAGCGTCAGCCTGCGGTTCGATTCCGGTCGGGGGCATGTACCTTGCTTGTGGGCACATCTCCAGTGTGGGAAGTGCAGGAGGCGGCTGATCGATGTCTCTCTCTCATCGATGTTTCTGACTTTCTATCCCTCTCCCTTCCTCTCTGTGAAAAATCAATAAAAAATATATTTTTTAAAAAAAGAACTGAATACTTGGGTATTTGTTATCTTTTCCACAGTTAGTTGTCTCATTTGAATTTTTAATATAAATACATATTTTTAATAATAAAATGAAGCTGCTTGTTGTGGAAAAAAGAAAACAAGTAAAATAGCAGCAAATAAACATGCTGAGGAGACCCAGCCTCTGCTGACACCTCCCTGGGCTCAGCACGGTTGGCCTTGTGGGCATGCAAGAAACGAAGACGCTGCCCACATCCTGAGAAATGTATTCACTGGTGAGTTAAAGAGGGAAGAGGACACCTCTGGAAGGTTAAGATGAATATTTACTTGGTTAACCTTACCAAGCCAGAACCACTCAACTGGCCACAGAAGCACTTTGGGCACATGCACATACCAGGCCGTGGTTAAACTCCTCAGTTCGGAAGCACCAAGTAGTCTGAGGAACAGAAAGCCTCGAAAGGAGCTTTGGGTAACGGGCCTGGGGAATATGAGAACTGGACAGGCCCCTGGATGACCACATGCCAGGGCCTCCACTTGGACTTCAAGTGTGAGAACCACTTCTGTCAGGAAGTCAAATGCGCAGCCCAACATGCAGGTGTGGAAGGTTCCCCAGCTCCTGTCAACTCTGCAGAGCTACCTCTCACCTTAGGAGTTGCTCCCATTTTTCCACCCAACGTGGGATTCCTGTTCAATGAAACCCCACCTTTGATGACGGACAGTAAATACGTTTTTAAAGAATCACTTACGCTGCTTGAAGACTTCAAGGGCCCGCTTCAGGGTGCTAAAAAACAAGTACATATATGATTTCAAGTTCTGGAAATTGGCTGTACAATCTCCTTCTAAAGCCACTGAATATACCTCTTGGCCCACGGTTCTAGACTCATTTTAGCCCCCAAGCTTCAGAGGACAGCAAAAGATCAAGACTTCAGGGGGTGGAATCTAACTTTAGGGGTGGCGGCCTGGCAATGTCATCTCCTCGTCTCCCTGCTGTTCTTCATGTACAAGGGAATAGTTTACCAACCTTTTTCTTTTTTTCCTTTGTTAATCCTCACCTGAGAGTATATTTTTCCCATTGATTTTTAGAGAGTGGAAGGGAGGGAGGGAGAGGATAAAGGAAGTAAGGAAGGAAGGAAAGGAAGGAAGAAAAGACATTAATATGAGAGAGAAACATCGATTGGTTGCCTCCTGGACCTGGGCCAGGGATTGAACCTGCAACCCAAGTACATGCCCTTGACCGGGAATTTAACCCGAGACCCTTCAATGTATGAGCAGGTGCTCTAACCACTGAGCAACCACAGCCAAGGTTCTACCACTCTTATGACAAGCACTTTGGCCTTAAACCCTAATGAGGCCCATCAGAGGCCAGAGGCCAGAGGCTCTCAGTATAGCCGATGAGGTGACAAATCCTACCTAGCCCATGGATAAGCAAAGTCACTCGCTCTCATAGGGCACCTTCCTAAAGATAATCCTGGAGGTGACAAAAACATAAGTCACCTAAATGGCCTTTCACTTCAACCTGGCAGCGAGGTCCCCAGTTCTCATATCCTGCTGGGTGTTCCTCTCTGAGGTGTATTCATAAAGGGAACGGCTGTCTTTTCTCACGGAACAGAAGAGAACGGGCCAGAGTCTCTCTATGAATTTACTCAGGTTCCAGTAAACTGTATAACAATATAAGAGACACCATTTTGGATCAGACTCATCCTGATAAATATATTTTCCAAGAACTATGTGAGAGAATGTGGCTATTACCCATCACATCACCTCAAAAGGTTTTGGATATTTTGCCAAACAGCTTATATATTTTATAAATAAATGTTGTTGGTTGTTTTTTAGGAGGTGGGGGTGTTAGCTGACCCACTAATCTCCCCTTTAAAGTATCTAAATCCTGCTGGAATAACAGTGCAACTTGCCTAAGTCTACGCAGCTTTGACCTGTGAACATGTAAGTATTTTACATATTCAAAAAATAAAACTAAACCAAACAGGGAAAATAATCCTCAAATTTTAAAGCAAACTGAAATGAACTTAATATAAAATTGGTTATATAATCACACCGAGAAAATAAAATTTTAAGTGACTTTAGAACACAGGATTCTTAGTGAAATATAGCCTGAGATCAAAAGGAACTGCAAGAAAATGGTGAACATTTTTCACAAGTTTTCTTGTTAGTAACATAGTGATATTATTTTGAAAATTTTTGATATATGTTATCATATAAAACAAATAATTATGCTAATATTGTCAGGAAGTAAGATTTCCCACTTAAGAGGAAATGAATGTAAAATTAAGGAAACTAAGTAAAACCCTGTAAAGTGAAATTGAATTGGAAATATTAATATGAACTTGTCCCCTAGAAGCAGCGACATCTCTGTGACAATGACCAATGTGAGAACTTGAGAGTCTCATCTCTAAACATGACTGATTGATAATTAAAAGGAACTAAGTATATTTTGAGAAATAGCTGTTCTGAGTTTAATTTAAAGTCACAAAATTATATTAACAAAATATGACAAATGTAGATAATTATGAAATCTAGGTGATGGGTTTCTTATGTTTTTCTTTTTCCTTTTAAAGTGTTTTTATATTTTTATTTTCATATATTTAATTGATTTTTTTTAGAGACTGAGGAAGGGAAAGAGAGAGAAAAAGAGAGAGAGAGAGAAAGAAAGAGAGAGAGAGAGAGAGAGAGAGAGAGAGAGAACAGTAATGTGAGAGAGAAACATCAATCAATTGCCTCCTACACACACCCCAACCAGGATCAAACCTGTAACCTGGGTATGTGCCCTGACCTGGAATCAAACTGGTGACCTTTTGGAGTACGGGACTACGCTCAACCAACTAAGCCACGCCAGTCAGAGGTCAGTGTGTTTTTAAATTTTTCATTTACAACATCAAAAATAAAAAATCATTAAGTTAAAAAAATATTTCTTTGTACTAATGTCCTATGTCTGTGAGTAACAAATTTTTAGGCTTATACAACCATAAATATTTTACCTATCTCCCAATATTATTGTCATTTTCACTATTCTAGTACTTTGCAGTCTGGGAGTGCATGTGTGCATGTGTGCATGCATGTATTTTAGAAGCAAGAGAAGAGGAATGACAATATCATGACTGCCCCCATTCAGACCTCTGAGGGGACCCAGACCTCTTTGCAGCTGTATACAGCACAGCAAAGCAGCATGCAGGTCAGTATGTAATGTGATTGGGTCTGCAGAGGCCTGCAAAGTCTGAACTAGTTCTCCTGACTACCTACCCACACCCCCCAACAACACTCTTGTTTTGGAGAAAAAAAAAAATCTAGAAATTTCCATATGCAAAGAACTGGCCACAAAATATGTGAGGTCCCCTGCAAAATGAAAATCTGGGACCCCTTGTTTATACACGATTAATAATTTCAATGGTGACAGCAAAGAGCATTAAGCTGATTATGAAGCCTTTCTAAAGCGGTTCCTGTATGACAGACTGCCCATGAAGCCAGGAATGATGGGAAATTAAATAACTGTACTACAGAAACCTCACATTGGTGATGAGAACTACAAATGGTGCAAAAACAGTCTCTTGTAGCTATCACAAACTGTGCATATGTATACAGGCGTGCGGTCATGGGTGTGTGTGTGTGTAAGCCTCTCTACTAAATTTCTAGTATAAAATTATATATAATGTAACCCCACCTATGGAAAGTATACAGAGAAAAGGACTTCAAGGGAAACTTAGAAATTATTAATAATGAGTTGTAGCTTCATAGTTCACTTTAACCTTCTACTTTTCCAAATTTTTCACAACTGAAATTAAATGAATTAAAAATTGACAGTATCCAAGACACTTCGCCCTCCTGGCCAGCTCTTTCTCCTGAAGTGACGGGCCTCAGCAGTGGAAGCCAACCTGGAAACCAGAAAGAAGTGTGGCACCTACTTGATCTCAGACTGTCCACATGGCTTCTTCCTAGAGAGGCTCAGCAGGTCTTTGCCATATCTCTCTTCAATTGATGCCCTAAGTGGAACAGAAGAGAGGGTTATAAGTCCTCCTCAGGGCTGACTCTCAGGCCCCTTGAAGGCAAAACTGCACCTTTGAGAGTAGCTCAGATAAAATACCACTCTCTAAAACATAAAATTCCCTCTATGTAACAGGGAAGAATTATAAAAGACCAGTGGCCTTTATCTCTAAGGTGGTCTTCTCTGGCTAGAAGTCCCTGACATAAATATTACAACAAAAGCAAGCATGGCCTCCAACCAGCACAGATTAAAATGTCAAAACTATGTGTGGGAATCCCTTTACATGTCCCACATGGTTCAGGGTTCCGGTTCAGGGTTCGGGTCCTGGAGGAGGCCGTACACAAATGAAAAGAGACCTGAAAAGTATTAATTTGGCAATATGGGGGGCCAGGGGGAGCCCACCTCTAGTGGGAGAACTACCGCCTCCCTTTCGCCTTGCCATCCCTTTTATTCAGGTTGGGGATACACCCTTTGCCCTGAAACAGGCAATTCCAGTAACAAGTAGATTATCTTATCAGTAAGGATTTACATGATGATTTGGCGGGGAAGTTGCTTCAACTATCCCTGTCTCAATTAGATAGGGGGTGGCTGGCTCTGACCTTTCAGAGCTTCAAGGTTGACCAGCCTTCTGGGTTCCTTGTCCACACTTTCTATTAGTGAGACAATTACTGGTTTCCGGCAACCATGATCCAAGAATATGTATATATTTGGGGATTTTTAGTGGCATAAGTGCTGTTGCCATCATTTTTACTGTATATGCCAATCACAGCCACTTGACCAAAGTATAAATTCTTTGAGAAGAACCATATTGTTAGACCCAGAGGAGATTTTACAGAACATCAACCACAACCCTTTCATTTTAGAGGAGGAAACTGACAGAGAGAAAGGTCTAGGCCAGTGGCCAGCAAACTCATTCATCAACAGAGCCAAATATCAACAGTACAACGATTGAAAGTTCTTTTGAGAGCCGAATTTTTTAAACTTAAACTTCTTCTAACATCACTTCTTGAAACTAGACTCGCGCAGGCCGTGGTATTTTATGGAAGAGCCACACTCAAGGGGCTCACAAGTTGCAGTGTGCTGACCACGGGTATAGTCCCTTGATTAATACCACCACTGCCCACTGGGAAGTTGGGATTAAAAGACCTGGGTATCTGGGCTTTCATCCCAGTACTCTACTTCCCTATAGGTCTCAGCTTCCAGTACATTCTATTGAGTACATGTTATGGATTGGATTGTATCCTTCTCCCTCCCAAAAATGTTGAAGTTGTATAACCCCCTGTATCTCAGAATAGAACTTTATTTGAAAAGTGGGTCATTGCAGATATCAGTTGAGTTTACAGTAGAATAGAATGGACCCTTGATCCACTGAGACTAGCATCCATGTAAGAAGATGATATGAAGACACAGAAGAATGCCCTCTGAGGAGATTGGAGTTAGCAGCTGCAAATCAAGGAACACCAAGGATTGCCAGCAACACTAGAAACTAAGAAGAAAATAAACCCATAGAACAGATTCTCTACTTGAGCCTTCATGAGAGCCTGATCTTACAGGCATCTTTTTTTTAAATATATTTTTTATTGATTTCAGAGAGAAAGGGAGAGGGAGAGAGAGATAGAAATATCAATGATGAGAGAGAATTATTGATTGGCTGCCTCCTGTATGCCCCACACTGGTGATCGAGCCCACAACCTGGGCATATGTCTTCACCAGAAATCAAACCGTGACCTCCTGGTTCATAGGTAAACACTCAACCACTGAGCCACACCATCAGGCCTGCAGACATCTTGATTTTGAACTTCTGACCTCAAGGACTATGAGAGAGTAAATTTCCAGTTTGTGGCAATTTGTTATGGCAGCTTTAGAAACTCATACATTTATGGCTTGACTGTAACTTGACCACAAGGTACTACTGTCTAAGGGAATCTGTTATTACCACCCTGGCAATTTGTTATTCTTAAGCCCTTCCTTAAAGATAGATAGTGAGGATCCCAGAATAAGAGCTGTATACAGGGCAGGTTGACTCTCCCTAGGAAAGAACTGGGTCCAACTGGTATGGCTCAGTTGGTTGAGCATCCTGTGCACCAAAAGGTCACCAGTTTGCTTCCCGGTCATGGCACATGCCCAGGTTGCAAGCTCCATCCCCAGTAGGGAGCAGCTGATCCATGGTGTTTATTTCTCATTGATGTTTCTATCTCATTCTCATTCTCCCTTCCTCTCTCTCTAAAATCAACAAAAATATATTTAAAAAAAAGAAAAGAACCAGGATATGTACTGGGAAGAGCAGAGTCCCAAGGCACCAAGGCTGGGAATCCCCCAGTCCATAGGTGTAGCTGCTAACCTACAAGTGGTGCAGGATTCCATGCATAAAAAGGTTCCACAAACACGCTTCCCTCCTCCCTACTCAGTATTGTGTTGCAATCCACAATTAAGAGACCTGACCTGACCACCAAGTTCCTGGAGAAATCCTTTCTGAAAAATATACTCAGCCATCATAAGAGATGATTAAGTAGAGTGGAAAAGCCATCATATATGGAGTTAATAGAAGCACTTCCACTGTTTAGTGCTTTTATAATCTTGGACAAGTCATTTAAACCCCCATTGAGCCTCAGATTTCTCATCTGTAAAATGGAGCTAATGATGTATACTCTACCTATCTTCTAAGATTAACACTATGGTATTAGTATTGGGTACCATTTACCCACCACTTGCTGTGTATCAGGTACTATACTAGGCACACTGAAGTGGTTAACAACACAGATTCCCGAGGCCAACTTTCCTAGATTTGGAACCAGATCTATCCCGTAGGCAGGTTACATCACCTCTCTGAACCTCAGTTTGTTCAATTGTAAAATAGGGATGATAAAACTTGCCATACAAGGTTATTATGATAGTTGAATAACCTACTATATGCAAAATACAGGTAGCTGGCTTATATCGAGTACATCTTCAATAAATGACAGCTATTAACATAAGCTCATTTAGTCACTGCTACTCTCTGCAATATGATTATCCTCGATTTTCTATTTCTTATTTCCTACCCATATCAGGAGTTCTGTCTGTAATGTATGGCCCCATGAGGGGCTCAAGAAGGCAGAGAGTCTACGGATTTGGGCTACCAGTGATAAGATAGGTTCATTTTAATTGGTAACCAGTGGAAGACCTCAGACGGGAGTGCTATGTAGAATGCTTCCTTTACAGAAAAAAAAAAAAAAAAAGCAGCAGAAATTTTGACCTGGATTTTGAAGGATGGGGAGAATTTACTAAAGCATAGAGGACAAAGGAGGATATTCAAGGTGGGAAATAACAGAGTAAAGATGTAGAGGCAGAGATATCCAAAGCATGCTTGCTAATAAACTGCTGGAATGGACAGTGATGTCATGGGCGACAATGTATGAAACAAAAGGAAAGGGCAGATAGAGAAGGTCCCTGTGCGAGAAACAAGCCTTTCTTCCCAGAAAGTCACCTGCCCTTCTGCCCAGAGTTGATGAGGCATAAACATAGGGTCTGTGTGTAGGATGCCTCTGGGATTCCGTCACTTTCTAAGTTCCCACGGTAAATGACTTACTAACTTAAAAATTACACGTTTGCCAGGCCAGTGTGGCTCAATGATTGAGCATCAACCTATGATCCAAGAGGTCACAGTTCGATTCCCGGTCAGGACATGTTTAGCCACATATCATAAAAATGTAGTAAACATATGCATATCACACTTGATGACTCAAGTCAATAAAATTATACATACTTTTTTAAAGTTACACTTTCATGCAAAAGACAGTGGAAACAATAATACCTCATGCAGTTGATGTGTGTCAAAGAAGACTATTTCTTTTTTAAAATAATATATTTTTATTGATTTCAGAGAGGAAGGGAGAGAAAGACCAAAAAAAACAAAAAACAATAATGAGAGAGAATCATTGATCGGCTGCCTCCTGCATATCCCATACCAGATAGAGCCCACAACCTGGGCATGTGCCCCAACGGGGAATTGAACTGAGACCTCCTGGTTCATAGGTCCCTGCTCAACCACTGAGCTACGTCAGTCGGGCAAAGGAGAATATTTCACAGACATATTATAAACCTCTATGTTACAGTTAAAGAGATACTGAGACAAATCTCCCAGCACAGCACATAGCAAACACTCCACATGTGGTTGTTAGTATGGAACTGCTCAGACTGCCGTGTGGTGCTCATCATCCATGTCATCATTATGCCTGTCCAGCTGGTGAGAAGGGTAAACTGGGAACATTTACAATTTACTGATGGATTGTTTGTTACTCTGTTTTGTTACTTACTTGCTGTGTTACAATAAGTCATCCAGGACTTGCTGGGTACAGATCAGCTACAGAGCACATCCTGAGACAAGACCCAGGGATCGGCCATACAGATGCCAGAAAGGCAGCATGCTTGCCCACTCCAGAGGAGCCTCTGACACTATGCTGTGCATTTGGGTGATTGTTCTGTCTGACCCCAAATGGGTGTAAATGGGTTGACTGAAATCCCTCTGAGTGTGACCAAGGTTGAGCTGCTAGAAACGCCAGAGAGGTCCACAGCAGGACTTTGACGTTTTGGCAGGAGGGGCGGGGTGTCACAAAACTTGGATACAGGACATATTTAGCCACATATTTTAAAAAAGAGAGAAAAAAAACTTGCCCTAGCTGGCTTGGCTCAGTGGATAGAGCGTCAGCCTGCGGACTGGAGCGTCCCAGGTTCGATTCCGGCCAAGGGCACATGCCTCGGTTGCGGGCTCAATCCCTAGTGGAGGGGGTGCAGGAGGCAGCCCATCAATGATTCTCTCTCATCATTGATGTTTCTATCTCTCTCTCCTTCTCCCTTCCTCTCTGAAATCAATAAATATATTTAAAAAAAAAAACTTGATACATGTATGTGTATCACACTTGATGAACTCAAAATAATAAACAGTAGCCTGGCTGGTGTTGTTCAGTAGTTAGGCATTGACCTATGAACCAGAAGGTCATGGTTTGATTCCTGGTCAGGGCATATACAGGGCTGTCAGCTCAATTCCCCGGGGGGGTGAAGTGGGGGGGTATGCAGGAGGCAGCCAATCAATGATTCTCTCTCTTCATTGATGCTTCTGTCTCTCTCTCTCCCTCTCCTTTCCTCTCTGAAATCAATAAACATGTACTTTAAAATAGTAAGTAATATATATAGGACAGATTGCTGCTGCCTTTGCTCCTGTCTCTGTGTGTGTTGCCTCTAGTCCACACGAATACACTAGGGCTCCACATGAAATTACAGCAGCTCAGTAAAATGATGCTCAAGAGCCTCGGAAGACGTTTCAGCAACATCAGCCTCTGGCCCAGACTCAGCAGACCAAGTCCCAGGTCCTATAAGCACCCCGCACCTCACAGAGCAAGAGGAAATGTTAGACCCCCCAAGCCAGAAGAGGACTGCGCTTCTCCACATAAATGATCCCTGAGCAGCATGCAACGGGGGAGCCCACGCTCTGTCCTCCGTCACAGCTGCCTCCTTCTGGTGAGCACGCCACCAGCAAAGGAAGCCCAATGGCCAGGCAGGCCACTCGCTCAGGGGACTCCAGTCCCCACACTCAGGCCTGTGTACAGATCGGACGCTCTGAACTGATGGCAGCAGATTCTTCCTCCAAATCAGAGCACACGGGACTGGTTTCTTTCACTATGAAACCCCTGGAAATAATGGCCATATATTTGAAATCAAATGGATTTCAGTCAACCCATTTACACCCATTTGGGGTCAGACAGAACAATCACCTAAATGCACAGCATAGTGTCAGATGCTCCTCTGGAGTGGGCAAGCATGCTGCCTTTCTGGCATCTGTATGGCCGATCCCTGGGTCTTGTCTCAGGATGTGCTCTGTAGCTGATCTGTACCCAGTATTCTAATAAGAAATACAGTATCAATGCTTAATCATGCTTAATGTGCATATATTTCTCCCCACTTGCCCATATATTTTTGTGGAACGTTTTAAAAGTGGGAGCTTCGCTCTTGGGTTCTAGTTGGACTTCTGTTTTTCAAACTGTGGGGCATGACCCACTAGGGAATCATAAATCAATCCAATGGGTTAGGACCAGCATAAAATTCTATTTAAAGTACTCACTTAAATAGAATTGAATAAAATCACAGGGTAGTGATGTTTTCTTAAACTTTTGTTTTCTGTGTGTGTGTACCGGGTGGCAATGTAACATGTCTTTCTTACTGAGAGTTACGTTTATGTAAATGCAGACACCCCTGATTTACTCCACCACCCCACTGTGCCAGGGCACTATTGGATGGCCCACCGGGCAGCGGAAGCTTCAGCTATTAGCCAACACCTCCTTCGTGGATGTGTCGCAAAGCCATTTCGTCTCCAGGGGAAAATGTATAAAAGCCCGGATTAGAAGAGGAACACAAAAGCAAGGGATGCTCTGCAGTCTATCTCCTGCTTAGTCACGGGACTGTTGGTTGCTCGCTTCTTTGTCAGCTCTGCAGAAGACAGGAGGAGGCCCACCTCCGGCGCCTGTCCAGAAAAAGGAAGGCTGCAACGCGGGGTCACCATCGTCAGCCAGTGCGGGTAGAATAGGGAGGCTGGTCTCTCAAAGGAGGAGGGGCAGTGACCAGCTCTATGGACCCCCCAGTGGATATCCTCGCTCTGTCCACCCCTCCTGAGATACACAGGGGGGAAGTGGTCCTTTGAGTCCATTCAAAGAGAGAGGCCTCACCACCTGAGTGTGGCTACCAGTGTGTGCTCTAAGATGCCTAATGTTCTCTTGAGTAGAAAAGAAAGAGACTTGGTCAAAGACACTTTGATGTCTGTATCTCCAAGTTATGACTCTCTAACTCACTGCTAATTGATTTGGGGCCTAGCAATGACCTGGAACTTAATCCACCACCCCCTCCCCCGCTACAAAGCACTCCATCCAGAATCACAATGGAGTATTCCAGATGAGTAAGTTCCACAAAACTAACTCACTTCATTAAGTATAGAATTTAAAAAAAAAAAATCATACCCATTACGAAAAAGAAAAGAAGCCCTCAGTTGGTTTGCTGCTCTGTTGACTAATGAGTTTGCCGACCACTGGGTTAGAGCATCGTCCCAATATGCCAAGGCTGCAGGTTCGACCCCAGCCAAGCCACATATAAGAAGCAACCAAAGAATGCATAAATCAATGGAACAACAAACTGAAATATTTCTTCTCTTGTTCTTGCCGCCACTCTCAAATCAATCAATCAATCAAAATTGTTTAAAGAGCCGAAACCGGTTTGGCTCAGTGGATAGAGCGTCGGCCTGCGGACTGAAGGATCCCAGGTTCGATTCCGGTCAAGGGCATGTATCCTGGTTGCGGGCACATCCCCAGTAGGGGGTGCGCAGGAGGCGGCTGATCAATGTCTCTCTCTCATCGGTGTTTCTAACTCTCTATCCCTCTCCCTTCCTCTCTGTAAAAAATCAATAAAATATATTTTAAAAAGTAGTTTAAAGAAAACAAAAAAGGAAAGAGAATCCTATAAAGCAAGCTAGCATCCCCACTGCCCCCTAGCCATAGCGCCATGTAGACAGCCACCACCTGTCCCATGTCTTTGTCACTGTGCCCCGCCCCCCAGAGGTCTCTGAATCAGACTCTGCCCCTCCTCTACCCCCACCACCACATGGGTCATGCTCATTCTCCTCTCCAAGCTTGCTGTTCCCCCACCTGTACCTGGACATCCCTCCACCTATCAAAGCCTCAGAGGGCCACCTCGAGGACCTCCTCCTCCATGAAGCTCCCACGCGCCCCTCTTTTGGTCAGGCCTCCACAGTCCCCCTCTCCCATGAGGCCTCTCAGTGTCCTGGGTATCACACAGCTGAATGGTTTATTACGTTTTGTTTGCTACTTCACTCATAAGTCTTCTCTCTCCAACTGGTTTCTAAGAACTTTAGGACAAAGGTATCATTTACGTCTTGGGGAGCACCCCATGACCCAGTGGTGGGCAAACTCATTCGTCCACAGAGCCAGCTAACTATCAACAGGACAACGATGGAGATTTCTTTGGAGAGCCACATTTTTTAAATTTCTCCAAAAGAGACTCTCCCAGGCCCGTGGCGTTTTGTGGAAGAGCCACACTCAAGGGGCCAAAGAGCCGCATGTGGCTCGCGAGCCACAGTTTGCCGACCTCGGCCATAACCTACTGCAGAGGGGACCTGTGAACCATGAAACACAACCGCGAAGCAACATGAGCCTCTGGCCCGGACCCAGCAGGCCGAGTGCCAGGCCCCAGAAGCACCTCCCTCCGGAGGAGCGAGTTCCACGAAGCAGTGAACCAGTCCTTGTTAGTGTGGAAGCACCCCGCCTTCCCTCGGTCCTCAGAGAGGAGACAGCCTGTACCTTTCTTTTAAAAAGTCTTCAAACTCTTTGCAGTTCTTGCGGCCGTTGTTGAGATGATGGATGATGCTGTCATAGCCGATGGTGCTGAGGAGGTCCGGACTCTGGTGAGAAAGAAACCGTCCTTGTCAGAGTAGGAGCAGCGCAGACGGAAGCCCACAATGGGAAGTTCCCGAAACACGTTCCCTCCAAGACATACGTGACCAAAATAGAAGAAGGAAGAGTGAGGGTCGCTGTGGAAGGATTTTTAAAATTATGAAACTGATGGGGTCACAACACAGGAAGGAAGTGATCGAGGACTGAGAGGCACCCGGATCGGAGGAGGAAACTGTCAGGGCCCTGGGCTGCTACCAGCGCCCTAAATCGGGCCAGGACTGGAACACGAGAGCCCGACCCTAACACCTCTTCTCATAAAACCAATCAGCCAAGACCGGTGTGTCTCAGTGGATAGAGAGTCGGCCTTCGGACTGAAAGGTCCCAGGTTCGATTCCGGCATGTACCTTGCTTGCGGGCACATCTCCAGTGTGGGGCGTGCAGGAGGCGGCTGATCAATGTCTCTCTCTCATTGATGTTTCTGACTTTCTATCACTATCCCTTCCTCTCTGTGAAAAATCAATAACATATATTAAAAAAACAAAACAAAGCAAAAAAACCAATCAGCCCTGCTGAGGGTCAAGGCTATTGCTGCAAAGGGCAAGCAGCCCTGAGCCAGGAGCCAGGAGCCAGGCCCAGGAGTGAGAGAGAAGTTCTGGCTTCCCACTGGGAAGCACGGAGGGAAGCCGGCAATCAGCATGCTCCACATGGTCCCAGTTTGTTGGGGGTGTGGGGGGGGATTTTTTAAAATTTAAAATTAGCAATTTATTCCTATTTTACTCTACTGGTGCTCCAAGGTTGGAGGAAGCTGCCCAAGCCTTCCAAAGCATTAGCCCTAGAGGAGGTCCATTATAAACCTCAAAGTTCCCACAGCTCCCCAAGCCAACACATCAGGGACTCCAAGGAATACCCACTAAAGTGTCCCCCGCAAAGTGAGGCTGGCTCCCTGGTTTCTGTCCCCAGATGCTTACACGAGGTTGCCGACTCTGGCTTTAGTCCTCAGGGAGGGTGGACCTGAGAGCTTGAGCTCCTTCACCCCCAGCCCAGCCCAAGCAGACCATCCCTTCCCAGACCCCCGTCAGCTGAGAGAGGTGCCACTCTGCCCGGGAGTGGGTGGGGGACACCTGAAGACACCTCTCTGCTCTCTACCTCGCCCAGCACATGGAGGAGCAGAAGTCCTCTCCTCCATTTGCTGCCCCTGGTCATCACCCGGCTGGGAGATTGGTGGGTCCCGAAGAGGCCCAGCAGGACCAACAGCTGAGGCTGATGTCAACGCGGCTTTCGGGAACTAAACTGGCCATAAATCCCACTGCATTAACACACGCATTATTATACATATAACAAATTGTATACGTAGACATATAAGTAAATCCAAGTTAGAAATATGTATATTTAATTCCATTGCTAGCTGCTGTTTGAGCACAGATTGAGGGAAGCCTGAAATATGGCCTCCACCAAAGCTTCATTTCTCCCCCCACCTCCTCCATACACCAACTCTTTTTTTTTTTTAATATATTTTATTGGTTGTTTTACATAGAGGAAAGGAGAGGGTCAGAGAGTTAGAAACATCAATGAGAGAGAGACATCGATCAGCCGCCTCCTGCACACCCCCACTAGGGATATGCCCGCAACCAACATACATGCCCCTGACCGGAATCGAACCTGGGACCCTTCAGTCCGCAGGCCAATGCTCTATCCACTGAGCCAAACCGGTTTCGGCTATACCAACTCTTCTGTCTCAGCCAGGTAGGTTCCTTACTGCCCCCTGAAATGCAGAGCTCAGTGGCAGCTCTGAGATGATGCTTACATTATCCTCTCCTGAATCCAATCCAGCCCCTCCACTTCCACGTTTTCTGGAAGCCTTCTGAGCAGCCAGAGCTCCCTCCTCTGGGTTCCCAGAGCACCCCGCTTCTGAGTTCGCTGTTTGGTGAGTAGCCTTACACACACACACACACACACACACACACACACACACACACAGCTTAAATACAGTAAAAAGGACCACTCCTACACACACACACACACACACACACACGCACACATCCAGCTTAAATACAGTAAAATTCTGTAGGATGAAGCCACC
>JAAGEH010000480.1:53701830-53747315 GCA_011751065.1 Lasiurus cinereus
CACACATCCAGCTTAAATACAGTAAAATTCTGTAGGATGAAGCCACCTATTGTGTTCCCAGCCAGATGCATTAGACAAGCACAATGAAAACCAAGACTCCTGAGTGAATGAACAGGTACAAATTCTCAATACCAATGTTAGTTTGTAGACAGAGGGTTCTCTGTTTCATGCTACTCATTTGGAAAAGATGGTTTCCTTGTTTTAAATTAAGGGTTTGTAGACTCTGTGATCTGGACAGGGAGGGTGGAGCTAGGCTAAGGTTTCCTACAAACAAACCAGAATGACCAGGCCTCTGGCCATCAGCCTGAAAAAAAAAAAAAACAGAATTGCTGCTTTGGAGGACTGACTGGGCTGCAGAGGCAACCAAGAAAGGAACTCTCCGGGAGAAAACAAAGAGTGCCCGAGGCCAATCTCAAAGCTGTGCAGCATATGGCCTGGAAACTCCTTCCTCTGTTACTCAGAGAGCATGGGCCAAGTAGGAAAAAGTACATCATGAGCACCAAGATAGCAACACAGATCTGCCATCAGAGGTGAGTGTGCCAAACCCATAACCTCAGTATCCTGGGCTTCGTAATCAGAGCCCTCTTCGCATTATATCTCACTTCTTTTCCCCAGCCTTCCCCACACTGGTCTCTTCCCTGTCTTCCAAACGGGCAGTGTCCATCTCCACCCCAGGACTTCTGCACATGCTTTTCCCACAGTGGCAATGGCATCTCCTCCTCTTCACTTAAACCCAACCTCTGCCTCAGAGTCAGTTCGAATCCCATTTCCTCTCTGAAGTCATCCTCAACTAATGTGCCCTACAGTCTCCTCTCCTTCTGAATGCCTCGAGTGTTGGATGCCTAGTCATCTCATTTGGCTCTAATTCACACCATCTGACTTCAAAACGTTCTATGAAGTTACATAGAAGCCTAATGGTGATCTGCGCATAGACCAGTAGATCAATGGAACAGAATGGAATCAAGAAACCCACTTATCAAATGACTTTCAACAAAGGCACCAAAGCTATTCAGTGAGGAAATGACAGTCTTCTCAGCAAATGGCCTTGGGACAACTGTGTAAACCTCTGGGAGCAGAGAGCATCTACTCATTCCTCAAACTTGACATAAAATTAATTTACTCATAGATTAAACTATAAAATATACATAAAACTAAATTATAAAGTTTTTGGAAGAACCAATGGGAACATACCTTTGAGAATTGGTACTATTTCTTAAAGAGGACACAAAAATTATGAACTACAACAGAAAAAAATGAAAAATTGGACTTCATCAAAATTAAAAACCTCTGCTCATCAGAGAAATTGTTAAGAAAATTA
Source organism: Lasiurus cinereus (assembly GCA_011751065.1). Classification (NCBI taxonomy): domain Eukaryota; kingdom Metazoa; phylum Chordata; class Mammalia; order Chiroptera; family Vespertilionidae; genus Lasiurus; species Lasiurus cinereus. Next base: position 53,703,149 of record JAAGEH010000480.1, read on the forward strand.
AATGGCAAGGTACCGAGTGGTAGTAAATATTCACAATACATATATCAGCCAAAAGACTTGTATCCAGAATATTTAAACAATCCAACAAAATAATAATAAAAATATTAGCAACCCAATAAAAATGGGACGTAATATTTGAACTTCACAGACACTCATAGGTGAGATACTCCTTTGGCCAAAAAGTTCATGAAAAGTTCTTCATTATCACAGGGAAACTCAAGTAAAGCCACAATGGTATTTACTTCATGCCTACTAGAAGAGATAAAATTAAATACCGTATTGAACATGGGCAAGGAGATTGAATTATCATAACTCTTATGCATTGCTGATGGAGTTGTAAAAAGGGTCTGATCATTTTGGAAGATGGTGATTTCTCAAAAAGCAGAATGTACCCATACCCTATGCCCCAAAGTTTTGCCTATAAGTATTAAGATGAACTACCCCTAATCTCTCCTGCTTGGGCATGTAATATATATGGCTATAACCTTTTCCCCATAGCTTGGGGCAGATGGCGGTGCCTGATGGCAGCCCCTACGGAAGCAAGATAAGATGAACTCCTCTTCGCCTGACTGACCTGTGCTCTCGCCTCCCTTGACTCGCTTGAGTGACTCATGCCCTCCCCTCTCTTTGACCAACTCTGCACCCACCTCCTATCCCTATATAAGAGAACCTAACCATCCCCTTGGGCTGACACCCACACACTGGTCTCAGCCTGGGGTGAGAGAAGGTAATAAGATTTCTTAAGCTCTCACAACGTCTCTTGGCCTGGTTTCTTTCAGCACAGACCCAACAATAAGCATTTACCCATTGAAATGAAAACATACGTCCACAAAAAAGTCTTTCACAAGAATGTTCTGAGGAGTTTTATTCACTATAGCCCCAAACGCAAACAACCCAAATGCCTAACAATTTACAAATGATAAACCATTTGTGGTTTATTTATACAATGGAATACTACTCAGCAATAAAAAGGAAAGAACTTTGATGTGAAATAACATGAATGAATCGCAAAACATTATGCTAGTGAAAGATACTAGACACAAAAAGTATTTACTGTATGATCCCATGTATATGAAACTAAAGGCCTGGTGCATGAAAATTCATGCACTGGAGGGGGAAAGGGGTCCCTCAGCCTGGCCTGCCCCCTCTCACAGTACAGGAGCCCTTAGGGGCAGGTGACCCGGTGATCAGGAGAAGGCGATGCCCCATCACACCTCTGCTGCTGCCACTATCAGCAGCGCAAGCCTCAGCCGGCCCTGGTTACCTGCACTTTGGGCCAGCCCTACGCAGCTGGGGGTGCTGAGGGGACTGAGGGACTCTGGAGGCAGACCCGGCCTGGCCACATGCCTGCCGCCCCAGCGGGGCTGAGGGGACTGGGCACCGCCATATTTAAGGGCATGGCAGTCAATTAGTATATTCTCTCTTTATTGGCAGTGGGCACCACCATCTTTGCAACTGTGTGAGGGTCAATTACCATATTCTCTCTTTATTAGATAGGATTGTAGGATAGGTAAGCAGTTGTAGGATTTATTTCTATGGAAAAAATAAGAACACTGGTTGGCTGAGTCAAGAAGGGTGGACTGGGAAGGGCCATTTGGGAAATTCTTGGTATTGGAAACAGATACATGCATGTGACCCAAATTCCTATCAAGGTCTTTCTATAGAGGTGTGGATTGCACAGGTTTATGCAGTTTTTAAAACTCATTGATCTGTGTGTTTCATCTCATATAAATCAGACCTCAAAAAATTAAAAAGAAAAAAAAACAAGTTGATAGGATAGAGAGACTCAGCTTTGGAAACGAACCTAGTCTTGGAGTCCTGGGTGAGGCAGGAGATGAACAAGAAGAGGTGAGCAGATTCAAGCACCCAGCAAACCTCCCAAGACCCAGAACATAAGGTTTAATAATGCTCAAGTTATAAAGAGGTAAGTAGTATTTAAGTTTTAATCAAGGGATTTGTACTTTAATCACAAAGCCACTTAGGGTTTTTTTTTAAGAAAAAAAGTCAGTAGATCCAGCAGTGAGCACATCTGTACCACATCCAGCAGATGTATGAGCCAAAGAATAATAAAAACAGACTTATCATGAGCACGCCAGCAGGCAGTCCAAAGCAGATGGGGGTGTGGGCTCAGAAAAGGAGGAAATCTAAGTGGGCTGCCCGCCAGCTCTAATGCTCAAAGCTGGTTTCACTCACGCTGTCAAATCCCATGAACCCCTCCTTATGCCCAGCCTTACACCCTGAGCCCCCTGCTGCGAGGCCTCTGAAACCCTGTTTCCAGGCTCCTTTCCACACGGCTTCCAGGCAGAAGGTGCAGGAGCAAAGGGGAAGCAAAGAGCACCCCCAAAGCCTCCATCAGAACTGCAAGTGCTGCCTCAGAGCATCCCACCTCTGGTTCTGTGCTGTCTCTCAGGACCATGCGATCACTACGTCTGTTACACACAACTGCTCCAGATGCGGGTTCCCAGGACCAGAGTCAGCTTGGTAAACATGCAGACCCTCTAGGTCCCAGCCCAGACCTGCTGATCCTGAACCTGGGGAGGGGAAATAGCCTTTTTTTTTTTTTTACAGTCCCCCCTAGTGACTGTAATACCATTTGAGAAATGCTGCCACAGAAATTACAAAAGACAAAAGAGCAATCATGGTTCCTGCCCAGAGGAGGAGCTGGCTACAAGAAGAAAGCAGGGTACACGCACAGGCAACCACAGAACATGGCAGAAGGGAGCCGAGAGAGAATGACAGTTGGCAAAGGGCAAAGGGAGAAGAGGCCGGAGAAGACTCCAGGATTTGCATTTCATTTTAAAGCCCCCAATTCTGAGTTAAAAAGAGGCAAATTGGCATGAATGCCTTTTGGAAGCACAGAGCCCCAGCGGAGAGGAGGCCGCTGACTTTGCATTTCATACAAAGGCTTCATTTGTTTGACACCTGGGCATATGATGCGTAAGTGTATCACATGTTGCATTAAAAGACCACAGCATGTTCCAAAAACTCAGTCAGACAGGAATGATTTCCAGGTTTTACAGCTGAAGAAAATAAGACTCTAGGAAGAGAAGTTCCCTTATCACTGCCTCCACCCACAAAGAAAGAGCTTAAACCTCAACCAACAATACTATCCAAATCTCTTATTAAATGCTGGATGGCAACAATAGACTTGGGATGAAGATTGAGGACCTCACTATGCTCTTAAAGGTAATCTTTCTTTCTTATTCACTTTCCTACCTCTTTTACCCAAAGACATAAAACCAAATAGCTCAAACTCCTCTAATCCGCAAATATGAACCAATTATTATTAACTGAGACTAGCAATTAGGTCTAATATACACTGGATACTTCCTGTATTCCAAACAGCATATCAAGTATTTTACATGAAATACCTTGTTCAACTGTGGGTTGTTTTTTTTTTTTAATGTATTTATCTTCTCCCAGAGGATATTAGGATGTTTTTCCAGAAAGTGGATGGGAGAGAGGGTCGGGAGGAGAGAGAGGTGGGGGAGAGGGGGAAAAACACAAATGTGAGACACGTGGATTGCTTGACTCCCACATATGCCCCGACCTGGGCCGGGGATCAAACGTGTAACCCAGAGTTTTGCAAAGATGGCGATGTAGGCAAATGCTTGTACACACCGCCTCCCACAACCACATCAAAATTACAACTAAAATACAGAACATTTATCATCCAGAACTGCCAGGAAGCTGGCTGAATGGAAGCCTCACAACTATAGAAGTAAAGAAGAAAGCACACTGAGACTGGTAAGATGTGGGGTGGCACTGAACCAGCTGCTTCAGCACCTACCTGTGTAGCTTTTTTAATTGGGAGGGAGGTCTTCTCCTTGGAGGCCACCTGGAGGAGCAAGGGTTCCCAGCCCCACACCAGACCCCCAGCTGAGGGTCCCAGAGCTGGGAAAAGAAGTCCCTGGGCAGTAAGAACTACCAGCTGTACAAACCAGTGTTGATTGGAGCTCAGTGACACAGAGGCTGCTGGAGACACAGCTGTTCCTCTTAAAAGACCAGCACCACAAACTGAACTTACAAGGTCCTGCTTCCTCGGAGCTCCAGCATTAGGGTGAGGCTCTGGGGACACAGTTGTCTGGCATCGGGGCAGGAACTTGGGGGTGGCTTTCTCCCAGATGGAGGTACCAGCAGGGATCATTGTTCCTGTGCTGGGACCTCCCCAGACACAGGGCTGATTGGCAGCCACTTCTATTTACTTCATCCTGGTGATTCCCTAGTACCCAGCCTCATCCAATTTACAATCCCACCCAAGCTGCCTGCAGTGGCTTTTGCCTCTGAATAGCTTGTCCTTGAAAATCTCAAACAAGCTGCAGCTGGGTCAGAGAGCCCAAAATCTATCAATAAAAGGCTCAAGACCTGACACCAGCACCAGCACTAGCCTGTTTTGCTTCATAGCTGGGCCTTGTCTAGGCACTTCCAAACCTGATACAAACAGGAGGAATCTGCAAATTCCTCCTCCTCTCTATAGATTCCTCCACAGGTAGGTGCCGGACTAGCCGGTGGCCCCAGGCAGTGGCTGATTTTGCACCTTGGGTACACCTAAGAGGCAGTGTACCCAGTGGTCAATGTCAGACCATACCAAACTCTACACATCCATCAGTAGCACATTCAAGGGGCAGACTCAGAGAGCACCAAAGCCCTACTGAACCAAGCCTGCTCCACAGGGTGTCTCCTGCACAGCAGCTCTCCCACAGAAAATTGCCTGGAGGTCAATTCCTCCCAGTGACACCAATGCAATAAAGTCTCAATTACAGACCGTGCTCACAGCCCACAAAGGGGTACACCTAGAGTTCCCAGCTCAGGAGACTGGGGAGGCTGAGCCACTGGGCCTGTTAGAACACCTACACAACAGCCAACTCTACCAACACATAGCAGTTCTACCCAAAACATTAAAACAAACACAGGGAAGCAGCCAAAATGGGAAGACAAAGAAACATGTCACAAATGAAAGAAATGGAAGAAAGCAAACTACTGGATATAGAGTTCAAAACAACAGTTATAAGGTTATATAGTAATTTAACTGTTAAGATGCTCAATGGTGAACTGAGTTAGCCAACAGGAAGCTTTTAATAGTCCCTAGCCTTAACAAGAGGTGTCAGATCTCAGATTAAGATGTGAAAGTTTCAAGAATGTTAGAGCAAACACCATTTCAGAGTTCATAGTGTAGTTCAATCATTAAGATCCTGGGATTACGCTATGGAGGAAGATCCTAAATTGCAAAGATTTGCTGCTATTGCCAGCTTTCAACCTAAGTCAATGAATTAACTCAATCTGTATATCATGAAAATGTCAAAATACTATATCTGGTTAGGAGAGAAAGGAATTTGCTTTATTTGTGTTGTTTTTCCACCCTGCCCTATAATATCTGTAATCATGAAAATGGAATAAGTTATAACATTCAGTTTCAATAAACACACACACACACACCACACACACACACACACATACACAAAAGAATCTTCTAGAAACCTCCAAGGGACTTTGTGAGACTTTCAAGGATCTTAGTGAGAATGCCAAACACATGGAAAAGGACCAGTCAAAAATTAAACATACACTGACTGAAATAAAGAATAATATACTAGTACATGGATTCAACAGTGAGTAGTGGGTTCTGAGAATCAAATCAACAATTTGAAATATGAGGAAGCAAAAAAAGAGCAAACCCAACCAGAAGAGTAAAAAGAAAAAAGAATGCACATTCCCATTATGGGGGTGCCAGAAGAAGAGAGAGAGCAAGATATTGAAAACCTATTTGGAGATCAACCAAAGGTTTTATATGCATGCATACAAGCCTAACCAATGGACATAGACACCAGAGGAGTGAGGGCATGAGTGGGGGGGAGAAGGGATGGAGGGATAAGGACACATATATAATACCTTAGTCAATAAAGAAAGAAAAAAAAGATTTTAAATGCTGGGAAAAAAATGTGGAACATACTGAGCAGCGGCTAGATGCAGAAATGCATTTCTCCCAGTAGCAATGGCATATCAACAATAAATTTGTTTTGTCCTTCACTGGGAAAAGAGCAACTGACAACATTTGTTGCTTCGGAGATTATGTTTAAAAATAAACAAATTGGAATTCCCAACCCCCCCACCCCCCAAAAAAGAAAAGAAAACCTATTTGAAGAAACAATGACAGAAAATTTCCCCTACCTGGTGAGAGAAATAGGCTTGCAAGTCCAGGAAATACACAGAGTCCCAAACAAAAGGAGCCCAAAGGGGACCACACCAAGACACATCATAATTAAAATGCCAAGAGCAAAAGACAAAGAGAGAAATAAAAGCAGCAAGAGAAAAGCAGTTAGTTACCTACAAGGGAATGCCCATATGACTGTCAGCTGATTTCTCAACAGAAACTATGCAGACCAGAAGGCAGTGGCAGGAAATATTCAAAGTGATGAACAGCAAGGACGTACAATCAAGATTACTCTACCCAGCAAAGCTATCATTCGGAATTGAAAAAGAGCTTCATAGATAAGAAAAAGCTAAAGGAGTTCATCACTACCAAACCAGTATTATATATAATGGTGAAGGGTAATCTTTAAGAAGAGGAAGAAGAAAAAGAAAAAGATCAAAAATATGAACAACAAAATGGCAACAAATACAGACCCATCAACAATTAAATCAAAGAATCAAAATAAATGAATAAGAAATCTAATGAACAGAATAAACCAGTGAGTAAAATAGAATCAGAGGCCCTTGCTCTTTTGGTTCAGTGGATAGAGTGTCAGCCGTCGGAGTGAAGGGTCCCGGGTTCAATTCTAGTCAAGGGTACGAACCTCCGTTGCAGGTTCCCCAGCCCTAGTCGGGTCACATGTAGGAAGCAACCAATCAATGTGTCTCTCTCATATCAATGTCTCTCTCTGTTTCTCCCTCTCCCTTCCACTCTCTCAAAAATTAGTGGGGAAATATACTCGGGTGAGAATTAACTGAAAAAATAAAAAATAAAATGAAAGATCAAAATAAAAACTTTATTAAAAAAATAGAATCAGAGGCATGGAAATAAATAGACTGATGATCTCAGAAAGAAAGGAGTGGAAGGAAATGGGATTAAAGAAAGATCTTATATGCAGATAATGTATTACCTATGAACACAGACAATAGGGTGGTGAAGGCCTGAGGCAGGAACCAGGTGGAGGGAGGCAATGGGTGTGAATATGTGTGTGTGGGGGGGGGGGGAGGGGGCAGAGGGACATCTGTAATAATCTCAATAAAGATTTAAAAAATAAAACCTGTAACCCAGGTACATGCCCTTGACCAGGAATCAAACCCTTGACCCTTTGGTGTGCTGGCCAACCAGGGTCCTTGTTTAATTCTTATAACAATCCTATTGAAATAGGCATCATTATTACCTTTGTTTTATAGGGCAGAAAACTGAGGATAAAAATCCGTATTCTGAGACAGACGAAAATCTGTATTCTTAAATCATTCCATTGCACAGCTTCTCTTATTGCAGGACAAGGACCATGTCTAACTTTTTGTCGGCCCATTTCCCTGCCATTCAAGAAGGCTTTAACCCCGGACTTGGGTTTGAGTCCCAATTCTGCCATGCCCAAGCTACATGACTTTGAGCTATTAGCTCAATCTCTCTTAGTGTTAATTTACTCGACTGTAAAATAGGGACCACTGGGAAGATCAAATGATATCATGTGCTTTGAGGTGGTCAAATGCTTCACAAACTAAAGGAATTAAAGAAGACACAATCAATTTTTCAAGCCAGGCCACATAAGCAAAAACAAACAAACAAACAAACCTATGTGTTTGGACCATGTACATTTCGTCACTGGCGGCAGTGAAATAAATGGAGCCTGTTAGCTATTCAAAAATAAGCATGTTGTCATCTGAGGAAGCAGCTGGAAATGTATCAGAGGTCCCTCAGCAAGGGATATGGAAACTGCAGCACTGCCTTCAGCCATGTTTACCTAAACCTAAAGTCAAACTCACTGCAGTGGCTGTGGATTGAGAAGACAAGAATGAAACCCACCCTAGGGCCAGCCTTGTTCTACAAGCCCACAGCTGCCTCCTCGCTTCCTACAGCCTCACTCGGACACCCCAGCTCTGTCTAGCCAGAATCCAACCTTGATATGTTTAAATGTCCCTCCTATCATCACAGTTTGATCCCCAGTTAGGGCACATGCCCAGGTTGCAGGCTCGATCCCCAGTGTGGGGTGTACAGAATCAATGATTCTCTCTCATCATTGATGTTCCTATCTCTCTCTCTCTCTTTCTCAGAAATCAATAAAAATACATTAAAAAAAATAAAAATAAATGTCTCTCCTGTCAAGCCAGCAGGTCAACTAAGGCATCTCAACTCAACTGAAAATATGTTAAGTGGGAGTAAAACATGAGAAAGTAACTGTGCAATGCAAAAACGCCGACAGGAAATCCAATGACTCGATAGATGTGCATCAGGATGTTGGAAACAATTCTCTCCTTAGCACATTTCTGTGTTTTCTAAATATTCTATAAAATATATGTTTATAATCTGAAGTCTTTCTCCCTACCTCCATCTCTGAATGTTGGCAAACTAAAGACTCTCTTTTCTCCCTCATCCGTCCCCAGGCCACACTAAAGTAAACAAACAATCCATAGCAGCAACAGAAAACTGGGAAGGGCCCAATTAGGAAGCTGGAGATGTGTAGAAATTTCTGTGATAGGAAAGTAAATGGGGCTAGACAAAAGTCGGAAGCCACACAAAGCACAAGAGAAGAATTTGCACCAACTTTCCAAACAGAGCCCTAGAAATCCTGAGCTCACACCAGCAGGGGCTGAACCAGAAGCAGTCGTGCTGGGATCAGGAGGGAACCCAGCCAGCGCCCTACCCCACTGCAAGCGGGTACAGAGCAGCTGATTCTGACGTCTGTGCCAAAGCCGCAGCTGGTACAGATTCCACCCGCATCAGGCTCCCAGCAAGGACATGAAGACAGAACCCCAGCACCACCAAAGCGTCCACAGCAAGCCCTGAACATGCCCTGCACTTCCAGGGTATTTTCACCTAGTCACTCCAAGAGCAAAAGTATCAGAAACTGTCATTATTTCTAGCAGATATAAATGTCTACTTAAGAAGCCAGGGATACAAGTAAAAATCTAGAACTAAATTAAGTATTTTTAAAAAGCAATAGCTTTCTTATACTAGTATGTCAACAATAACCACTTAAACCTGGAGGAGGGTAAAGGAGGGGGAGAGGGGAGAGTGAATGGAAATATCTGTAAAACTATCAACAAAAAATAAATAAATATAAATAAATAAATAAATATAAATAAATATATATATATACACACACACCATATTTTCTGGCGTATAAGATGACTTTTAACTCAGGAAAATCTTCTCAAATGTTGGGGGTCGTCTTATACACCGGTTGTCACTTATAGGGTGGGTATATCCCAAACTCTATATTTTAATTGAAAAAGTTGGGGGTCATCTTATATGCCGGAAAATACTGTGTGTGTGTGTGTGTGTGTGTGTGTGTGTGTGTGTGTGTATATGTGTGTGTGTGTGTGTGTGTGTGTGTGTGTGTGTATATATACACAAAACAAAACAAAAAAATCACAAATAAGGGTTGTTGTTTTTACCTAAGTTCATTCTAAAGCCCACCTAAAAAAGTAGACAAATGAAAATAGCCCATAAAATGTTAAAAGATAAATAATGAGTGAGGACTTACCTTACCATATAAAAAAAACAGTATAAAGTGTTTGCCAAAAACTAAATGTCAAGCCCTTTCTAACGTTATACTCTAAAATATCTTTGAGTAATTAAATGTCTAAACATGGAACTCACAAACACGTAAGAAGAGATATAGAATGTATATAAAATATATATGTACATATATATATATATATATATATATATATATATATATATATATAATATCTAAGTATGACTCCAAACTGGCTGGCTCGGTAGTTGAGCATCGACCTATGAACTAGGATATCACAGCTCTATCCTTGATCAGGGCACATGCCTGGATTGTGGGCTCCATCCCCAGTGTGGAGCATGCAGGAGTCAGCCGATCAATGTTTCTCTCTCCCCTTCCTATCTGAAATCAATAAAAAATATATTTTTAAAAAAAGATAAAAAATGATGGTAACACATTATAATCCATTAAATAAAATATGAATCCTACTAAGGATAGGGGAGGATCTCTTCCTTAAGTAGAATGCCAACTTCTGTAGACAGAATTAGAAAGTCACTATACAGATGTTCATAGTACCTTTATTTGCCATGGCCAAAAAATGTCCATTAACAGGTCAATGGATGAACAAACTATGATATGTTCATAAAGTGCAATATTATTTAATTAAAAAGCTATTAATACTCACAAGATGGATAAATCTCACAATAATTAAGATAAATGAAAGAAGCCAGGCCAAAAAAAAAAAAAAAGTAAGTACTTTCTGTGCTTCAGTTATATAAATTCTAAAAAATACAGCTAATCTATAGTGACAGAAAGCATATCACTGGTTGCCTAGGGAGAGAGGCTGATGAGGTAAGATGGATTTCAAAGGGGCAAGAAGAAGCTTTTGGGGCAATGGATATGCTTGCTACCTTAATTGTGATGATATTCACATGTCAAAACCTATTAAACTGTATACTTTAAGTATGGGCAGTTTATTATATTTCAGTTATTCTTCAAGAAAGTTGTTAAAAACTTTTAGTCACCATATAGCAAGCATCCTAGTAATAATTGATTCAGGTAGGAATCATCACTAGATGTCAAAATTAATAGATGAAGGTTTGAAGAAAGTGGTATGTATCTTCCAGTAAACTACTTACTCATTACAGCCAGGAAAGCATTAATTTTACAGTGAAAACACCTATAGAAGTCACTGAAAGTGCTAAGTGTGTTCTAACACCTCAAACTGTGGTCTAAAGTGAAAAAATGGCCCTACAAACATGCCCTCCACCTATTTCCCAAAACCTGTGAATTTGTTTACCTGCTTGACAAAAACAATTTTACAGCCCTAACTGCTTTGGCTCAGTGAATAGAGCATCAGCCTGTGGACTCAAGGGTCCCAGGTTAGATTCCAGTCAAGGGCATGTACCTTGGTTGCGGGCACATACTCAGTTGGGAGTGTGCAGGAGGCAGCTGATCGATGTTTCTCTCTCATCGATATTTCTAACTCTCTATCCTTCTCCCTTCCTCTCTGTAAAAAATCAATAAAATATATTTTTTTAAAAAAACAATTCTACATATGGGATTAAACTAAAGATCTTGAGATGGGGAGATTATACTGGTTTATCCAGGTAAAATAAGTTTGATCACAGGGTTCCTTATAAGGAGACAGCCCTAGCTGGTTTGTCTCAGTGAAGGGCACACATCCCGGGCTTGCAGGCTTGATTCCCCAATAGTGGTGTGCAGGAGGCAGCCAATCAATGATTCTCATCATTGATGTTTCCTTCTCTCCCTTCCTCTCTGAAATCAATAATAAATTTTTTTTAGGAGACATGAGAATAAGAGTAGGAAATGTGATGGATAGGTGCAGAGGTGAGAGAGACACACACACACTAAGACTTGAAGATGTTATGTTGCTGGCTGGAAAACAGAGGGAGGGGCCAGAAACCGATGAATGGCAGCAGCCTCTGGGAAAGACAAGAAAAAAAGATTCTCTTCTAGAACCTCCAGAAGGAACCAAACTTGCTAACACCTTGGTTTTAGCCAAGTGAGGAGACTTCTGACCTCCAGAATGGTAAGACAGTAACTATGTGTTGCTTAAAGTCATTAAACTTGTGGTGGTTGGACACAGCAGAAACAGGAAATGAACACAACCACCACCTTAACCAAACGATCAAAGTTACCACCAGGAACAGGACAAATAACCACCATGTTGCCCCTGATATTGAGAAAAACACAGCATCACTTCCGTGAAATTCCTGCTGGAAATGCATAGCCTGAATCTCATCATTAAGGAAGCAGGCAAGCTCAAATGAAGGGCCTTCGACAAAATAACTGTGTTCTTCAAACACGCCAGGATCATAAATACAGTGAAAGACGGAGGAGCTCTTTCAGATTAAAGGAAGCTGAAGCGACCTGACAGCCAGCAGTAACCCAGAATCATGGATCACAGATGTTTTCTTCTCCTGCTATAAGGGCACTATTGAAGAGATTTAAGTCGAATCTACATACTAGCTAATAGTTTTGTAGTACATGATTATGTAAGAAAATATCCTTACATTTAGGAAATGTACAATGAAGTAGTATTTGTAGAAAAAGGAAAATCATGCCTGCAACTTTACTTTTAAGTGGTTCAATAAATTAAATGTATATGTAAAATTTATATGGGGTGGGGCAAAAGTAGAGAGAGAGAGAACATTAACATCTGAGGAATCCAAGTGAACAGTATATAGGACTTCTTTGCACTATTTTGAAACTTTTCTGTTTATATAAAATTATTTTTAAGTTAAAAAGATTAAAATTCACCTTCGTTGCAGGCTCCTCCCCAGTCTAGGCCCTGGTCAGGGCTGTGCAACCAATCCATGTGTTTCTCTCACACTGATGTTTCTCTTTGTCTTTCCCTCTCTCTCCCACTCTCCCTAAAAATCAATGAAAAAATATCCTCTGGTGAAGATTAAAAAAAAAAATTAAAAACAGAACTGCTTTATGACCCAGTGATTCCACTTCTGGGAATATATCCAAAGAAACCCGAAACCCGAATTCAAAAGAATACGTGCACCCCTATGTTCATTGCAGCATTGTTTACAACAGCCAAGATTTGGAAGCGGCCCAAGTGCCCATCAGCAGGTGAGTGGATAAAGAAGCTGTGGAACATTTACACAATGAAATAATTACTACATGACAAAAAAAAAAAGAAAGAAAAGGAACTCTTACCATTTGCAACAGCATGGAGAGAACTGGAGAGTATTATGTTAAGTGAAAGAAACCAGTCAGAGAAAGATAAATACCATATGATTTCACTTACGAGTGGACTCTAATGAACAAAATAAACTAACAAACAAAAAGCAAAGTTGCATAGATGAGCCAATATTTGTTAAGAAAAATGTACACCTACATTGTATATAACTTCAAAGACAGAAGTTTGAAAAGAAGCACATTGAACATTTGCTAGAGCGAACCTCTATTTCTATACTGTTTGGATTCCTATAATATAAATGGGCATAAAACTAGAAACTACTTCACATTTTACTAAATAGAAATTAAATTATATATTATGTATGGTGAGATTATGGCTTTGTGGAAGATGATACATAATATTTAGATGTCAATGTTCTGAAAGTTGGCTAATGTTCAACCTTACCCATCTAACATTCAACAGATCCAAATCTCCCTCTCTCTCTCTCTTTCTCCTCTCTCTTCCTTACCTCTCTCTTTTTTCTCCTCTCTCTCTGTCTCTCCCTCTCTTTCTCTCTCTCTTGTTCATATTATTAACACAAATAGAAATGCATAAATGTGTTACTCAGCTGATACCATTCAAATAAATGCAATAATCTCCAAATTTGCACATCAGGCTGATTAACTTCAGTTCTGAGGAATAACACCAAGTAACCAATCTTCATTCCAGAAATTACTCATCCTCCATGTCTCAGTGATTCAGCCTTCCCTGACCCCCGAAATATGTGACTCCTATTTCTACTTGTTCCTACTGACTCTCTATTAAGTTTTCCCCAAGGTTTAATGTAAATTGAGCTGAGCTTTAAATTTATTTTTAGATTCACCACTGTCACTGCACTGGGACCAGCCCCAAGTTCAGTATAGTTTGGGTTTTCTGTACTTCCTCTCCACGACTTTTGAGAATGAGAATGTTTTTATATTCAAATTTAAGACTAATGCATGTCTCAAATGTCAGGATGTTAAAAGCAAGTTTCAGAAACAGGAAGTATCTCCCCAGGATATGTTCATCTACTAGTAAATCCACACTTTGTCTCCTCTAACTCACCCATTTCTTACCCAGCTTGATCCAATAAACAACTTGCATGAATTTTAAGCAGAAAGGATATTCAGACATCTGGAACGTGAAACATATGTTAAAATGACATGTCAGCTGAGCTAGATCAATAAATATCATTCCTTGAAATTAAATCTCAACTAAATGGTGTTGAAAACGTATGTCCATACAAGCCTGCCCAATTATTTATAGCAGTTTTAGTCATAATTGCTCAAAACTGAAAGCAACCAAGATGTCCTTCAATAGGTAAATGGATAAATAAACTGTGGTACATCCACACTATGGAATATTACCGGTGATAAGAAGAAATGAGTAATTCCAGCCCTGAAAAGACATGAGAGTATTTTAAATAGATAGTGCCAAATAAAAGGAGTCAGTCTGTAAAGGCTACATAGTATATAATTCCAACTACATGATATTCTAGAAAAAAGCACAACTATAGAAACGATAACAACGTTAGTGGTTGCTGAAGGGCTCAAGGGGAGGGAAGGACGAATAAGGGATTTTTCAGGTCAGTGAAACTATTCTGTATGATACTGTAATGGTGGATGCATGACATTAGGCCTTGATCAAAACCTGCAGAAAGCAAAGCATGAATCTTAATGTAAAATGTGGGCTTTACCTAATAATAATGTGCCCAAACCGGTTTGGCTCAATGGATAGAGCGTTGGCCTGCAGACTGAAGGGTCCCGGGTTCAATTCCCGTCAGGGGCATGTGCCTTGGTTGTGGGCACATCCCCCAGTGGGGGGTGTGCAGGAGGCGGCTGATTGATGTTTCTCTCTCATCGATGTTTCTAGCTCTCTGTCCCTCTCCCTTCCCCTCTGTAAAAAAATCAATAAAATATATATTTAAAAAAATAGTAATAATGTATACATATTGGTGCAGCAACCATAACAAATGTGCCACACTAATTCAGGATATTAATAATGGTGAGATGCTTAAAACTTCTTTTGTCATTTACAGATTATCTGACTCTTCTATGATGAATGCTTCACAAAAAAAGAACATTGAAATCATCCATAACCAGACAGAACTGCCACTTACATGCTTTTTAAAAAATACAAACGTGTTTATTTGCAGGGAGGGAGAGCTTTCTGGCCTGCTGCTCCTTCCCAGGATCATAACATGCTCCTTCCACAGCTTATACAGACAAGCTATGCGAGTATGTGTGCACAGAATCAGGTGTACCTGGCAGCTCCTCCCGAAGGTTACTCTATAATTTCCCCGGGGTGGTTGGGATTGAGGTGCTGAGGGAGGCCTTTTATGCTATACATATATTTTTTGCTGTGTATGCATCTGAATCATGTTGCTACTGTACAATGAGCATGTGTTACATTCCTGCTTTTTAAAGGTGCCAATAAAATTTTTAAACAAATGACCCGTTGTATCCACAGGTGGTTCTCCCTGCTTACAGGCCAGGCGGTAAGGACAGGTCCCTCTCAGTGGGTTCACCTTGTCACCAGCAGGTGTGGGAGCTGGAGGGGTGGGCTAGGGCAGTGGTCGGCAAACTCATTAGTCAACAGAGCGGCAAACCGCGGCTTGCGAGCCACAGTTTGCCGACCACTGGGCTAGGGGGTCTTTCCTGGACTTGAATCCCCATCCCCTAGCCCAGTGGTCAGCAAACTGCAGTTCTCGAGCCACATGCGGCTCTCGAGCTGCAGTTTGCGGCTCTGTTGACTAATGAGTTTGCCGACCACTGCCCTAGTCAGGTGCAGCTCTCTAAAGCAGTGGTTCTCAACCTTCCTAAGGCCACGACCCTTGCATACAGCTCCTCATGTGGCGGTGACCCCCAACCATGAAATGTTGCTACTGTGATGCATCGTGATGTAAATATCTGCATTTTCCGATGGTCTTAGGCGACCCCTGTGAAAGGGTCGTTCGACCCCCAAAGGGGTCGCGACTCACAGCTTGAGAACCACTGCTCTAAAGGAAAATGTTGGCCCTGACACAAGCAGGTGGCCAGGCCCCTCCCCTGCAGGTAGGTCTGCGTCCCTTGGGATTGTTACGTTTCTCCTACCGTCTGAATATGTGTACCAGTTTTTCTCTGAATAACTAATTTTTGAAAATCTTTTAACTCTTTACTTTTAAGATATACATATTTCACTTCTCTTGTTCTAGAAATTCCTTATCACTTTGAAAGTGTTTCCCCTCATCATTTTCATTCATTATCTAAATTTCTAAAACTAGTTTAACTGCAATAAAACCTACAATGCTGACACTCTAATGGATGCCAATTCCAGCTCCTTCACACCACTGTCACCAGTTTTATGGTCCGGGACACAGGCTAGGATTGGGCCGCCCAGATAGCACTATCCTCCCTGCACAGCAGGAAGCTCAAGCCCAGAGTGGTTGGCGGTGGCTGTGGGCAAGTCACTCACGTAGTCGGAGGTGGAATGGAGTGGAGACTCCAAGTGACAGGAGCCAGCGCCAGGAGGGTTGCGACTGCCCTTAGCTGGTGACCTCTCCCTCCCCCATCCTGTTCCCTCCTGGCCAATCACAATTCAGTCTGAAGAGCTGCAGTCTTCCACCAGGCCTCCAGCTCCCCATCTGCAACCCTCCCCCCAGGACTTTGGCCCTGGGCTGGCAGCTGGCCCCGACCTTCGGCCCTGGGGCTTTTCAGTTTGGTTTCTGCAGAAGGGACCATGTGACTCACAGGCAGGTGCCCAGACCTGCAGCCCATCTGCTCCCTTTCAGTCAGATCTGAGGACACCTGAGAGGGCACAGGGTCCTTCAGAGGCAGACCTGGGCCACGCTGCCCTGGAAGGCCCAGTGCCCGCTTTGGTCAGCCAAGGAGAGGCCTGCTGGCAAGACAGGGACCCGGGGCCATGGCTGGTCAGAACCAAGGCCAACCACTCTTAAGAGCAAGAATTATGTGGGAAATAATTCTTGATTAAGCAGGTAGGTGCTAACACAGGACAGGGAGGTGAGCAGCCGGAGCTGGGGACAGACAGCCCACAGGACCAGTCAGCTGTCCAGAACTGGCCATCCGCACAAGCGCTGACCAAGCCTGCAGTAAATGCTTTTCATTCTGGAGAGCTTAGGTCTTCTTGGACCCCCTAGTTCAGAACCTGGGTGTCTGGGGGATGAAGGAAGCTCGGCGTCTGCCTTTAATAACAAGGGATGTATTCCCAGAGCAGATTCCAAGAGGCCGGTCACCTCGGCCTGGAGCAGTGAAGGAACTTAGATGTTGGTAGTTTTAGGGTTTTTAGACATTTGTGGCCACTTGTGAACCTGTCACTTCAAGCAGCTATTATTTATTTATTTATATTGATTTGAGAGAGAAAGGGAGAGGGAGAGAGAGAAATTTCAATGATGAGAAAGAATCATTGATCAGCTGCCTCCTGTATGCCCCCTACTGGGGATCAAGCCCACAACCCAGGCATGTGCCCTTGACCGGAATCGAACTCGGGACCCTTCAGTCCGAAGGCGGACACTCTATCCACTGAGCCTACCTGGCTAGGCCAGTGGTTGGCAAACTCATTAGTCAACAGAGCCAAATATCAACAGTACAACGATGGAAATTTCTTTTGAGAGCCAAATTGTTTAAACTTAAACTTCTTGTAATGCTACTTCTTCAAAATAGATTCGTCTAGGCCATGATATTTTGTGGAAGAGCCACACTCAAGGTGCCAAAGAGCCGCATGTGGCACACAAGATGCAGTTTGCCGACCACGAGGCTAGGGCAAGCAGCTACTCTTTAAATAGAAAATGTGGTCTTACAATAGAAGTAGGGACTCAGCACTGGGGAGGAAGGGGGCGGGGAGAGTAGAAAGACCATGGCGACCATCTTCTTGGCATGTCACCTTGCATCCAACACTTAGCAAAACTGAGACCAAGAATTAACAAGAAAGCAGCCAAACTCAACCATTTCAGTTAGGGGTGGGATCTCAGTCATCCAACCCTAAGCAGCTTATTCAAGCATTCATTCCAGCCCCATGCCATGCCATACCCTTCCTTGAGGTGTTCTAGAAACATTTCCCATCTTACCGTATGCCCAGTGCTATCTTAGCACTTTTATGGGCTGGTCCCCCTTAGCACCCACCCAGCTGGGCCCAACCTTGCCCTGCTAACCCACTCCTTTTAGTGTGAGGAGAGCAGGGCTTAGTCTTCTCCTGACTAAAGGTCTACACAGATCCCTGGTTCCACACATGTCAGAACACCTAAAGGCTCAGATGCAAAGACAATTAAATATTGAGGAATATTTGTCAAAACCGGTTTGGCTCGGTGGATAGAGCATCAGCTTGCGGACTGAAAGGTCCCAGGTTCTATTCCAGTCAAGGGCACATACCTTGGTTGCAGGCACATCGCCAGTAGGAGGTGTGTAGGAGGCAGCTGATCAATGTCTCTCTCTCATCGATGTTTCTAACTCTCTATCCTTCTCCCTTCCTCTCTGTGAAAACTCAATAAAATATATAAAAAATAAATAAATATTGAGTAACATTGGAGCCAAAAAAAAGTGTGAAGCACAAAAAATAATAATTCAGTGTTTACCAAGCTTTTGGCACAGGGAAGAGTTTTGAACTTTGCTGTGTAATAGATGACATCACAAAAGATGAGCCCAACAAATGAAGTGTTTTTGAAGTAAATACAGTATACCTGTTTTGAGTATAATTACCATTTTGCAGATGAGGATACTAAGTGTAAGAGGAAGGTTGAGTGATTTGAAAAGGGCATAATCCCTCAGCTTGAAAGAGCAGAGCCAGTATTTCAGCCCAGGTGTGTCCAACACAAAAGATTGTGTGCCTAAGGACCAACCTTCAGTACTGCACTGTACCTACTAGGACGTGTGAATTAAGCATAAAACTGTATACACACATATATACAACAACAGATATTCAAATACTGAGTAGTCCATGACAAGGAATGTCTATCATTTTTAAAAATTTAGGCAGATATATAAGTAAAGCAAGAAAAAGGAAATAAAAGCATTTGTAAAAGAGGAAATACTACAAGAAAATAAAAACATGTTTACTCTCTCTGGTGATTAAAAACACAAAGAAAAAAAAGGGGGCTTCTGTCATGAGTGGCACATGTAGGGCAGCCTGATTGCTCTACATGCAGAATCGACATTAAGAGATTTCAGAAACATAATTTTTTGCTATCTGGGTAGCTGGCACCCATGGCAGAGAGGTAGGGGAGGAGACACAAAAGCCAGTTGAGTAAAGCACCCATTGCTGCTGATTTAGTGAGAAGGGAGAAAACCACAATGGCCATAACTGATGTTGTGAAACTGGTATCTTCAAACATTATTAGGGACACTGAGAATACACCTCCCTCTTGGGAAATCAGTCTGGTTTTATATATTTAAAGTTTTATAATGTTCTACTGTTAGTAAATGCTATTTTTAGTCATTCAATTGCAATTACCGTGAATCTATTAGGTGCCAAGCATTGAACCAGGTACTATTGGAGTAAACAGCCAGCAGTGTTGGGTCTTGACACCAAGGATGACCATGATCTGTCAGGGCCTTTGTGTACACCAGAGAGCAATAAACTTTGTCCTTGGCTAGCCCGCTGTTGTTCTGGGGTTTTCTGTTACTCGTGGCTGAACCTAACCCTGTTTATAGAATGTAAATGAGCTTTCTCCAGCTGGTGACTGGTTTCTTAACAGAGCAGGAGGCAAGATAATCAAAACAGAATGAGAATGTGGGAGGGAAATGGAGGGCTGAGCAGAGTGGAAATGGTATGAAATTATCATTTGGAAAGAGAGTGTGATCTTATCAGAGAAACATCGGGAAATGGCTGGACAAGTTCTTTCACAAGCTTCTAGAAATAGAAACATAAAGAATCTAAGTTTTAAATGCCCTGAATGAATAAAGATGTGCATCACAACACTATTGTAAAAAAAAAAATCGGAAATTACATAAATGCAAAACAGCAAGAGAATAATTATATCACATCAGATTTTTTTTTAAATAATTGTTAGTAGAGAAAACAAGATGGTAGTATAGATAAACACCTAAACTGCTGCCTCGCACAACTTCAAAACTACAACTAAAAGACAAAATGGACATCATCCAGAACCTCAAAAGGCTGGCTGAGTGGAAATTCTACAACTAGAAGGAGAGAGAAAAGCACACTGAGACTCAGAGGAGCTGCAGATGGCAGAGGTACAGAGGGGCACTCATGGAGAGGGCTGGCAACTGAGTACGAGACTGGCTTTCTCAAACAGGAGGGAGAAAAACGCTCCTGACTGCTTTGAACTCCAGTTCTGGGCAGATTCTGGGGATCCAGACTCATTTGGGGAGAAACTGGACTGTCAGGAAAGAGAAAAGCACACTGAGACTCAGAGGAACTGCGGAAATCAGAGGTACCGAGGCGTGCACACGGAGAGGGTGGGCAACTGAGTACATGGTTGGCTGTCTCAATCGGGAGGGATTCAAAAGCTCCCGACTGCTCTGAACTCCAGCTCTGGGCAAGACTCTGGAGACCCAGACTCATTCTGGGAGAAACTAGACTGTCTGGCAGCGGACGGAACACAATGGTGGCTTTCTCTCACAGGTGCTTGCAGCAATTACCACAGGACACTGAGACACAGGAGCCTATTAGGATAGGGCTGATGGGAAACCAATGCTGTCTGCTCCACCCTGAGACTCTGCCCCATCCAAGCTGAGCACAGAGGCTTTTGCAAATCATGTCTCATAAGGGTGTCTCCAGCACAAAAGTTCTCCCAGCATAGACACAGCTGATCCGCACAGCCAATTGGCCTGGAGATCAATTCTTCCCAGTGATACCAACAACAATCAAGGCTTAACTACAACAAGACTGTGCACACAGCCCACAAAGTGGTGCACCAAGAGTGTCCACCTCAGGTAACTGGGGAGGCTGAGTCACTGGGCCCTATAGGACACCTAGTACACAAAGCTACTCTATCAACTCAGGGAAGCAGCTAAAATGTGAAGACAAAGAAACATCACAAATGAAAGAAATGGAGGAAAGCAAATGACTGAACATAGAGTTCAAAATCACGGTTATAAGGTTTTTCAAGAATATTCTAGAAAAGATGGATAAATTTAATGAGACCCTCAAGGATATGAAAAAGGACCAACTAGAAATTAAACATACACTGATTGAAATAAAAAAATATTATACAGAGACCTAACAGCAGACTAGAGGATGGCAAGAATCAAGTCAAAGATTTGAAATACAAAGAAGCAAAAAACACTCAACCGGAAAAGAAAAAAGAAAAAAGAACCCAAAAATATGTAGATAGTGTAAGGAAACTCTGGGACAACTTGAAGTGTACCAACATCAGAATTATGGGGGTGCCAGAAGAAGAGAGAAAGCAAGATACTGAAAACCTACTTGAAGAAATAATGACCGAAAACTTCTCCCACCTGGTGAAAGACAGACTTATAAGTCCAGAAAGTGCACAGAACCCCAAACAAGAGGAATCCAAAGAGGACCACACCAAGACACATCATAATTAAAATGCCAAGAGCAAAAGACAAAGAGAATATTAAAAACAGCAAGAGAAAAAGTTAGTTACCTACAAGGGAGCACCCATATGACTGTCAACTGCTTTCTCAACGGAATCTATGCAGGCCAGACGGGAGTGGCAAGAAATATTCAAAGTGATGAAGAGCAAGAATCTACATCCAAGATTACTCAACCCAGCAAAGCTATCATTTAGAATTGAAGGGCAGATAAAGAGCTTCACAGATAAGGAAAAGCTAAAGGAGTTTATCACCACCAAACCAGTATTATATGAAATGTTGAAAGGTATTCTTTAAGAAGAGGAAGAAGAAAAAAATAAAGATAAAAATTATGAACAACAAATACATATCTATCAACAAGTGAATCTAAAAATCAAGTAAATAAAAAAATTTGATGAACAGAATAAACTGGTGAATATAATAGAATCAGGGAGCATAGAAAGGGAGTGGACTGACAATTCTCAGGGGGAAAGGGATATGAGGGGTGCAGGAAGAGACTGGACAAAAATCGTACACCTATGGATGAGGACAGTGGCGGGGTGGGGGTTAAGGACAGAAGGTGGGGTGGGAACCAGGTGGAGGGGAGTTATGGGGGGGAAAAGAGGAACAATTATAATAATCTGAACAATAAATATTTGTTAAATTTAAAAAAATAATTGTTAGGAAAAGTAAATAGAAACAAATAAGATAAACTTAAGGATGATCTATTCTCATCCCATATTTATTATATTGAAACAGTGGAATATAAAATAATACATATACTATGATGATAGCTGCTTGTGGAGGGAAAAATGGGGCTAAGTACCAAGTTACTAATACCATAATAGATTTAAAATTTCCTCAATTTTGTTGTGTTAATACTAAAAACTATTATTTTTAACACAGCATGTGTGATCATCTCCCTGAGCAGGTAAGACTCCCTAACAGGTGAGATGTGTGTGCCTCTCTGTTGAATGCCTGAGGTTCCACCATGACTCGGGAAGAGCATCCCCTCTTTAAGCAGCTGTGGTGTTTCTCTGTTGGTCACAGGTCTCTCACCAGATGCTGAGCACAAAGTGTGTGGGTTTTGCTCTGGACCTGGGTGCGGTGCCCCTCCTGCCTCTTCCCTGGGTCTGAAGCTTCTTCCGGTGGAGCTAGAGCCCAACCCTGATGATATATGCCCAATACACGATGACCAGCCCTGATGGCACAGCAGGTTCTTTAAAAGCGTGGAATGATGCCAAGACTGGTTTGGCTCAGTGGATAGAGCGTCGGCCTGCGGACTGAAGAGTCCCAGGTTCGATTCCGGTCAAGGGCATGTACCTAGGTTGCAGGCACAACTCCAGTAGGGGGCGTGCAGGAGGCAGCTGATCCATGTCTCTCTCATGGATGTTTCTAACTCTCTATCCTCCTCCCTTGCTCTCTGTAAAAAAATCAATAAAATATATATAAAAATATATATAAAAAATCAATAAAATATTATATATATATATATATATATATATTTTTTTTTTTAAGCGTGGAATGACACTTCAGACAAAAGGAAGAGCAAGGGCAGATGCTGACTTGAATGAGTAACCGCCATTCAGTGCCACAGGTGGGTCTCACGGTTCCATTTGTTCACTTGGACATTTGCTGAGTGTCCGCTACAATGGCAGGCACCGTGCGAGGTGGGAGAGATTCACATCTCAGGCACACCTCCTGCAGCTCACAGTCTGAGGGGAGGGAGGTAAGGAGGTAATCACAATACCATGGGTTGGCGTCTGCGCACAGGATGCTCTGAGAACAGGCGGCAGGGGCACACTAATTGGGTAGCTGGGAACAATCACGCATTAGTTGGTAACTGAGTTAGGACCGCTGCAGGAAAGCAAGTGAGCAGGAGATGATGAGGGTAAGTGCAGGGAGGCTGGCTAGACGGGTCAGGCAGAGCCTGGTCAGACTTTCAGACTCCAAGGGAGGCCCCCGGAGGAATGTAAGCAGGGGACTGATAATCTGATCACGGGATCCGGAAAAGTGGCTCCAACTCCAGACAGCACTACAGGGAATCTCAAGATGACGGCTGTGCAGCCAGCCTGGAAAATACCCAGGGAAGACTGGGATGGGCAGAGCGCTCCAAGAAGGGTGTGCAAGCAGGGCAGGGTGGAGAGGACTCTAAAAAATACCTGGCATGCTGCAGCGTTTAAAAAAAAAAAAAAGTGTCTCTGGTAAAAGTGAATAATTTACAGAACTACAAAGACCTATCTTAAAGTTCATATGGTATCTCGAGGAACCCTATAGAGCCCAATCATCTTGAAAAAGAACAAAACCGGGGGACGTACATTATCTGACTTCAAAACTGGCAAAGCTACAGCAATCAAAACAGTGTGGTGCTGGCACAGAGACAGACAAACAGTCCAGACCAATGGAATAGAATGGAGAGCCCAGAAATAAATCCTCAGGTGATTTTTTTTTTAATCCTCACCTGAGGATATTTTCTCCATTGGTTTTCAGACAAGAGTGGAAGGGATGGGAAATTGGGAGAGAGGGGAGAGGAAAAAAACCCAACAATGGATATGAGAGAGACACATCAATTGCTCCTGCATGTGCCCCCAATTAGGCCGGGGATGGAACCTGCAAGGGTATGTGCCCTTGACCGGGAATCGAACCCGTGACCCTTCAGCCAACAGTCTAATCACTGAATCAAACTGGCCAGGGCCTCCCATGATTTTGGACAAGGGTGCTGTGGAGGAGAGACTATTCCATGACATGGCCATTGTCTGTCCCAAAAGCTGAACTCAGGCCAAAAAGGAGGTTGCTTTCGGCATGCGTGTGACACCATCTGATGGTAATGAATGTTCTTTCTGACAGAAATGAGCACTTTCCCCTTGCTGCCTGCCATGTGCTGATTCCCGGAACAGGTTGTTATCCTGACCTGGTCGACCATGTAGTGTTTTCCCATACTGATAGCTTTCACCTACTGGTATCCCCCTCCCCCTTTCACCCTATATAATGCTTTGGCCCCTGCTAAGCACCCAGAAAAATGGCCACTTCATCTATAAGTTTCCCTTAGTAAACTCTAGTAGTGGCCAGGTTGGAGTGACCTGCTTCTTTCTTCCGTCTCATTCTGCCCTCCACTTACAAAGGGAGATTTGAGTCTCCGGGCTTTTCCCTGAGTGTCTGTAGAAAAACTGCCAAGGTCATTCAATGAGAAAGAACAGTCGTTTCAACAAGTGATGCTGGGAAAACTGAGTATGTACATGCAAAGGAGTGAAGTTAGACCCTTACCTAATATCATATACTAAATTAATTCAAAATGGATCAAGGATTTAAATGTAAGTCCTAAAACAATAAAACTTTCAGGAGAAAGCATAGGGCAAAAACTTCACAATTTTGTATTTGAAAATAATTTCTTGATATAACACCAAAGGTACAGGTAACAAAAGTAAAATATTAGTTGTAAAAACAGTGATGTCACCTGGCCGGCGTGGCTCAGTGATTGAGTGTTGACCTATGAACCAGGAGGTCCCAGTTCAATTCCCGGTCAGGGTACATGCCCAGGTTGCAGGCTTGATTCCGGAGGGGGTGGGGAGGGGGCGGGGGAAGGGGAAGGAGGCAGCCGATCAATGATTTTTTTTCTCATCACTGATGTTTCTATCTCTCTCTCTCTCTCTCCCTTCCTCTCTGAAATAAATAAAAATACATTCAAGAAAAGAGTGATGTCATTGAGATAGGTGGAACTTTTGGTACCATTCTTGGAGACATAAAAGCACTTGAAATTGGAATCTACCCGCATAAACAAACAGGAACAAGTTTAAAAAATGAAAGTTCTCTGTGAAAAAAAATATTTAAGACCATTGCAGCTTAAACAGAGGAGTGAATAAATATAGCATTTACATATCTAATAATATTCTCTTTTTACTTTCACAAATATTTAGCTGTGATAATTTGTTAAAAACAAAATAAAACAAAAATATACAGAAAAAAACAAGAATGAGGATCTAATCATAATACAGGATGTTATGCAAAAATTGTTTTACAGTTGTTTATATGGAAAAATAATACAATCTATATAATAAAAGCCTAAGCCACCATTATGGCAGAACAACCAGAACGACAGGTGGCTATGATGCACATTGACTACCAGGGGGCAGATGCTCAATGCAGGAGGAGCTGCCCCTGGTGGTCAGTGTGCTCCCACAGGAAGAGCACTGCTCAGCCAGAAGCCAGGCTCACGGCTGGAGCCCAGTGTCCATGGCAGGAGCCTCTCCCAGCTCTGCATCAGCACTAAGGAGCAGCGAGCAGGTGGGCAGTAAGGATCGAGGGGTCCCAGACTGTGAGAGGGTGCAGTCCAGGCTAAGGGATCTCCTCCCCCCACCCCCCGCCACTCACTGCAAGAATTTCATGCACCAGGCCTCTAGTAATTAATATAATAATATAAGAATCAACTCTGTGTTTTGGGTACTCACAATCATAAATCGAATTTTACCCCACCCTGTATTATATATATTATATATGTGTGTGTCTCAATAAGAATTTTTTATTTTCCTTAAAAGATAGGTCCTATGTCTCTCATTAAATTTTAAGAAGACAAGAAAAGGGGTTTTGATAATTACTTTAATGATACCAGTATAGCCCTATCCGGTGTGGCTCAATGGATAGAGCGTCAGCCTGCGGACTGAAGGGTCCCGGGTTCGATTCCGGTCAAGGGCATGTGCCTTGGTTGTGGGCACATCCCCAGTGTGGGGAGTGCAGGAGGCAGCTGATCGATGTTTCTCTCTCATCGATGTTTCTAACTCTCTGTCCCTCTCCCTTCCTCTCTGTAAAAAATCAATAAAATATATATTAAAAAAAAAAAAGATACCAGTACTGTTCCAGGAAGGATAAATTGGAGAAGGGCAACCATCGATGACTTTACCTTTCGCTTTGCCACTAGGCCAGACATTACAAAGTAGCCCTCATGGTGTGTTTCTAGGGAACCAGTTTCCAAGAAAGAGTAAAGTGTCCTAAAGCTGGTTTGGCTCAGTGGATGGAGAGTCAGCCTGCAACTGAAGCGTCTTGGATTTGATTCCTATCAAGGGCACATGCCCAGGTTGTGGCTCGTTCCCGGGGGTGGGGGGGGAGGGTGTAGGAGGAGGGGTACGTGCCAGGAGGCAGCCGATCTATGATTCTCTTCCATCATTTTTTTAAAATTTATTTTATTGATTTTTTACAGAGAGGAAGGGAGAAGGATAGAGAGTTACAAACATCGATGAGAAAGAGAGATATCGATCAGCCACCTCTTGCACGTCCCCCACCACCAAGGTACATGCCCTTCACCGGAATCAAACCTGGGATCTTTCAGTCCTCAGACCGACGCTCCATCCACTGAGCCAAACCGGTTTCGACTCTCTCTCATCATGGATGTTTCTTTCTCTCTCTCCCCTTTCCCTTCTTCTCTGAAATCCATAATATATATATAAATATTTATGGGGTCAGCATGAGAGTCTATGTGATAACCTGTTTCCTGTTTTCTTCTTTGTTTATAACACACACACACACACACACACACACACACAAGCCTGGAGCCTCCCACACTGTACGGAGCAGAGTCACAGAGCAAAGCCAGCTGCGGAGCCAGCTTGAGCTGTGGTGAGCCCTGGAGGGATGGGATTCCACACTGGTCAAAGGTTTGGCGAGAGAGACAGCCCTGAGCACTCAGCAAGTCCAGACAGCACCCAGACTTCCCCAAACGCTGGGCGGCTGCGGGGGGAGGGGCAAGTGCTGACACAGGGCCTGGGAAGCTGGTCTGAGCCGAGCACCTGGAGCCTCGGGAAGGCTGGGTCATAACAGGATCTAGAGCAGTGGTTCTCAACCTTCCTAGTGCCGCGACCCTTTAATAGAATTCCTCATGTGGTGGTGACCCCCGACCTTAAAATTATTTCCATTGCTACTTCATCACTGTCATTTTGCTACTGTTATGAACTGTAATGTAAATATCTGATAGGCAGGATGTATTTTCGTTGTTACAAATGGAACATAATTAAAGCATAGTGATTAATCACAAAAAAACAATATGTCATTGTATATTATGAAATATTTATTTCTAATGACAAATAAATGAAATTTTGTCTTGAATCGTGGTGTAGCATGGGTAACAGTCTTCATATGACAACAGTAAACTGCATTGCTACATTTTGCTAAGACCATGGGAAATAGGAGTTTTCCAATGGTCATAGGTGACCCCTGTGAAAGGGTCGTTCGACCCCCAAAGGGGTCGCGACCCACAGGTTGAGAACCGCTGATCTAGAGGGACAGACAGGGACAGGTTGGACCTCAAACCCAAGTGCAGAGTCCTCCTGGGGCGGGAAGACATCTCCCTCTTCAGGGGCAGGCTCTCCGGTCACCCGGGCATGTCTGCGTCGGAAAGACACTTGTGTCTGATCTTGCCAAAGACGGTGGTTTTCCCTCTCCTGCGGCCCAGCCGCTTCCCTGGAGCTCTGGCAAGCACAGCCCTGGCGCCCCTACCTGTCTTCTTCTGCGGGAACCAGTTTCCAAGAAAGAGTATTTAAAAAAGTAAAGTGTCCTAAAGCTGCTTTGGCTCAGTGGATGGAGAGTCAGCCTGCAACTGAAGCATCTTGGGTTTGATTCCCTTCGAGGGCATATGCCCAGGTTGTGGCTCGTGCCCCAGAGGGGGGACATGCCAGGAGGCAGGCGTTCTATGATTCTCTTCCACCATTTTTTTACAATATATTTTCTTGATTTTTTACAGAGAGGAAGGGAGAAGGATAGAGAGTTAGAAACATCGATGAGAGAGACATCGATCAGTCACCTCTTTGCACGTCCCCCACAACCAAGGTACAGAGAGGCCTGTAACTGAGGTAGGTGCTCTTGATTGAAATCAAACCCAGTACCCCTTCGGTCGGCAGGCCGTCACTCTATCCACTGAGCTAAACCAGCTAGGGCTATCCTCAGAGATGTTTCTAACTCTCTATCCTTCTCCCTTCCTCTCTGACTTCCACCTTAACTAAGACAAGTTGCCCAGTACCGCCTAACCACACTGCCACAAAGAAGGTACCATAGGGAAGGATTGGGGGGGGAACGACGCACAGGCATGCTTCCTGTTAGGCAACCTCGGTTTAACAAACACAGCGTATTTCCCTTCTCACACAGATCCACGAAAAGGTTCCTTTAAATAAGCATTTCCATGGAGCATCTGAATAAGACTGTTGATGCAGCATGTGCTGACTCAGACCTTCTCGGGAGCAGCTACCTAACTTGACGCCGGCCTCTCAGTTCCCATAGAACGTTCTTCTCTTGGGCCTGCGATGCTCTTTCCTGGTTGCCGTCCTGTGACCCTGCCTGTCTTTCTTTTCTCGCTCTCCTCCTGCTTCTTTGGGGATCTCATTCTTTCTCCTCGTCTGAGTGACTGTTGCCCATTTCCTTTTAATGGTCACCTCGGTGCTGATAACGGCTGATAATCAATCACAAGTGCTCATTATGTGACAGGCACGGTACTAATAACCTCTGATTTTATCCTCAAAACAGAGTAGACACTGTTATTATCCCCATTTTTTCTTTTTCATCTTCATCCGAGGGTATTTTTCCACTGAGTTTCAGAGAGGGAAAGACAGAGAGAAGCATCGATGTGAGAGAAACACATCAAACGGTTGCCTCCTGCGTGATCCCGACCAGGGCAGGACCAGGGAGGAGCCTGTAACTGAGGTAGGTGCCCTTGACTGGAATCAAACCCAGTACCCTTCAGTCGGCAGGCCGTGGCTCTCTCCACTGAGCCAAACCAGCTAGGGCTATCCCCATTTTTATAGACAGGAAAACTGAGGCTCGGTGGGGTGGGCTGAGGTTGAAGTAACTGCCTAAGGGGCCCAGCTAGTAGAGGGCAAACCCGGGATTTGAACCCGGCCAGGCCACCTCGGAGATTCTGCTGGCAACTGATGACATGCAATTTCATGCGCTCTTTCGCCTGGACACCCTTTCCATCTCTACCAACCCCTCAAGCCCAGAGTGCTGGCCATTCTGGCTGTTTAAACATTGAAATGCTTCCAAACCTGCCACCTGGCCACCTGTCCCCTTCCCAGATCACTCCTCCAAGTCCTCCCCACCTCCTGGCCCGGCGCTGGGGCTGAGGCTGGGGAGTGAGGCTCCAGGATGCGCTGGCCTGGGTCCTCCCCGGTACTACTCTGTGGTCAGATATTGCTGGTATCACTTCTGCCGCCTCCTCCTCCTCCTCTCTCCACAAACCAGTTCCTCCTTCCAACTTCCTTCTTTCTGGGCACCACACCTCATTCTCCTGTTCACCGTACACGAGGTATTGCCAGCCTCTCAGTTCTCTCAGCCGCCTTGCCTCCCTACCCCCCGGGAGTGGGAAAGCCTCCTAGGCAGCCCCTGAGATCCCCCACTAGTTTTCCTTCTGCCCCCCTCTTCCCAAGTCCTGGCTGGCCCACCTGTAGGACTCCTTTCCTCTTCCCTACTGCCCACCTCCAACTGGTGGCCTCGTGCTGTGGCTCTGACCTCTATCACCTGCTGCCGCTCATCCCACCTTGTCTCCTGCCTTTCCCCTCGCTATGGTCTCCATCCTGGAACAGACCCCTCTAGCCCTGGCCCAGCGGAACTCCCCCTACACCCTGCCCCTTCCTCCTCCATCCCCGAGGCCAGGCATTCAAGGACAAAGCCTCGATTCCTCATGAGAAGTCGACCTTCTAAGCAAGGTGCTGGTCTCACCCTACCAAGGCCTCCTCCGTCAGACTGCCTTATACCGAGAACTTAGTTCACGGATACGAAATAAATTCAGTCCGCTGAGCCCCACTTCTGCGTCCAACACTTCCTCCCTTATCCAACCACAACCCTCTTGAGAAAGCTATTGCCAGCCACTCAGTTCTCGCAGCCGCCTTGCCTCCCTACCCCCCGAGAGTGTGAAAGCCCAGAGGTCCCCCAGCAGTTTCCCTTATGCCCCCCTCTTCCCAAGTCCTGGCTGACTGTCCCATCTGCCTGGCTCGTGAGCTCCAATGAAAGGCACTATGACAGGTGCTGGGGACCCAGCTGAGGTGATACCCCAGGAGCTCATGGTTGGAGCTGGAGGAGAAAGATATATTCATATTAAGGTTCAACGGTAACCCACCAACTTCCTCTGGCACTGTCACGGAAGACAGACAAGCAGACAGCTATGCCGGGACAGACACGCATGCTGAGCTCCATTGGTCCATGCAGTCCTGCTCCACTCTTTCACCGGACCTTGAGAAGTTGGTTAATTTCTCTGCCAGTTTCCTCATCGGTAAAATGGGATGGTCAGCAAGCTACCACCACCAGGGAGTTATGAGGCTTAAATGAGTAGTGTGTGTGAAGCATTTAGAACAGGCTTTCCACCGACTCTGTGCACAGTAACAATAGCTATTATTGTTTTTGTTATTTTACGTAAAGTGTCACAGGAAAGTAGAGATGGAAGATAAACTTGGCAAGCTCATCTCTTAGGATCTCAGATACCTTCTGACAGGAGCAGCCCAGGAATTTTTCTCCCCCAGACCATTACCTAAGTCCCAGCCCAGACCTCATTTCTGTCCCCTCCCCTAACCACTCCCGCAAGGATGCATCTGGAACAGCTGGGCGGCTCCTGTACTGCGGCCTGGGAGGGCTCTGAGGACAGAGGCTGCGGCTCTTACCCCATCGCCTGCCCCGTCCGCCTCACAGCTCCACCTTACTCATTCAGCAACTATGTGAGGAGCACCCTTTGTAGGCCAGCCCGCGTAAGGGGCAGGCAGGGGCACTGGAAGCCAGCACAGCGCCTACCCGCCG
This sequence comes from Lasiurus cinereus, assembly GCA_011751065.1. NCBI lineage: Eukaryota > Metazoa > Chordata > Mammalia > Chiroptera > Vespertilionidae > Lasiurus > Lasiurus cinereus. Next base: position 53,734,243 of record JAAGEH010000480.1, read on the forward strand.
GGTGTTCACGTGTTTGTAGGCCCCCAACTTCAAAACTGTAAACTAACGAATGCCAAGAAGGGCCAAAATGTGTGCCCGCTGAGCAGGCGACAGAGCTTATTGGGTGCGATCCAGAAAGGCTTCCCGGAAGAGGTGACATCTGGGTGGAAGATCTGAAAACTGGGTGTCACACTTTGGGGGTGAGAGGGGGGAGGCAGGTCTCTCTGCCCTGCTTTTTCCCCACAATGCCTGTCAGGGGACCCAGAAGGCCTATCTCTATTTCTATCTAAAAATTTCCCAGGACTCCTCCCAGCGCCTGCTGGGAGGTCATCCACCCTCCCTGTGAAGCTCCACAGACCTGCACAGCACGGGTAGGCAGTATCCAGGAAAGGGGACTTCACCAGGTAGGGTATAAACTGTCCCTGAGGCCACAGAGCAGCCCTCGATGGGGGACAGGGAGCGGTGAAGCTAAATGGGGGGCAAGCAGGGCCCCCAGTAAGGAGTTGGAGCAATTGGGCAGCTAAGGGACAGCTTCCGCGGTGCGCAGGCTTCCTGCTCCGGCCTTCACGGGATGAGCTAGCTCCTCTAGTGCAGGGAGAACACCCTTAGGGGCCCTGGGGAAGGAGAAGACTGGACAGGAGGGTGGGGACAGGCCGACCTGCCGCCTCCTGCTGGGGCTGGTCCCACCGGGCTCGCTGCCCCCGCCAGCTCGCAGGGTCTCGCCCGCCTCGGCCTCGCTCTGGACTGGGGCCCAGGCTGGAGGGGGCGCGGGGAACGGGCTGCCCGAGGGGACAGAGCTCCTGCAAGAGAACCCTCTGGGGTCCTGACCGGCTGGGTGTTTTCAAGGACCTGAAAAGACCATCTTAGGGGGACCGGCTCCCCGCCCCAGGCTCCCCCAAATCCGCTCACGGCGCAGCCCGCGGGGCCGTCGGTGTCTCTGTCCTGACCAGTCGGTCCTCCCCGTGGGTCTCGGTTTCCTCGTCTGCAGGAGGAGGGGTGCGTGTCCCACTCTGCGGGGCCCGGCTGCACCCGTGCCTGGGAACACGCGCCGCGGGGGCCGGGGCCGGGCTCGGGGGCCGGGCGTCCGCTCCGTCCTGCCTCTGGCTGGGCAGCAAGACCCGGTCCCCGCGGCCCCGGCCCCTCGGCGCCCCCGGCGCGGCGCCGTGCAAGGTCGCGGGGTGGTGCGGGGCTGGGCGCCCCCCGGGACTTACCCAGAAGTTCCCCTTGAACAGCGAGCCCGTCATGGCCGGCGCTGCGGCGGGCGCGGAGGGCAGCGGAGCGGCGACGGCGCTGGTGGAGGCCTGTTCCCGGCCGCGGTCCGCAGCCGCACTCCGGGCACCCACCGGCCGGCGGGCCGCCCCGCCACGCCCCGCCCCGGCCACGCCCGCCACGCCCATCCCGGCCAGGCCACGCCCATCTCGCCCAGGCCCCGCCCACCTTCGCCCCGGCCACGCCCGACCCGGTCCGGCCCCGCCCACCTCCAGCCCGGCCACGCCCGCCACGCCCCGGCCACGCCCGCCACGCCCACCCCGCCCCGGTCCCGCCCATCTCGCCCAGGCCACGCCCACTCCGCCCCGGCCACGCCCGCCCCGGCCCGGCCACGCCCATCTCTCCCAGGCCACGCCTATCTCCGCCCCGGCCCCGCCCGCCCGACGCCCCGCCTCCCGCCACGCGGACCCGCAGCCGGACCCAGACGGACCCCGCGGCGCCAGGCCACGACCCGTGAGCGACACCTCGCTGCCCCCCGCGACCCGTGAGCGACACCGAGCTGCCCCGCCTCCAGGCAGCCTCCGGTGATCGGCAGGAGCTGGTCCGGTGGCCTCCCGGCCCGAATTCGGCTCCGTTCCTGCCCCCAAGCCCCCTCCTCCCTCGGCCGAATTCCCTGCAGAGAATCCAGGTTCGAGGTGGGGGGCGGGGGGGAGTCCCCGCCGATCAGCGGGTGGCCGCGGGGACCCTGGCAGTGCGGTCTCGGAGGTGCAGACACTTCACGAGTCGTGTTCTGGACCCTCGGTGCCCCGTGCAAACCACCCCGCCCCCGGGGCACGTGGAGTCTAAAGGTCGTGGAAAGGTCATGGATCCTGGCCTCCCCGCCAGACTCTGGGTCCCTTAGCGGGGTCTTTCCAGGGCGCCCAGGAGCTCAGCCGCTCCAGGATCCTGTCCCATTCTCAAGACCCGAGACCCTCTCCAATCCCCCCTCCTGCAGCAGGAGCCCAGAGCTCCCCTCCTCCTCCTCCTCTCTCCTAAGGTAGCATGCACCCCCGGAAAAGCACAGTCCCAGGGCAAGTGGGGCCCCATCCCTGCTTTGTGGTGATATGGCACTCCATGCCCCAGCCAGAGCTGCCGCCAGAGCGGCTGGGTGAGTAGCCTGAGATCACAGTGTATTAAAGGGTGGAGAGCTCCGCCCTTCCGAACAGGGCCAGAGCCAAAGACACCCCGGGGGCAGGTGCACTCGGGGAGGAAAGGGTGAAGATCAAGGTTATCAAGAGTGAGCGTACAACTCCAAGCCTAGAGAGGCAAGCGTTTGCCTCTTCAGCGGTTCTAGCTGTGTCCAGAGACAGTGAAAGAGCAATGACTGAGAAGACTTGAAGGACAGCTGAAAGGTTCTGCTTGGTCATGCCATCCCCAGTCCCACAACACAGGGATGGAGAGGTGGCCCTCAGCCCGGGGTGACTCCAAGGGCATGCATCTGTTCATCGGGTCCTTCATCTCTTTGGAAAGCAGTTAGGCTAGGAGGAAAGAAAGCCAGGAGGCAGCAGAGGCCTTGGGGGGTAAAGAGGGGCAGGACAGGCTAAACCTTAGCAGGAGTAAGAAATAGTGCAAACTGGGAAGATGAAAGGTGAAGGGTCAAAGACAGGACCAAGACTTTTCCTGAAAGCTTTTTTTTTTTTAAATATATTTTTATTGATTTTAGAGAGGAAGAAAGAGGGAGCTATAAAAACATCAATAAGACAGAATCATTGATCAGCTGCCTCCTACACAGTCCCCACTCAGGAAGGAGCCCACAACCCTAGCATGTGCCCTACCCGGGATTAGAACCCTGACCTGCTGGTTTATAGGTCCATGTTCAACCAGAGTCACACTGGTCTGGCTTTTCCTGAAAGTTTTGAAGATTTGGAACAAATTCCAACTGTCTAACTTTTAATTTTTAATACTTTTTTTAAATCATAAATCTTACAATTTTTTTAATGGTACATTGTGCTTGATTTTTGAAGCCCACGCAGGCTTCAGAGATCCCTGAATTCTAACGCTCTTCCACCATCTGGTGGCAAGATGGCAAATTGCAAATGTTTGTCGAAGCTGCATTCCTCAAATGGTTATTATGCTCATTACCTGGACAGGTGCTGACTGAAAAGACAAGTAAAATGGGTACTATATACAAGGGTCTATGACAAATTTGGGACACTTTACTAACAAAGTAAACACTACTAAGTATGAAATAAATTTAATAGTCAATACATTTAAGATAACCGATAATATTTTGACAGTTTTTCATGTATAAGACACGCTCCCCTTTTCCAACCCACAATTAAGAAATCAATATTTTAAACATTTTGCTGGTTTTCCTCTTAAGGCCTTCTTCTTTTTTGGCATCTTAAGTTGTTCTTGTTTTCTCCACTGTCTGATCATGCACTCAGTGGGAAGAGGTCCAAATTGTCTCTCTGCAGCTCTATTTCCATGCTCTTTCGCACAGCTGAAAGATAATCGCTTACCGGTATTTATCTTTTTATTTTTTTACATGTTTATGTGCTCAGAACACTCAGTCCCTGTTGCATCTGGCACTCTCCACCTCCACCTCCAATGATGGCATCAGCTGACATCAGTAACAATAAAGCTCGTGATTGGAGGAAGCCTGTTTGACAAGGGATGGGCAGCTAAGCACCCGCAAGCTCCCTCACTTTTCAGTCTGTTTTAGAAAAAAAGTCTTATACATGAAAAAAATATGGTAATCTCTTCCAGTAATATACATTTGCATAATTAAGCTCTTACTGTACATAAAATTTGGAGTCTTGCTTTTTTTAACTTAACCATGTTTCAGAAGTATTTTCTAAATTCCTTAGATAAATCTTTCCTAACAAAGTTTGAAACCACCCTGGCCAGTTTGGTTTAGTGGATAGAGCATTAGCCTGCAGACTGGAGGGCCCAGGTTCGATTCTGATCAAGGACACATGCCTGGGTTGCAGGCTTGATCCCTAATATGGGGCATGCAGGAGGCAGCCATTCAATGATTCTCTCTTCATTGATGTTTTTCTCTCTCTCTCTCCCTCTCTGAAATTAATAAAAATATATTTTAAAAAAGTTTGATATCAAACAATGCTGGCCAACACACTCTTGCATGTAAAATTGATTATCTTTGTAAAGAGAAATTTACCCATGTCATTCAAATTTTAGATGCACCTATCTTTTGACCCAACATTTCCATGAAGTGTTTGCCCTCCAAATATTTCCCCCCATGTGCAAAGTGAAATATGTATGCAGTTAGTTGTTCATAGCAGCATGGTTATTCTAGCAAAAGTTTGAAGCAATGAAATGTCCACCCATGAAGAATTGTCTCGCCCGGCTGGCATGGCTCAGTGGTTGAGCATGAACCTATGAACCAGGGATCACGGTTTGATTCCCATTTGGGTTCAATCCCGTGTGGGGCATGCAGGAAGGAACCAATCAATGATTCACTCTCATCCTTGATGTTTCTCTCCTCCCTTCTCTGAAATCAATAAAACCTTTTACAAAGAATTGCCTCAGTATTATGATGTATCATTTTTAAATTATTTGGCCTTGGAATGAAGTGGAGACATGAGCCTAGGCTGGCTGCTTTGGCTCACTAGGAAGTCAGAGAAAAGGTGGCCTCTTGTGGACAGGTTCAGGAAGAGGCCAGGTTCAGGGGGGTTAACCGGGATGAACTGCTGGTACCAATTGCTGCCCTTGTTGCAAACCTTGGGTGAGACTTTAAAAACAGAAAATGAATTCAGGCCTAAAAACCTCTGCATTTAGGGTTAGGTTAGTGTTATGTTTATGATTAGGGTTAGGCTATGGCACTTTCATCTTTCCCACACATTCTGAGCATCCATACTTACTAGGCAAAAATTAGTCCATTTCTCTTTTAAATGAATCAAAGGCATGGGGATGAATATCCAAGCCTCCGGTCAGCCTGGGGACCCTTGTTACCGCACTGGGCTAGAGACCTTCACCTGAAAGCAGATCCTATTATGTATTTCAGGTCAGGCCCACGGCCTGGCTAGGGGGAAGGTACTATCTCCACTCAGCTTAGAACTGAAGACAGCCCATGATTGCCGACTATTATAAGCTTGAGGACGGCACTACCCCGTGGTGATCCTCTTCTGAGGTGGCAGGTAGTATTCCTGAATACCTACTGTGTGCAGTGCACATTGCTAGGTGTTTCACAAGTGACCTCACTGAATCTTGACGACCGAGGGGTGTCAGGATTACCAGCGCCTGAGCAGATGGGGACATGGAGGATCAGCGAGGTGGGGTGGCCTGCCTGGGATCACACTGCTGGCTGGAGGGAGAGGCAGCATGACACCCAGTTCACGGCAGACACTGCAGCCTGGCCACACAGCCAGAAGCGGAGAGTAGCTGCTCTATTAGTGTTCTCCGAATCCGGAACAATTCTGAACATGCCCAGAGAAGCCATCACGTTAAAAGCTGCAATTTTAAATTATAGGTGCAGACTTCGAGGGAGGGGAAGAAAAGTAGAAAGTCAGTCACATGCATCTACATTGCTGATCCTCTCAGGTCCGGCCCTATCCTGACCTTTCTCATCGCATTCCACAGATTCCCCACCCCATGCCAGTCAGGCTCTTCTGTCCTGCACCCCGCACCCCATTTTAGCTCATGCTTTGCAAGCTATGGGTCATGCTTCCTCCTGCTCATCACTACTCCTTTCTCCAACCCTTAGTGTTTTCCCACTTCTTGAACTTCTAGAATTTGTCAACTTTATCACAAACTAGCCCTTATTAACATGACATATCCTTATGTTCTCTAATTTCTGCTCCTCTTGGATATTTTACCTCCCCAAGAAGACTGCAAAGGACCTTGAGATCTTTCTCATGTACTCACTGATGAGACAATGCTGGAGTCACCCAGAGAATTCAATGAACTCTCTGATCTACAATAACAATATTTTTTATTTCATTTCCCAGTCTGATCCTTCCCATCCAGGAAAAATGTAAACCTGGCAGGAGTTCTGACCAGCTAGCTAAAGCCAGATGAGACCCTGGGACCAGAGCCTGGTAAAGCAGAGGCTGCGGTCCGAAAACACCAGAGGGCAGGAGTAAGCTGTTATCAATTGGCCAAGTCAATGAATTTCTGTTTAACCAAATACAAAGCACTCTAGAATCCGCAAATAACTTGGCTGTGAATTATCTAAGCCTACTTAGATAACAATCAAATAAAATAAGCAACGAAGCAATGCTTACCAATTCCTCAAAGCAATCTCAGTTCTTTTAAAGGAATCATTCAAACTACAGAAAACCACCAAGCAATATGGGACCTTTATTTTTAAGGTGATTCTGTACATCTGGAGCATGAGAGTAAACCTTTTACAAATGGAACTGATTACTAGAAGAAACAATGACAAAACCAAACTGGTATTTGATATGAATCCGTAGGAGTTTAAGCTTCAAATCCAGCCAAGAAGTTTGTTACAATTTCTTTCAGCTTTGCATCTGACTGTTCTGAGATCTTTCCGTCAGTCCTGTTTGGAAATAAAAGGAGATCTTTAATTCTGACCTGGACAAAAATTCACTGACTAGGTTAACTACAAAGTACAAAAGAATTTTAGCAAGACTTTATACAATTGTGTTCATACCTGATATTGCCCAGTAGGGTTTGGTGTTGGCTGATAACATGGGACAAGAAAGCACTCTCAAACTTTGTGATCTTGCTGGGCTCCAGCTTATCCAGATACCCTCTTACACCGGCGTAAATGACAGCCACTTGCTCTTCAATAGCCATGGGAGCTGGAGAGAAACAAAAAGATGTCAGTGAGTTGTTCACATAAGTACCATGTTACCAAAGTCAGAGAAACTTACTTTCCCTCCATTAACAGGTTTCTTCATATCACTTATTCTCACGTTCACAGTGAGAAACTCCATCCCACCTCCTTCCCCAGGAAACAGCATTTTCTTATACTTGCAAGTCCAAACGTATAATATTAGGGCATTCTCCACAAGCACTGTTTATCATCTGGCAGCATTTAAATTATTTTGGTTATATATAATTTGCTGAATTTTTATAACAAGAAATATGCATAATAACATTCTTTTAAATAGGCCAATTCCTCACTCATATTGTGGGGTGAGAGGAGCAACTAGTAAGTCTTAATTCCCCAAGAGGTATTAAACATATTTAGTAAGTTTTGCTGGTTATTAAGTCTGTAGCATTTACTTTTAAATGATAAGGACTGTCTGTACTCTGATTAAATAAACTAGGCATCAGTTGCATTCAAAGGCAGTGCCTTTGATGAGATTACAGCATGTCTTACAGCTTGTAGGAAGCTATATGACATTCCCACATAGTAGGAACTTGACCAAATAAAGAGAGCAACTCACAATACTGTCCTTGCTTCAGCAATTCAGTCAGGCGTACACCACGACTCAAGAGTTGCTGAGTAGCAGCATCAAGATCAGAACCGAACTGAGCAAAGGCGGCAACCTCACGATACTGAGCCAATTCCAGCTTCATGGTACCTGCCACCTGAAATATGGAATTGGTTAAATCCTACGATACAAAAATACTTCACTCCATGACCCAGAGCACTGTACATATACCCTTGGATTTTAACCTAATGATACCTCTCCCCAAAAGTGATTCTAATTACCTGCTTCATGGCCCTGGTTTGAGCAGCAGATCCCACACGGGACACAGACAAACCAACGTTAATGGCAGGGCGAATACCTTTGTAGAACAATTCTGTTTCCAAGAAGATCTACAATGTAAGGACAATGCACACGCTAGCAAACTTAGAAATCAACATTTCAAAATTAAGACACTGTGCTGAAAAACCGAATCCCAAAAAGGCTAAAGAATACTAAATGCTATCTTATGGGAAATAGCTCCTCAAATCTTTCACAACCCAAGTCAACCTATATATTTCATTACTGAGATTGGGAGATGTACGTGACATGGGGAAAAAAAAAATAACATTTTATTAAAATATGAGAGGCCATGAACTCTGTGCAGGGGTGGTGGTGAGGGAAGGGGGTAGTAGGAAAGAGGTCCCTCAGCCTGACTGCACCCTCTCGCAACTTGGGACTGCTAGCTCTTAACCACTCTGCCTGCTTGATCGCCCCTAACTGCTCATCTGCCTGCCTGATCTCCGCTAACCCCTCTGCCTCAGCCCCCACCACCACAGCTTTGTCAGGAAAGACGACCTTGTTCAGTTGTCCAGTCTAATTAGCATACTACGCTTTTATTATTATATACAGGTGAAGTGAAATGATCCCTGGGATTTGCTCAAAATTATGTAGGAGGAAGATAGCAGGGGTATAAATGAAGCAAGAATAAAGTACTCTATACTACAAATTGATATATGGGGAAATATATGGGGTTTTGCTATACTATCCTCTTTACATTTGCATACATTGGAAATTTTCCATAATAAAAAAGTAAAATCAGTTCAGAACTACTATTCTCAACCAATACACTGGAATCACCTTAAGCTTTTACATTTCTATTAAAAGCATAAGAATAATACCTGTCCGTCAGTGATGGAAATGACATTTGTTGGAATGTAAGCAGACACATCACCAGCTTGTGTTTCAATGACTGGTAAAGCAGTCAAGGAGCCACCACCAAAAGAATCGTTCATTTTGGCTGCTCTCTCTAGCAGACGGGAGTGTAAGTAGAACACATCACCAGGGTAGGCCTCACGACCAGGGGGTCGGCGCAGCAGCAAAGACATCTGACGATAAGCCACGGCCTATAGTACAGAAAAGGGTGATGAAGTCCACCTATCAGACAGAAGCTACATTAGGTCACATAGTGCAAAGATACAAACAGAGTCTAAAAAATACACTTATTTTGACCTGTTTGGATAAGTCATCATAGATGATCAAAGCATGTTTGCCATTATCCCTGAAATATTCTCCCATAGAACAGCCAGAATAAGGAGCCAGGTACTGAAGTGGGGCAGCATCAGAGGCGGTAGCTGAGACCACAATGGTGTACTTCATGGCATCTGAGAAAAAGAGATTTGTTTTACAAGGTTGTTAATATTGTGATTTCTAAGATAGAGGCTACTATAATAAAAATTATCTAAATCCTTTACTGAGTAATTTACTACTAAGATTAATCTGAGTCAAACAAAACAGCTTCTACTTTAAATAATAAAACCTTAAAATATATTGTTTTGTGCTACATTTTTACATTTATTTTTCTCTTAATTATTGATTATATTAGTATAGAGTTCATTAGAGGGTAATTAAAATGAGCCTTCATTAAGTAGACACTATCCTAAGATTGGCAGCTCTAGGACCCCCAGGTAACAAGAATGGGACTGAAGTTCTTTAATACCTGCATCTGTCAGTCTCTTCACCAACTGGGCAACAGTGGATCTCTTCTGACCAATAGCAACATAGATACAGTACAGCTTCTTCTTTTCATCAGTCCCCTCATTGAAACGTTTCTGGTTAATGATTGTGTCAATAGCAATTGACGTTTTGCTTTAAAAAGCAAAAGAAAACGTAAGTCTTAACTAAATGTTTCAAAAAATTCCTCAATTAAAATTTCACTACTACAACTAATCCACACATCAAATTTTATTCTCCCTGTTATAGCCAAAGGATTTACCATTCTAACTCTATAAAGCAATCTTTTCATAGAGCCAATTTTAGTTAGAACTTTTAACAAACTACCAAGTCTTTACCCAGTCTGTCGGTCACCAATAATCAGCTCACGCTGACCACGACCAATGGGCACCAAGCTATCCACAGCCTTAATGCCAGTCTGCATTGGTTCCCGCACAGAGATTCGAGGAATGATCCCAGGGGCTTTCAGGCCAACTCGCCTACGGGTCTTGGAACCAATTGGACCCTGTTGATAAGAAGGAACCCCAGAACAATCAGTCTTGATATTTGTTAGAAACTACACCCACATCAAAAAGGAACTACATCTAATGAATGATAAACCTACCTTTCCATCAATGGCATTACCCAGGGCATCTACTACACGACCCAACAGCTCCTCGCCAACAGGAACATCCACAATGGCTCCTGTTCGCTTCACAACGTCTCCTTCCTTAATTAGCTTATCATTCCCAAACACGACAACACCAACATTGTCAGGTTCCAAGTTCAGAGACATACCCTACATAAACGACAATTGAATACCAATGAACCCTGAGTGGCTCTTCTCCCCACATAAAAACACTACACGATATGAACATAGCTATGGGGGAAAAAAGCAGTATTGTTCTTTAGGTCTGTTTTACTCTTAAGTATGTTTCCAATAAACAATCTTCTTTGGTTAAGACTTTTAAAACAGCGTCCTGGCCAGATAGCTCAATTGGTTAAGAGCCTCATCCCAATATGTCAAAGTTGCAGGTTTGATCCCTGGACGGGGCATATACAGGAGTCCACCAATGAATGCATAAATAAGTGGAACAAATAATTAATGTTTCTCATTCTAAAAATCAATAAATAAAAATTTTAAAAAGTTAAGATTAATCTGTGTCAAACAGCTTCTACTTTAAAGAAAATAATAAAACCTTAAAATATATTCACATCCTCAAAGAGCACATGGAAGTAAAGAAACTGAACATGATACATTTTTCTACTACATTTCCTCTGACCATAGTTTTTGAGCTGTGTGATCAATATGAAATAGTGATCAAGTACAATTGGAAATTTTAAGACACAGTTGATTTACATCTTTTAATCTATAAGAAGCTCTATAAACAGTTTAATTATCTGAGAACCTCTACTTGTCAGGTTAATGAAAAGTAAAATTAAAAACGACCCAATCAAGATAAAATTTTTATAATAATACTGGGTCATCTGTCATTACAACCATATTTCAAAATGGTAAGATTTTAGTCCCTAAATCAAAACAAAAAGGCTATTCTAGGAACTCAGTCTGGTCAGTAATGTAAGATCTGATGTAGCTATCGTAAGCTCTCTGACAATATATGTCCACTTCTTTCTACTAGGTTGAGCCCAGAATACAGAAGAATATCGTAGAATATTATTGGAGTTACTGAATCTTTAGTCTAAATCTGTTTCAATATTAGTCACTAACCACATGTGGGTTCTTAAATTTAAACTTAGTCAAATTTATAAATGTGGTCCCTTAGGTCACACCAGCTACCTTTTAAATGCTCAATGGTCTCATACATACAATAGTTACCATATTAAACGGTGCAAACATCGAATATTTCTGTCATTGCACAAAGTTCTATTGGACGGTATGGGCTAAGACTCTTAAAAACTACAAGGAGACTCAAGAGCTCATTAATTTCAGCCTAAGCTTTCAAAGAATATAAGATACACACATTGAAGATGAAGGAGGTTAAATTTGTAGACACTGATAAAACTTTTGGCCTACAATTCGTCTTGCACATTAAGTTGCTCTTTTTCCATACTAGCAAGAGGACCAAGACAAATCCTTTCCCCTATTTGTGTACTACTACTGCCCCTGGTCTATCTAGACATCAGGCTCTGCTTTCCTCAGACTATGATTCCTACAACTTTTAATTCTCACCCCTCCGGCCAACTAGGCTCAACCTAACGGAAAGAAGTGGGCTTATATCATCAAAGAACTTATGATAATGACACCAGCAACTCACCCTCACCTATAGATCTATTCTTACCAGAAATGAATTTATTAATTAAATGAGTTTAATTAAAGTTAGCAAATGCCTTTATATAAGATGATCTTGACAACTACAAAGAACACACTTGAACTTCTTAGAATTTGGGTAAAGATTTACTAAACTATATATTTAGGAGCTAATTGCTACAACTTATGTGTAAATCAGTTTCTAGAGTAAAAATCCTTAAATTTATTTTCACAATCTATGACATTGACCACAAAAACCGTGAAGCAGACTGAGATTTAAAGTAAAATAAATAAATAAATATTTTTTGAAAATGACCATCTGATTTACTAAATGAATAACTAAATGAAAACAACTACCCTAAAACAGCAAATTACCTTACCTTTAAGCCTGAAGAAAACTCTACCATTTCTTCTGCTTGAACATTCCTCAGCCCATGTACTCTGGCAATACCATCACCAATACTTAAGACACGCCCCGTCTCTTCAAGGTCAACAGATGTATCAGCTCCAAGAATTCGCTCTTCAAGAATAGAGGACATCTCGGCAGTGCCTATTGAGAGCAATTCCATTACAAATAATAATCTGGCCCCAGTTTCTTTCCAAAACCTATTTGCATAACAACATGAATAATATAGTTTTATGATTACAGCGATCATATACTCCAAAATGCAATATATATAGTTCTATTCAAAAAAGCTTGAGACCTATGAAAAAGAATCCAAGTGATTCAGAGAAAATTTCACAAGACAGGTCAAAAACTAATAAAAATTTTTTTAAATACATTTTATTGATTTTTTAGAGATGAAGGGAGAGGGATAGAGAGTTTGAAACATCAATGAGAGAGACATCAATCAGCTGCCTCTTACACGCCCCCTACTGGGGATGTGCCCGCAAACAAGGTACATGCCCTTGACCGGAATTGAACCTGGGACCCTTCAGTCCACAGACTGACGTTCTATCCACTGAGCCAAACCAGTTTTGGCAAACTTAAAATATCCTTAAAATAAACTTGCAAAGGCAAATTCATAGATTAACAGCTTGCCTTTGAAAAACATAGAAGTGAAAACTGCCTACTTTTTGGAATTTTTTTTAGGAGGAAAAAAAAATCTTTCATAGATCAGAAAGTGTGTCCACCACCTGACATGTGCACATTCTATTTCCACCCAACGGGACATTATCGGAAGAAGCTGTACTGACATCAAAAGAGAAATTATAAAACTGTAGTTCATTTCACTAAAACAAGCAAACCTACCAACACAGCAAATGGCATACTGTGGGTTAAGAATCTGAGGTTCCGCCAG
>JAAGEH010000480.1:53747715-53866278 GCA_011751065.1 Lasiurus cinereus
GAGGAGGAGGAGGAGGAGGAGGAGGAGGAGGAGGAGGAGGAGGAGGAGGAGGAGGAGGAGCCGGCTTCCCTGCCGTCCCGGTTCCGGCCCAGGAAATGCACCCCGATCGTTTCCATATTTCAGCACCAAGAGGTGGCCCACCCAAGCCTCCAGCAAACCGCCTTCATTTTCACCGCTCTCCTCCGGCCTGACCTCCGAGCAGGGCCAGGCGCCGGCCCGCTGACCTTCACCGGCCGGGCGGGCGCCGCTCGCTCTGACCTTCAGCGGGGAGGCGCGGGGCCCCGCCACCCGGGGCCGCCCGGGCTGCGGACAGCTCGTGCCCAGGCCCTGCAGGCCCCGACCTTCGCCCCAGGCCCCTCGGGAGCCGCTCTCGGCCAAAGAAGGGCATCCCCCCGAGGCCAGCTCCCTGCGCAGCATCAAGGTCACTGCCCCCCCCCCTGCACCGCCCTGCACCGCTCTGCACCGTTTCGCACGGAGGGCGAGCACCAGGCCCTTTGCGCCGCTCCCCGGCCCCGCCAGGTCCGGCCCGAGCAGCCAGCCGTGCAAGATGGCGGCGCCGGCCACAGCCCCGCATCCTCCTTTTTGCAGAACGAGCTCCGGAGCAAGCGCCCCCCCCCGCACCGCCCGCGGCCGCCCGCACGGGCCTCCTCTGTCTCCTCCCGCCGGTGCCCGCGCTCACCAGCCCGGCCCGCCGAGGGAGGGCGCGGGCGACGGCCGCGGCGACGCGCACGGACAGCATCTCGGCAGCTCCTCGGAGGTCGCTCTGCAGCCGCAGCCTCGCACCGACTGGGACAAAATGGCCGAGCGGCGAGGAAGGTCAAGGCAGCCAGCCCACCTGACCCGGAAGGACCGCCCCTCGCAGCCAGCCCACCTGACCCGGAAGGACCGCCCCTCGCAGCCGGCCCACCTGACCCGGAAGGACCGCCCCTCGCGTTCCTCTCCCGGATGCAAATCTGCCCTTAGCGAGGTGGGGGTGGTTCCTTTTTTTTTTGTTTTTTTTTTTAAGGTATTATTTTTAAATGTCAATTTCAAAAGGAATGATGAGACCTCTGCCAGCTCCCGCGCGCCCGCCCGCATGGCTTACACGCTTGCTTCGATCTTTCCGGTGAACCTGGTGCCCGTCCGGGGCGACCACGTGGGGGGCGGAGCGGCCGGAAGCGGCTCCCCGGCCGCCCGCCCGCCCTCGGGCGACAGGTGCTGCTGCGGACACCCCGTCCGAGGGCGCGGCCAGCCGGTGGCCCGGGCAGCGGGTGGGAGGCGTCAGGCCGGAGGCTGCCGCTGCGGAACGGTTTTCTGCAGGAAAAGGAGACTCTCAGATCAGTGGGGGCCCCCCCCCACCCCAGCTTGACACGCTCAGGGGAGGCCTGTGTGCGTGAGGTTTTCATGCGAAAATATGCAAAACAATGTGTGTCTAGCTGACAAGGTCCCTGTAACAGTGAACAAACATAGGAAATCCCGTGGGGAAGCATGCATTGCGGTGAGCAGCATCAAAAACCACAGCGCCAACTGCAGTCCTGGAGGGGGGGGGGGACCGTTACATGGGAGAGTAGCTGAGTGGCAGCGCTAGCAGTTAATGCTGTCAACAATTTTATTTTATTTTTTTTTAATCCTCACCCAGGGACATGTTTCCGTGGATTTTTATAGATGGTGGGGGTGGGGAGAAAAACATGGATTGGCTGCCTTTGGTATGTTCACCGGCCCGGGAACTGGTACGAGTACGTGCCCTGACCCGAATGGAACCTGTCATTTTCCTGCGCAAGGAAGGACGCGCCGAGCAGCCGAGCCACACCGGCCAGCGCTGCCAGCTATTCATTTTAAAAGTCTCCAGCACATGTAGCTCCTTGATAGTGGAGGCTCACGGGTAGGACTAAGGTTGCTGCAGTTTAGAATGCCGGGGTAAAAATTAAAAAATTTAAGCTAGTGCACACCAAACAGCTGCTATCCAAAAAAAAAAAAAACAAGTTCCAGGTATTTTTTTTAAGACAAGCGATTCAAGTTGGTGATCAAAATGCAAGAAAACACAGCGTGGCTCTAGGCGATTCTCTCCTCGTCCTGCAGATTACACCGTGGAGGGCAGAGGGCGAGGGAGGCGGCCCGCAGGGAGGGGCTGGCAGGGCTGGCCGCAGCCGGCAGGCCTAGGGAAAACTACAACTCCCAGAAGTCCCGGGCCCCCCGAGGGGCCGGACCCGGGGCGTGTGGGCGGGGCCTTCAGAGCGAGCCCGGCAATTCCCGGGCGGGCGGCGGGGAAAACTACAACTCCCAGAAGTCCCGGGCCCCCCAAGAGGCCGGACCCGGGGCGTGTGGGCGGGGCCTTCAGAGCGAGCCCGGCAGTTCCCGGGCGGGCGGCGGGGAGCTACTCCAAAGTGGCGGGAGCAGCCGCTATGGAAGCGCCGGAGGAGAAAGAGGCGCAGGTGAGAGGCGGGAGCCGGCCTCCGCCGCGTCCTAGAAGCGGGGTCTTTGACACACCCGCGCCCGCAGGGGCATCTCCTGCTAGGTGTACTTGCATGGTCCGGGGGCCCATCTTTCGTGCGCCTTGGTGCTCTTTGATTCCCCTGTCTACTTGGATGGCCCTTTTATTATTATTATTATTATCATTATTATTATTATTATTCTACTTGGATGGCCCTTTTATTATTATTATTATTTTTATTTTATTTTATTTTTTTTTGCAGAGAGGAAGGGAGAAAGATAGAGAGCTAGAAACATCGAGGAGAGAGAGACATGGATCAGCTGCCTCCTGCACACCTCCCACTGGGGATGTGCCCGCAGCTTGATTGGAATCGAACCTGGGACCCTTCAGTCCGCAGGCGGATGCTCTGTCCACTGAGCCAAACCGGTTAGGGCTGGAGGGGGGCTTCTGAAAGGATGGGATGCAAGAATGTAGCCTTGAGAGTAGCTTATCTTGTCCCATAGTTTGAACCGAGGCCGCTGTTTGGATCAGAAGAGCCAGCAATCTGGGGTTCAATCACCAGGTACTCTCCCATAAATTGTCTTTTTATTGTCCTTACACACTGCTGACCTGCCTGCGTGTCCCACATCCCAGCCCTACCTGCCTCTGTGGGGCTTGCATATTGTGGACAACTCTGTTCAGAGTTTGCACGGATACGAATGCTGCACGTGCATTAGTATATAATCTTTTCGATTATTCGAGGGATGCAAGTTACTAGCCTATATGCCGCTTTTGTTCCTCTGGGATAGGACGGATTATTTTCTGGTGATTTAAGTTCCCTGTGATTCCTCGCTTATTTCCTGACATCTGGCATGTACCTTCTTAAAGACAAGTTGGGATGTGAAGTAAGTGGGGGACTTCAGACTATTCCTAGAAAGCGTTTTGTTTGGCTTGTGATGGCTTATTTTGTGATACTACTAGCGTTGTGCCGTTACAGAAAACGAGACTTAAAAGTATTTGTCTTCCTTCTCATGACTAGGTCGCTGCGTGGTTAAAAAAGATATTTGGAGATCATCCTATTCCACAATATGAGGTCAATGCCCGCACCACAGAGATTTTACATCACCTTTCCCAACGCAACAGGGCCCGGGACAGGGATGGCCACCTGGTGATAGAGGACTTGAAACAGAAAGCCAGGGAATATGAATCAGAAGGTGAGGTTCATTCCAGAGTTTTTGAATGAGATAATCATCAGAAGGAACCGAACTTTATAACGCTAAAGCGTACAAGAGTTATTTAGTGTAGAGAAGTTTTCAGGGTTTTCTTGTTTGTTTTAAGAGAAAAAGGGAGAGGGAGAGAGAGAGAAACATCTATGTGAGAGAGAAACATTGATTGCTTGTTTCCCATACACACCTTGACTGGGGATGGAACCCACAACCTGGGCATGTGCCCTGACCCAGAAATAAACCCGAGACTTTTTTTTTTAATATAGTTTATTGATTTTTTACAGAGAAGAAGGGGTAGGGGATAGAGTGTTAGAAACATCAATGAGAGAGAGAGACATCCATCAGCTGCCTCTTGCATGCCCCCTACTGGGGATGCGCCCACAACCAAGGTACATGCACTTGACCGGAATCGAACCTGGGACCTTTCAGTCCATAGACTGACGCTCTATCCACTGAGCCAAACCGGTTTTGGCAAACCCGAGACTTTTGGATGTACGGGAGGGCGCTCCACACTGGCCAGGGCGACATACCATCTACAGGAAATGTCCATAACAGACAAAGGAGTGGAGACAAAATGTATATCAGTGGTTGCTAGGGCTTCATGGGTTGGGGATTGGAAAATGATTACTAAAAACTGGGGTTTTTTGGGGGGGTGATGAAAATGTTCAGAAATTGACTATATTGATGGGTATGCCACTCTTAATATACTAAAAGCCACTGAATTACAGGTACGTATGTGTACTGGAGGTGGGTGAATTGTATGATACGTGAAAGATTTCAGTTAAACTGTTAAAAATAAAACAAAACCAACATCTTAATCATCGTAGAATTATTTTATCTTTTCAGCCAAGCATCTTGAAGACCTCCTCATGCAGAGTGTGAATTTTTCCCCTGCCAGTCTCTCCAGCACTGGTTCTAGGTATCTGAACGCGTTGGTTGACAGTGCCGTGGCCCTTGAAGTAAAGGATACTTCAGTAGCTAGGTAATTTTTTACAATAGTTTTCATTTCTGTAATTATATATGTTATAAGTCTTGACCTAAAAGACTGTTTGAACACTCAGTGTAATTCTGTGTGGGAAATGAACAATAAGTGCCAAACACTGAATGTAATTAACTCTCTATCATTGCTAGTGAGTATGTATAATTAATTCAAGTACACTTGGTATTGGTTAAATTTTAGTGCTCTCTCCTTCCAGAATCAGGCTTTTGAAGTTTGGTTCTCATGTATATTTGGAAAGGTATTAGATATCACTTACTTTGTTCCCTGTAAGTATTCAATGAGAAAAGTCATAGCTAAATCATCTGGTTGAGCATACTGCATTTTAGTTATGTTCCAACCCTATGGGGTCGAGTAATTTAAGGACCTCTATTCTTTGTTACAAGCATATCACCTGTATAATGACATTATTCTTCCATTAACCCTAAGAGGAAACTGAAGTTCAGGAGGGGCGTTAAATAACTTCTCTGAGCTAGTAAATGGCAGAGTTGAGGTTCAAACCTGCTCTGACTCCCAAGTCTACATGAATATCACTGGTGGCCATATCAAGGATGACCACTATAACTTTCAGAGAATTGTTCAGCTATCCTGCTTCATTGTCAATATAGGGGCTTGGGATTTATATATATGCTCAAGAGTAGTGTTTCAGGAATAAAACATGTATTTTGTATGGCAGCAGACGTCTAGACTTAAGTACATTTAGCAGGCGCTAAATACTGGTTATATGCACTGGAAATATACACACATATACATAGCACTGGAGAAGCAGAGATGAATAGGATAGTAATTGCAGTCAAGAACATTCTCTGCTCGTGGTCAAATAAGGGAGGTGCGTGTAAAAGTATAACACAGAGTGTGACAGCTGTAACATAACAAGAATGTGCAAGCTATAGCTTGGGCACAGAGAAAAGGGAAGTGAATTCCAGGATGGGAGTCAATCTTATGTCCGCTTTGAAAGACAGGGAAATTTGCCAGGTGAAGAAAGGCTTTGCAGGCAATGAGAACAGCAGGTACAAAATCCATAAAGGTATGAAACAGCGCGGTTATGGAAGAGTCTACATAGAGATCAAGTCATTGTTAGAAATGAGGAGTAATTGTAATTATTGTCCTTAATGTCCATTTATGTGACCAGATTTTTTTTTTTTTTTAGTTTTCTCTCTGCAGTGAATGATTTGACCTCTGATCTTTTTCATACCAAATCCAAAAATGAAGAACTCAAGCTTGAATTGGCAAAGCTTGAAAAAAAATTAACTGCAAGTTTAGTATTAGAAAAATGTCTACAAGAGTAAGTAACTGGATTGGAAAGGGTGACAATTTTTATTAAAAGGCAATAACAGGACTTTATCATATTTAGTTTTTAAGAAATAGGGTCCATAAAATGTTTTTTAAAGTAGAAAATGATTGAATTGAGGTTGGGTATAGACTTTCACCTTTTACTTAATACAGTTTTTCCTTTTTTACAAATAATCTGGGTTCATTTTTTTAAATGTATGTGAATTTTCTTTTTTTTTTTTAAATTTATAAACTACAAGGCAACTTAAAATGCATTATATTTTGTTGCTCTATTTTTTTTTTCTTTTATGCTAGTGTTCTACTATCTCTCTTGATGGTCTGGGCCTTTTTTAGATCCTTGTCCCTTAGATTAGATGCTGCAGATCAGGAATATGTTTATGCACACATAAATTGACAGTGTGTAAATTTATTCAATAAATATTGGCTGTGTATATGCAAGGCACTGTGTTATGTCACAGGTAGGAGAGAAGCCTTTAGGGACCTCCATAATTCAAATTGGCTTTAGGGTATTTTTAAAATATATTTTTATTGATTTCAGAGAGGAACAGAGAGGGAGAGAGAGAGAGAGAAACATCACTGATGAGAGAGAATCATTGATTCCCACTGGGAATCATGCCCGCAACCTGGGCATCGAGCTCTGAACCAGGGAATTGAACCGTGAATCTTGGTTCATAGGTCAATGCTCAACCACTGAGCCATGCCAGCGAGGCAGCTTTATGGTATTTTTAGTCACCTTTTTAAGCAGTGATTTACTTTCTTGAAGAATCATTGGCATAAATTAACCTTAAAATTATTTCATATTTCTTGAGGAAAAACCCTAGATGACAGCATCGAGGGGAGGATGACCTAAAAGAATTCTTGTTAATTAGTCTGGGATATAAATTTTATGGTAGAAAGTCCAGCAACTATGTTATGTATTCTTGTCGAATTCAGAGTTGAATCCAAAAAGTAATAGAGCTCTTAAAATTATAATTTTACTGAGGAGAAAAAAAATGTTTCAATTTTACTTTTTAAAGGGATCTCAAGAAGGCAGAGTTACAGCTATCGACAGAAAGGGCCAAAGTTAACAACCGTCTTCAGAACATGGACTTCCTAAAAGCAAAGTCAGAGGAGTGCAGATTTGAAATCAGAGCTTTAGAGGTATGTATGAAGGACTGAATGATGTTAGGTCTCTTCATACTTCTTTTTCACCATCTTCACAACTAGGCAGTATGACCAGCTCTTTTTTACAGACAAGGGAACTACAGAGAAGATGGGTAACTGCCCAAGGTTTCATCGATACTGATCTGCTTATCAGTAGATCCAGATTCCCACGCAGGCAGCCAGGCCCCGAAGCTCAGGATCTTAAGAAGCCCTGTGCCCATCCTATCACAAATCTGTGGCTCTGGAAAGATTGACATGCAGCGAAAAAGTGTTTAGATACATGTTTCATCTGTGATTTGTAGCTTCTCTTTACTGGGTTATGTGTGAAACGTTTAATGATGATCACTTTGAAAATAATTTTCTTAACTGAATCCCCTTTTTTTTGTAACCGTAGGAGAAACTTTCAGCCAGAGGCATGGAGGCTTCTCTGTCTCATCAGTCACTAGTAGAACTTTCAGAGGTGAGTTTAATTTAGCCCAGTTTAACTTTCTTTAAAATCTTAATGCACGTGCCAAAACTGGTTTGGCTCAGTGGATAGAGTGTCAGCCTGCGGACTGAAAGATCTCAGGTTCGATTCCGGTCAAGGGCATGTACCTTGGTTGCAGGTACATCCCCAGTAGGGCGTGTGCAGGAGGCAGCTGATTGATGTTTCTAGCTCTCTATCCTTCTCCCTTCCTCTCTGTAAAAAATCAATAAGATATATATTTTTTTAAAATCTTAGTGCACAATCTGCTTTTTTACTTGTTTCTTTTTATAGAGCTTTATTCACTGTTAACCTGATTTCTATTCCTTTATCGCTGTTACTTGATGTTCATTAGTATTCATATCTTTATTCCTTGTTTAGCTGTATATATCCTCACATTTGTATAGTTTTCTTTATTACTGTATGCTAGAAACTCTTTGCTAGAGTCAGTTATACACTATTGATTTATTTATTAAACAAATTTATTGAGGAACTATGTGCTAACCATTTAGGTCTTCCTCCTTCTTCAAAGTACAGTAAAAACAGAATGTAATTCTGGGTTTTTAGGTTTTACAAAGATTTTATCTGTTTTGGTGGGGAAAGAAAATAATAAGGACTTTGAGTTATTTGATTACTCTGTGTGTTTTGTTTGTTTGTTTGTTAATCTTTCTGTAGGATATTTTTTTCAATTGATTTTTTTAGAGAAAAATGGAAGGAAAGGAGAGAGACAGCGAGAGAGAAACATTGTTGTGAGAGAGACACATCGACTGGTTGGCCTCTCGAACATGCCCCCACTGTGGCCGGGAATTGAGCCTGCAACTGAGGTACATGCTTCAACCAGACTTGAACCCAAGACTCATCAGTCTCCAGCCAACACTCTATCCACTGAGCAAAACCGGCTAGGGCTCTAAGAAAAAAAAACACACACACATACATACACTAGAGGCCCAATGAAAATTAGTGCACTCAGGGGTTGGGGGGTCCCTCAGCGCTGTCTGCACTCTCTCACAATCCCAGACCCCGCTGGTAGGGTCCCTAGGTCTGACCTGAGGTCAGGGCCTATCGGGGTTTTCCTTTCCCCAGCTGTAAGCAACTGGCCCCATCCCAGCCACTGCCACTGCTTGCCATCTGTGCAGCACTGTCCCCCCTCCCCACCCCTGCCACTGGTGGCCTCCCTCCGCAGGCGACGGGCATGGGGTGCGATGGCTTGGCTGGCCTGGGCTTCACTCGGCGGGGTGATCGCTGGCCAGCTGCACACCTGCCACAGAGTCTCAGCCAGTGGCCTGGGCCTCCCTCTTTCTTTGCGGGGGGGGGGGGGGGGGGGTGGGGCCAGCCCTTCGAGGGGTCCTTTGTCTACCTGATCGCCCCTAACTACTTGCCTGCCTACTTGATTACCCCTAATCACTGGTCTGCCTGCCTGATCTCCCCTAACCACTTGCTTGGGGGCAGGGCCAGCCCGGCAAGGGGCAATCTGCCTACCTGATCACCCCAAACTGCTAGCCTGCCTACTCTAACCATTTGCCTGCCTGCCTGATCACCCCTAACCACTGGTCTGCCTACATGATTGCCCCTAATCACTCTGCCTACCTGCCTGCCTGATCGCCCCTATCTGCTTGCTTGGGGATGGAGCCAGCCCAGCAAGGGGTCATCTGCCTACATGATTGTCCCTAACCACTGGCCTATCTACCTGATGGCTCCTAACCACTTGCCTGCCTACTTGATTGCCCCTAACCACTGGCCTGCTTACCTGATTGCCCCTAACCACTTGCCTGCCTACCTGATCACCCCTAGTTACTGGTCTGCCTGTCTTATCACACCTAACCACTCTGCCTGCTTATCAGATCACCCCTAACCATTTGCTTGGGGACAGGGCCAGCCCAGGACAGGGCCAGCCCGGCAAAGGGCCGTGGTGGTTCTGGTCTCTGGTCATTCAATCATTAGCTTATGGTGGCTAGCCTTTTATTATATAAGATTATTTCATTTTTTTTCATCACCATTTATCCCCCCTTTATATTTCATTATTCTTAAGGTTTTTTTATACTTTGATTTTTGGAATCTAAAGTTAACAATTCATAAATATGTACTTGAGATTCTAATTGTTCCCTTACATTTCAGTTCCTCTTAATCACGTTATTTTGGGTTCCTAGGCAGCATACTTAAATCCTATTTTTAATAAGTGGGAGTAAAATTTTTCTATTTTAAGCATCTTATAAAGATTGTTTCCGTTAGAAGTCAGTTTATCTCTTTATCTTTGAAACTCTTTAAATTCCTAATTTAATGCTTCACTACATTTTACTTCAGAAATGAGCAGTATTTAATTGTGAATATCTCTATTACTCTATGACTCTGTTTGTTTTTCATCCCTAGAAACTGGCAGAACTAAAACAACAGACTATTCCTTTGAAGAAAAAATTGGAGTCCTATTTAGATTTAATGCCGGTAATCATTTTTATGAATTAAAAAAAGAAGATGTCTTTTTAGCACTAAATGATCATGAAAATAGTGAATCCATGCTTAAGGATTTAAAGTTCAAGCTGAATTTCACTGGGTATACCCTCTGTAAGATTTTTGACTTTTGAAAGGATCATTGCATTTTTTCCCCCTTAAGCCCTAATGGAGGTAATATAACCTTTCCCTGTTTTATTTTCCTTTAAAAGGATCCATGTCTTGCTCAGGTGAAAATTGAAGAAGCAAAGCGAGAATTAGTAAGTTCCATTTTTTTCTTCAGCTTTTAAAAAAAATAAAATAAATGCTGATATAGCTAACGCTCCCTTCATCCTCAAAGCTAAACGGTAGACCCAAAGTTGCTGTGTATCATTCTCATGCATCTTTTAATACTTTTGGCATATGTATATATGTTCTTTTCCACAAAAAGAATACATAATGGACTTTCATGTCTTTGAAATTCTTGCTTAGATTGTCTTCGGTGAAAGGGGTGGATGAATGAGACACAGAATATTCTAGCAAAAGGAATTGGCCAATGCTCAAGAGCCAAAAAATGGAGGGCTTTTCCAAGCTTAGGGAAATGATGAGATCCAGCTGCCTGGAGTATTCAGCGGAAGATAGGACTGAAGAAGGCCAATGGGTTTATGATGTAAAGGGCCTTTAGTATAAAGAGGTGGGTTCTGGAGGAGACCATGAAAATTGCTGTTACAGATAGTTGCAATTATAGAAGTAGTACATTGTTTAAGGAGTAAAGGTCAGGAAAATCTACTCCCGTATCATACTAAATCATCTCTCTAAGGCTTTTTTCCCCTCTTTAGATGTTGATTAGAATCAGGAGTCTGAAAACTTCGGGGGGTTTGGAAAAGGGGAGAGATGTAAAAGGGAACGTCTAAAAGCATATTTAATATTTATAATCATTTTTGTTTTAATGGGGTTTTTGTATTTCCCTTATTTTAAATAGGGGTAGAAGTTGGAGCACCTGTTTTATGTCTGTCTTTCTAGTGTTTTAGGTGTTTCTTTCTTCCTTTAGGCTACCATTGAAGCTGAACTCACAAAGGAAGTAGAAATGATGGAACTGTGACCAGAGCCAAATAAGCTTTGTGCCCTGAACAAAGTAAATTAAAAAGGACTTTAATCTTAAGAATAAAAACACCTTAAGAGTAACAAAATATATAGGGGGGAGGGGAAAATGATGATGGAAAAAAATAAAATATATACATTTAAAAGGACTTTGTTTCCTCTTGGCATTCCTTGATAACTTAATGTCTGTGTTCTTAGCTGAGATAATGTCACTGTTGATAGGATAATGGTTTCTGCTATGTGTTGCATTTTTTTGTGCCCAAATACATAGTTTTCAGAATAAAAATGTTGGTTTTCTATATTTTGGTTGACATATTTCTATATGTTGGTTCAGTGTCCTTCAGTGGTTCTATTAGGTGAATACGATGACAGTTGTCTTGTAGTCACTCTTTAGGTCAGTTAAGCAAAAAGGAAAGATTTTCTAACTCCAGTTATTTTCCTTCCCCCTCCAGGGGTTTGCTTTCTGATCAGCTCACCTGCCTACCTCCAAATGTTAATATATGCAGGAATTTAATTTATGAAAAAAATGGCCTTTAAAGTCAGTGGTAGAAAAAAAAAAAGAAAAAAGAAATAGTCAGTGGTAGAGACAAGCAAAATAGAGACAGATTCCTAGAGGGCCCTCAGACAACTCTGGGGGGTATGGAGGGATTGAGCTAAAAAGAAAATGAACTATGGACATGGACAACAGTTGTGATTGTGGGGGATGAGGAGGGTGACATGGAAGAGGGCATAGAAGAGATAAATGGTGATGGAAAAAGTAAAATCAGTGATAGACAAGTGGGTAATAGAACACAGGGTATTATATCCCTAGTCACACCTTATATCAGGATAGTTACAAAGGATCGGGGATTTAAATATTTTAAAAAGTACAAGAAATCATGGAGGAGTTTTAATGTTTTGACT
Source organism: Lasiurus cinereus (assembly GCA_011751065.1). NCBI lineage: Eukaryota > Metazoa > Chordata > Mammalia > Chiroptera > Vespertilionidae > Lasiurus > Lasiurus cinereus. Next base: position 53,759,655 of record JAAGEH010000480.1, read on the forward strand.
TTTAAATAATCATAGAGTCAGAAACATGACAAAAATCCAGGAACCATAAATGTACTTTTTGAAATATTTAAAATTCCTGCATGGCAGAATCTTTCATGGATATGACAAATGTGCAGGGAAGAAAGAAGAGAATTTTTCACTGTGCACCTTTTTGTATCTAAAAATTTCATACCATGTGATTAGGAAGCAATTAGTTTTTTTAAAATTATCTAAAAGATCTTCAAAATTTTCCCTCTAGCACATTTGCTCAATGGTTAGAGCATTGGTCTGTGGACTGAAGGGTCCTGGGTTCAATTCTGGTAAAGGCACGTGCCCGGGTTGTGGGCTTAATTCCCAGTAGGGGGTGTATAGGAGGCAGCTGATCAATTATTCTCATCATTGATGTTTCTATTGCTCCCTCTCCCTTCTCTCTGAAATTAATAAAAGTATATATTCTTTAAAATGTCCTTCCTCTTCTTTTCCACAAATATGTGGCCAAATATAATTTTTAAAAAATGCATTTCTGTTTTTTTGAAACGGTCTATATTCTTTAGCCATTTTGTTGCCGATTAATAAATTAATCTTTTATTCCACCAGACTATATTCAGAATCCCAGACTTTCTTCTAGGCCCATTTGTGCCCTTCCTTGTCAAACCCACTTCTAGCAAGAACTGTATAACCAGGTAATAGGTGGTGAATACTGAATTACCTTCTGGGGGAAATTGAATCAGTAATTTCTGGCCAGACAATTCATATACACAGATTAAGTTCCATAGGGTTCAAAGATTCAGACAGCAGATGAAATAAGAAGAATTTTGAATCTTAAAGAAGTGGCATTATGAGTATGTTTAAGTAATACGTCTAAAAGGCTTCAGAAATAAGAACACAGATAAAACCGAACAAATAAAACTGAAAAAAAACCTACAAGTACTTTGCATAAAAATAAGACATCAAATTTAAGGACCGGGATTCACAGAGCAGAGTTAGTTTAATTGCTACTGGTTTTCACCAGATAAAATGGGCAGTGTTTCTTGCCCTTATTTGGTTTTGATCACAGATTTTTTTTCTTCCTAGCCCATTGCAACAAATCGCCAACCAGTTTTTTTTTTTTAATGTATTTTATTGATTTTTTTTACAGAGAGGAAGGGAGAGAGAGAAAGTCAGAAACATCGATGAGAGAGAGACATGGATCAGCCGCCTCCTACACGCCCCACAGTGGAGATGTGCCCGCAAGCAAGGTACATGCCCCCAACCGGAATCGAACCTGGGACCTTTCAGTCCGCAGGCCGACGCTCTATCCACTGAGCCAAACCGGTCTCGGCGCCAACCAGTTTTCACTCAGCTTTCCAGCTTTTCTATCCCAATACATTCCTCATGGGGGAATTCACCTGACACACAGGGAGGGGAGGGTGGGAGAGGGGGCAGGGGGCACAGTTTCCTTTGGCTCACCTAGTAAAATCATTGTCCAAGGAAGAAATGCCTGAAGGGAGATATCCAGTCTCGCTCTCTGAGCAACAGTATCTATTTGGAATAAAATAGATTTCTCACGAAAATTATGCTTAGCTCCTAGAGTTTCTCTTCTCTCTGGAATCTTGGGTCCTCAAATTCTAGCTACCTGGCAGTTCTCTGATACCTTCAAACAGAATTTTTTTTCATTTTTCTAGCTTTTTTAGTTATTAGCAAAAGGATTAATGCCCACATGCATTAATTACCACTTCAGTTTACATCCTTTCATAGGAAGCAAGTCATTTCACAGACATCTATATTATAATTCAACCAGACATCTATATTATAAAAGCCTAAGCAACCATTACGGTGGAATGACCAGAACAATCGGTATCTATGATGCCCACTGACCACCAGGAGGCAGACGCTCAATGCAGGAGCTGCCCTCTAGGGATCAGTGCACTCCCACAGGGGAAGCATCACTCAGCCAGAAGCCAGATTCATGGCTGGTGAGTGCAGTGGCAGTGGTGGAAGCCTCTCCCACCTCTACGACAGCACTAAGGAGCAGCGAGCCACTAAGGAGCAGCGAGCCGAGCTGTAAGGAGCGAACAGGTGGGCAGTAAGGAGCAAGGGATCCCAGATTGGGAAAGGGATGTCCGCCTGCTGGCTTACATCATTGTTGTGTAAACTGGCAGGCGGATATCCCCCGAGGGGTCCCGGAGTGCGAGAGGACACAGGCCAGGCTGAGAGACCCCCCACCACCACCTCAGTGCCCGAATTTCATGCACCATGCCTCTAGTATACTTATAACTGACTTACAAACCTCAGCAACTCTCTGGACATATAAAGTGCAAACACTGTAATTCATTTTTTCATCTCCTTTCTCATTCACTTGGGAAGCAGGTAACAACATAGCCATTCAAGTCAACATTAGGTAGATGAAAACCTCTACACCTTTGGCTCACCTAGTAAAATCATTGTCCAAGGAAGAAATGCCTGAGGGGAGATATCCAGTCTCACTCTCTGAGCAACACTATCTATTTGGAATAAAATAGATTTCTCAGGAAAATCATGAAGGGGGTTTGGCTGGGGACCTCAAAAATGGCCTCCGATGACTTCTGCTTTCTGGTATCTTCTTCATCTAAACCCCTCGAGTGTAGGCTGAGCTTATTGACTTCTTGTGACAAAGAGAACTCATGGGACATAGTTTACTAAACTTTTGTTGTTTTCCTGAAATTCAAATTTAATTGGGCACCTTGTATTTTTATTTGCAAAACTGGCAACCAGAAACCATCAACACTGATGGTTTCTCTAAACTAGAATCCCAGTTGTGAACAGCCAATGTTATAGAAATCTTGACAATGGGAGTCAACTTTGATTGGTCATTGATGCAGCTAAAAAGTGGAAAGAAACTGGATTTTGAACTCAGCTGCTTATTGAATTCTCTTAATGTTCTTTTTTTTTTTTTTTAGTTTATTGATTTTTTTACAGAGAGGAAGGGAGAGGAATCGAGAGTTAGAAACAATGATGAGAGAGAAACATTGATTAGCTGCTTCCTGCACACCTCCCACTGGGGCTGTGCCCGCAACCAAGGTTTGTGCCCTTGACTTGGAATCGAACCTGGGACCTTTCAGTCTGCAGGCTGATGCTCTATCCACTGAGCCAAACCGGTTTTGGCAGAATTCTCTTAATGTTCTAATACATTTTTCAGTTGATTCTCTTAGCTTTTCCAGATACGTAATGATTCCAGATGCAAATAATGATACATTTACTTCCTCAACAGTTTTGGTCCTTTTAATATTTTCTCAGGAGGTATTATCTTGTCATGGTAATTGCAATGTGGTAATTACGGTAACTATCCCCAAACTGGCATCGAACAATCGCAGATTCTGCGGGTGAGGCATCTGGACAGGGCACAGGCGACATGGCTTATCTTTGCTCGTTACTCTCTGGAGCCTCCAGTTGGGAAAATTCAAAGGCTGGAGGGCAGAATCATCAGATGTCTTCACTCATGTGTCAGGCAGTTTCTGTTGGCTGTTGGCCAGAGTCTATGGTTAAAGCATGTACACATGGCTCCTCTGAGTGGTCTCTCTATGATCGCTAGTTTGGGTTTCTTCCCACCAGGTGGCTGGTTTTTAACAGTGAACCTCTCAACAGAGTAAGGCAGAAGTGTATAGCATTGTTATGATCTAACCCTAAAAGTCACAAAGTATCACTTCCATCATGTTGTCTCATTTGAAGCAGTCACAAAAGTCCACCCACAGAGTCCAGGGAAAGGGACATTGACTGTCCACCCGTGCGTGGATTGTCAGGATTACACCCTAAAAAGAGAGTGCAGGATGGGAGACACCATCGTGGCCACCTTTGGAAATTGCATTCTGCCCAAAAGAACAGCTTGCTGTGTTCCTGAGTTGAATGGAAATTCTTCCACTATTGGGCTTTACCTTTATGCCTAAATTCAGATTGATTAATTTATCATGTCAAGTAAGCTTTCTGTTCTGATTTTATTGAGTTTTTTAAAACTAATAAGTAATAGATGGTGAATTTTTCAAATGCCTTTTCATCATCTCTGAAGATGCAGCAAAATAAGATAAAAATGAATGAGGTTGTGGTTGCTCCCTCTGAGGCAGGCCTGCAATTCCATTCATTCAGTACATATTTCTGAGCACTTACCATGTGCCAGACACTCTGCTGGGCCCAAAGCCCTCATGAGGCTCATAGCCAGAATGATCCAGATATAATTAAGGACCTAAAGTCTGGTTTTTTGTGCCACCAACCACAGAAAAGAGGCATTACCTCCCACTCCTCCACCCTAATCCCAAACAAACTCAGTAATCGGATCCAGCAACTCATTCCCGTGATCCCAAATCACTCACTTACCGGGTCTTGTTTGAAGGACATGGGGCATTTACATAGGCAATGTTAGCCACCAGAGGGCAGTCACATTTTAAAAATACTTTCAAAGGGGAAGAAAAAGGGCAAACCCATTTTTGTGAAAAGCTATATATACCTGGGGTTCTGGAGCCAGAGAGACATCACATGGCGGGATTCCCTCCAACAGGGGGTGCAGACCAGCCGAACACTGTCCTACTTCAGGCCTGGCGACCGCACGAATTCATCACGGGGCTCGGGTCCCCTGAGTGGAGGAGAATGTGGTGAAACTTGGCCAGGCCATAATGAAAGAGATCAGAGGGTCCCCAAACCGAACACTTCCGAGCAAGATGGCTGCCCAGGAACCACCTTCCAGTTCTTTCTGAGAAGAAGTGGAGCACATGTACTGCCTCCTCCATTCAACAACCAGTTCTGTGCTGGGGAGAGGCAGGCTTGTTCAGGCCACAAAGAGATGTCTCGTTTGCACAACATTCAGAGAAAGCGGTAAGCACAGCCCAAGCCTAACAGTGTCCAGTCCGGCTGCCCCTTTCTATTGAGAGGCCACCCATATCTCCAGCTTCCCTAGAGGCAGCATGCAGCCCTGACCGTGAGATCTGGCCAGCGGAGTGTGCCTCCAGGGGCCCCAGCCCATCTGGCTCCTCTCCCTGGCCTGGGGTGAGGGATTTATATCCAGCTTTTATTGTGTTGTTATTTATTTATTTGTTTTTGCTTGTCCAGAGTGTTTGTCGATGTCCTATGTTCCCTCTCCAATCTGGCTGGGGCTTGCGAAGCTGCGGGAACCCATCAACAAGACTTTCAGGTTCTTTCATTCCCCAGCCTCTCCCAATCCCCCCATCAATGACTGCAGAGCTCACATCCCTGTGAAGAAGGAAAGGGGAAGAAAATAGTTAGCATCTCAAAAACATTCTCCTTCCGGTGGCTTGTGCGAATGCCTAACACTTAGGCCAAGTCTGGCCCGAGGCAAGAACTCAGTAAGTGGTAGGTACATGTCCACAATCTCTTCCTGGAATTTCTGGAGCTCCCAGAGTTCTAAAGAGCCAAAGGGCTTCCATAATTGATTTGGCAAAACCTAATCTGACCTGAATTCGTTGGGGGGCAAACCCTCTCCTGCACCACCATGCAGCTAACTGCTTGGTGGGAATGTTCACATATTTCCCTGATTACAGAATGCTGTCCAGACTTCACTGCAGGCATTGTGAGTCTCTAGCATAAGCACCTGTTTGTCTTCTGAAATCTGGAATATTCTTGCTGTGGCTGGTGTTCTCAGTGGTTAGAGCCTGGGCCCTCGCACCAAAGAGTCTCAGATTCAATTCCCAGTCAAGGATATATACCTGGGTTGCAGGTTCAATCCCTGGCCCTGTTTGGGGCAGGTGCAGGAAGCAACCAATCAATGTGTTTCTCTCACATTGATGTTTCTCTCTGTCTCTGTCTCTCCCTCCTTCTACTCTCTCTAAAAATTAATGGAAAAAAAAAACCTTGGTTGAGGATTAACAACAACAGCAACACAAATCTGGAACATTCTGAATTCTGAAACTTAATTGGTCCCTGGGACCTATTTGTATGTGAAATCTAGGTTCCATATCTTATCTCTGCTACTATCTAGATGTATGACATTATGTGATGGCCAGACCCTTTGGTGGCCCTAGGATTCCTTGGACGGTGAGTGGGACTTGTGACTTGCTTCTAACTAATAGAATATGACAGAAGTGAAGAGATTTTGAAGATGTAAGATCTCAAATTAATTGTTTTTTAAAAAAAATATATTTCATTGATTTTTTACAGAGAAGAAGGAAGAAGGAGAAAGAGTAAGAAACATCAGTCAGCTACCTCCTGCACACCTCCTACTTGGGATGTCACCACAACCAAGGTACATGCCTTTGACCAGAATCGAACCTGGGACCCTTCAGTCCTCAGGCCGACGCTCTATACACTGAGCCAAACCAGTTAAGGCAATTGCTTTTTGTTTTGTTTTGTTTTTTAATTTTATTTACTTAATGGGGGGATTATCCTAGGTAGATACACCAAGGAAAAGGTTTTAAAAGGGGGAATAGGCCCTCCCTAAGGTCAGGGACTCTCGGTTGTTGGCTCTGAATAAGTGCCATGCTGTGAGAGGACTGTGGAGGGAGCTATTTGGCAAGGAACTGTGGGTAGCCTAGAGCTGCTGAGGGCATCCAGCTGACCACCAGCAAGAAAATGGGGCCCTCAACTGTGAGAAGATGAATTCTGCCAATACGTGAGGAAGGTTGGAAGAAGGCCTTTCCCCACTTGAGCCTCTGATGAGATGGCAGCCCCAGCAGATACCTTTACTTTGGCCCCTGAAACCCTGGAGATGGGGACCCAGCTAAGCCAGGCTCTGATTCCTGGCCCACAGAAACTGAGCTAATAAGTGTGTGTTGTTTTAATCCACTAGACTAGGGCCATTGGTTATACAACATAGAGAGCTGGTACATTACAGACACCTCTCTCCCTCCCTGGGCCCCAGTTGCTCATCTGAAAATTGGGGAGAAGGTTGGACTAGGTCGCACCAAGGAGTCTAACTTTGGGAGACTGTCTGGGTGATGCTGATGCTGGGCATTCTGGTGATGGGAGAAGGGAGAATGGTCCTGCAGGGGGTGAACAGAGGTGGGCCTGGGGATTAGGGGTGCCAAGACCGTGTGCTATTGAGGCAGATGGTGCACAGCCAGAGAAAAGTGCAGACAGCTGGGGACTTACCCTGCGTTCCCACTGACCCATCTGCCAGGCTGGATCCTGACCACAACTGGCACCGCTCCTGGCTGCAGAGACAATCAGCTTCCCCACCCCCCCCCCCCCCCCCCCCCCCCAGTGTCCTCTTTTCCCTGCTCTGTAAGGGAAACTGTACGAGAAGCTCCATGGCGCTCGACACCCACCCCCATGTCTGCCAGTTTAGGAGGCGCAGGGCCTATTCTCAGCAATTTTCATCTTTTTCTTTTTTTAAATTAAACATCACAAAGATGGTAGTCTTTTTTTTAAAATATATATGTATATTATTGATTTTTTACAGAGAGGAAGGGAGAGGGTTAGAGAGTTAGAAACATCAATGAGAGAGAAACATCAATCAGCTGCCTCCTGCCCACCCCCCTACTGGGGATGTGCCCACAACCAAGGTACGTGCCCTAGACCGGAATCGAACCTGGGATCTTTCAGTCCGCAGGCCGATGCTCTATCCACTGAGCCAAACCGGTTTTGGCAGCAGTCTTCATCTTGAGACACCTAAAGCTGGTGACCACAGGAAGGGATCTGGGGGATTTACAGGAAACTGAGTCAGGGAGGGCATCAGGTTTCCTGTGAGCTCCTGGCCAACTTCTGCTGAAGGTGAGGCTGTGCTTCTTTAGTCTCCCACCAGGCCGATCTGCCATGTCTCCTGCCTTTCCCATCCCTCTGCCTGCCGCAGCGGGTCCCAAAGGTGGAGCATCAGATGGCTGTCTTCCTCCCCCAAATGCTCCCTCTGACACAGAGGACACTCTTCTGGCTGGAGGGATTGTCCTTTATTCAACTCCTAGGGGGAATGATCTCATTAACTCTTGTTACGGGTCACTTCTATTTCAGGGAGAATACATTTGTGAGACTCTTTCTACGGGTACCGAGTTAATTGAAACCTGAAGTAAGGATCAGGGGGAGGGGGAGGGTTGGGTGGGATGGCAGAGAAAGCCTGGAAGGGTGGGGAAGGGGACTGGCTGAGTTAGGAGCTGGGAGCTAGTTGAAAGGAGGAGCTACAGGGTCCACAGGAGGAGAGCCGATAAAGGAGGGAGACACAAGCCGTGGAGGGGGAGTGGAGACAGAACAAGCAGCCACTGCAGCCTGATCTGCTGAGCTTGCCTCCTAGCTGCCTCCCAATCCGGCCCAGACACGTGAGTCCAGATCAGCATGACGTGAGTCAGGGCCTAGGCCAGGACGTGGCAATAGAGATGGAAAAGGAGGAGATGGAAACAAATTTGATATAGAGATGGAGGAGAGGAAAGATCCTAAGATGACCTTAAAAGATCCCTGGAGAAAATGGAGAGGTGCCAGCGTACAAGCCCAGCAGTGGCCTGGGGTTAGTGCCAAGCTCACAGCTCCTTTGAAGAATCCCTCTTCATCCACTTCTGAAACCACGGCATGTCTTGTCTCCCCTCTTCTGGCTCTTCAATCACTCATTCATTCATGGGTGTATACATATATGCATGCAGCTAACGTGAATTGAGTACCCACTGTGGATCAGACCCTATGCTGAACACTGGGGAGTGCAAATATAAACAAAGACATTTCTTTTTTTATTATTATTACAATATCTTTTAGTGATTGGCTTTAGAGAAGGAGCAAGAGGAAAGGAGAAAGAGAGAGAGAGAAACATCAATTTATTGTTCTACTTATTTATGCATTCATTGGTTGATTCTTGTATGTGCCCTGACTGAGGATTGAACCCTCAACTTTGGTATATCTGGACGATGCTCTAACCAACTGGTCAGGGCCTTAAAAATACACTTCTTAGGCTCAGGGACTTGAATCCATTCAGAGCAGTTAGCTGCTCTCAGAAGTTCTTTTACTTAAATTACCTTTCAAACAGTTGTGCTAAGCTTTAGGACAGGTGCTACCGAGAAGATATAAAGATGGAAGACAGTTTTGTGTTGGGGAACTTAAGTTAAATGAACTTGTGACCTTTGGTAATGCTGGAAGACAGGTGACCACCAACCAGTTGGGTGGCCCTTGGCAGTACTCTTAAACTTCTAGGACTGGTTTCTTCCATCTGTAATAGGAGGGAGAGAGGTTGGGTGATTTTTGAAAACTCTTGTAGCTTTCTTTCTATGCTTTGTTTACGGATGTGAAAGTGCTTTGAAAAGTTTGATTTGTGCATAAGTGCGAGATAGTCCTGTATTTCAGAAAACAGCGATAACTAATGTGAGTACGCCCAGAGTGGGTGTGGGGTGTGCCATGGAACCTCCATTTATACTCCTGTGTTTCCATGGGGAGGGGGCTCCATTGAGCCTGCTCCTAGAGTCTCTGTCTTCTCTGCTGGGAAGAAAGACCTCTCTGATTGGAAAGTCTGAGGGAAGGAACTGAGCATGCTCTGCTAACATCTGCTGAGTACTTGCTACGGGCTGAATTTTATTTCCCAAAAATGTATAGATTGAATCCCTCTCTCCTCGGTACCTCAGAATGTGACTTTATTTGGAGATAGGACCTTTAAAGAGGCAATTACCTTAAAATAGGGTTGTTGGGGGGGGCCTAATCCACAATGACTGGTATCCTTATAAGAGCAGATTAGGACACAGACTGATGGGCGACCACATGAAGACACAGAGGGAAGGAGGCCATCTGTGAGCTCAAGGAGAAAGGCCACAGAAGAAACCAAACCTACTGGCACATTGATCTTGGACTTCTAGCCTCCAGAAGCGACTACATTTCTGTGGTACTTGGATATGGAAGCCCTAGCAAACCAATACAATACTCTCCATGACTCGAGAACTAATGCAATCCTCTTTTTGGGATTTGCCTGCCTACCAGGGAGTAGGGGTGAGGGGATGGGAATATTCTGGGCTGTTCATAATGTAGCAAACCTGCATTTGTGGGGAAGGGCCGGGGTTGTCCCAGTTTACCTGAAACTGGCTGAATACCTATCTGCAGTGGCCATACATATAAGGACATCATGTCCTCCAATCTAGCTTTTATCTACATAGAGTTGATATTGAAATGTTCACCTACTTCCTATGTCTTATTTCTCAGTTGTTTCCAAACTTGAGGAGAGGAAGAGAGAGGGCTCTTTATTGCATTTCCACTCCCACCCCAGCAAGAAAGAAAAAGGAAGGCTTGGGGATTTTGTTCTTTTTCCCTACACTCCTTCCTTACTAATGACCTCACCACTCCCAAAAAAGCCATCTTCCTCCAAGCCCACCTGTCTCGTGGAGAACGGCTTAGCTCTTTGATTCTGCTATGACATTTGCCTAGAATGCCTTTCCTTATCTTCTCTTTGCTGCAAAATTCTCTTCGTTCTCAAGGGCTTAGCTCAGACGTCCCCTCCTAGGTGAGTACTTCCTGGGCCACAGGCCAAGTCTGCAGCTTCCTTGTCTCAGCTCCTATGACTGCGGGCACATATTTCCATTATGTTGTCATATGGTCCTAATATTAGATGACCTCCTCTCTGTCTTCCCCACGAGGACAGACCAGTGTGAGTGTGGAAGAACTTCCTCTGGTCCCATCTGGGTTCCCAGGGCTGGCACGGTGCTTGGCTCCAAAGTAGGTGTCCATAAAGCGCTAGAGAATGAATGAGTGGCCGAATAATAGTTTGACATATTAATTCGTGTGTGTCTCATAGTATTTCGCCCACTCTTCTATTTCAAGTGGACTGACTGCCTGGTTGGTAATTTCTTGTCTCAGAAGTTTGGGCTTGGTGCAGAGCAGAAGGAGCCTGAGGTCAATGACTCCTCCAGCCATGGCAGAGATTTCTGCTCCCCGTATTTAAGATGAAAACAGAGCCCAGCTTCTCTTTCTTTCACTGGGCGTTGGAAAATGACCTGTCTGCATGGATGGGAGACTATATACTACCCTAACTTTTCAGGCATTTGGGTTCTGGGGGTCCCGAATGGGGACAGGAAATGAGGCTTCAGCAATGACTGATGTGGACTTTCCTGCCAGTTTCGAAGGTGGGGGTGGGGGGTATGGGGGAGAGGGTTTAGCATAGAAATGAACTTGATGTACAGTATATAAAGAAAGCGATGTTTTTTGCATTACATGAGTTGGAGTGAGATAGGGTATGTGGCCAATCAAAACTGCTATAACCAATAAGGGCTACAGGGACTATCAAGGAGATGATAGTAAGATCAAAAGCCAATGGATTTATTCTTAGAACCAGCAGAATCCAACAGGGTGACGAATTGCACCTAAGATAACCCCTAGTCTCATTATACACTCTTTGTAATATATTAGCATACAAACCAACACACCCTGTGCCCACCAACATCCTAAACAGAAAGCCCACAAAAGGTCACAAAATGGTTCTTCTGAGAAATCTCCACCCCTTTCCCAGAAAAACCTTGAATAGCCCTCCCTCTTATCGAATGCCCTCCCCTCCCCCTCAATTCAAGGAGCTTCAATAAAAAGAGTAAATCCCCTTAGGGAGGGGCTGCGCTGCCTGTGGGGTAGTCTTCTCCGTCCCACTGCTTCACTAGGAAACTTTAACTTCTTCACTAGTAAATTTAAACTAGTAAACTTCACTCTTTCACTTTAAATGCTGTTCTGGCTCTTATTTGAATGCTTTCCTGTGCAAAGCCAAGAACCCACAGGGGGTCATAGACACTCAGTGCCCAGACCCCCCAAAATGCCTGCATTTTGGAATATATATCCATCCTGATGTGTTGCTCCCCCTCCCCTTCTTTCACCCCAGAAATTTTGTCAAGGCCTAAACTGTCCCAGAATTTACTCCATCCTCTCTCTCTCTTTTTTAAAAAAGGATATATATATTTTTTATTGATTTCAGAGAGGAAGGGGGAGGCAGAGAGATAGAAACATCAATGAAGAGAGAGAATCTTTGATCAACTGCCTCCTGCACACCCCACACTGGGGATCAAGCCTGCAACCCGGGCATGTGCCCTGACCAGGAATCGAACTGTGACCTGGCTCATAGGCCAATGCTCAACCACTGAGCCATGCCAACTGGGCACTCCATTGCCTAGAATGTGGCAGTTTGGGGACACAGTTTCCAGGCTTATGTGTCCTCAGCACCCTGGGACAGGCCCAGAAGGGGAACCCTTCAGCTGATGGGGATTTCCTGCCAGAGACTAAAGGCTCCAGTAAAGAAAGTTCGGTCATTGCCTCAGTGAGGATGGAGGGTGGAAGGGCTGCTCAAGGTCAAGCTGCAACCCCTGGAGGGCAAGGCACCCTGGAGAGGCTAGGGAAGAAGCTTCCAAAGAAATGAGCCCAGGGGAGTTGGGTGGGGTGCTGGTGGGGGAGGTTGTACGGAATGGGAGGGATTCCCTCCAGCCAGCATCGGAGAATAAGGTGTCCCAAAGAACAGGAAATCCAGAGATCTCTCTCTCAGACCCGACCAGTGTGAGGGATCAGAATGATTCACCCCAAGGTGTGCCAGTCTGGCATGCAGATTATTTCAAACTGAAAACAGTCAAGGCGCAGAAGGCTCAGGAGGAAACTCTGGCTGCCTGAAAGAATTTAGACAAAGGGCTTCCTCCAGGAAGGGCTATCATCATAGATGACTGTGTTTTAGTAAGAACTGGGTGTAATTGACAGGGAGGAACCTAACAAGACCCATTTGACCTAAGTTTCAAGATGGCCCAATATGCATTTGTCTATTAAACAACTCCTCTAATCTCCGGTGAATTACTTCCTCTTCCATAGTCCAGAATGGCATGTAGAAATCCTTTTGACTTACTGTCTTTGGGATCTTCATGCTCATGTGAATTCCCTGTGTGCAGGTATCAAAACTTAATTTTCTCCTATTTTTAAAAAAATATATATTTTTATTACTCTCAGAAAGGAAAGGAGAGGGAGAGAGCGATAGAAACATCAATGATAGAGAATCATTGGTCGGCTGCTTCCTGCATGCTCCACACTGGGAATTGAGCCCACACAACCCAGGCATGTGCCCTGGCCAGGAATCACACTGTGACCTCCTCGTTCATAGGTCTACTCTCAAACACTGAGCTATGCCAGCTGGGCTTCATTTTCTCTTATTAATCCGTTATATGACATTCAACCAGCCAGAAGAACTAGGAAGGGAAGGGGAAAGTTCCCTCATCCCTGACACTAATCACCTCTATCCCAATTAAGACTTCTTAACAGAGCCATAGGTTCGTGGATCACAGAAACAGAGTTTCAGTCAAGCTAAAGATGCCATCTTGACTTCAGTTGTGTTTCAGGCCAGGCCCAGGCAAGTGGAAGGGCCCTAGAGACCACACTCTCACAAAACAAGGGAGAACGAGGCCATGGTTGACATCAGGACCTAATGCAATGATCAACTATTCCCTCCCCTGGCCTCAACCAACCAGTAGAGCCGACAATACCAGCTCACTCAGTCACCACGATGAATGATTTTTCCTCTGCCTAGTCCAACCTCTGGAAACCATCAGATTCTAGCACTAGCTTACCTATGACTCCAGGCTTGGTACCATTTCCTCAACTAATAAACCACTACTTTCTTTGCAGAAGATTCTTGTTGATCTTTGACTCTTGATGCACATAAGTAAACGAACCCTTCTAGTGTGGTAACAGAAACTGCAAGCGTCTCCCCTCTCCTTAGCCCCTCTCTTGTCCCTGCCACTCTCCTCCACCTTGATGATGTGATGACCCAGAGACCAAAGCTTCCCAGGAACTGTGTGCTGATAGAATCTCTGACGTCCTCACACTCAGTTGGCCGGGGACACACTGTCTCCAATGCAGACGAGGGAGGAAAATATACCTTGAGAGAAGAGAACAGCAAAGGGGAGAGGGGAAGCCCAGTAGGGACTGGGAAGAAAAGGAGAGAGGAAGGAAAGCTGTGGCTTTGGGTTCCCCTAAGAGCAGAATTGTATACAAGACCTTGTTCACAGGCAGTCTGTGTGGGAAGTACCCCAAGAACAGGAGGAAGGGTCAGGGAAGAGCTGCACAAGGAACGAGGGAGGGCCATTCCCAGGGTGCCGTGTTCCCAGGTTACTTCCCCTGGAGGACACCTGGGGTGTGGTGCTGCTGCTGCCTCTGAGGAGCTCTGCAGAACAGAGCGGGCCGTAGAACTGTCCACCCAAAGGAAAGACCAGACAATTCTCCACCAGTTCTCAGGGTGACCCTGTGGCCCTTCTCTCTTCCAGGTTTGTCCGCGGCCTGTCCCGGGGTCCCAGGAGGGAAGTTCCAGGGCAGGTGACCTCACATAGATGGAGTGAAGATAGGAACCGGAGCACAATACGAGAGAGGAGCATGAAGAAGAAATAGCAAGAGAAGAGAGATAGGAAGGAAAAGAGGGTGGTGACGAGGAGGGGAGGACGAGACAAACATGCCCAGACCTGTTTTGTGGAAAGATACAGGCAGGGCAGCTGGGGACCCTTTGCAAAGCTCCTGGGACTGGCTGGGGTAAGTCCTCAGTGTCACAGTCTTTTCTGATGGGTATTTCCTCTCCCAAATGCTCCTTCAGACACAGTGAACAATTTACTAGCGTCATGCAGGCAGGCCTATTGCAGGGACAGAGTAGTCTTGGCAGTGACTATTCTACCCCACCCCCTTATAGTCAGGGGTGATCTCTTTTGGGCCTCCCAGGAAGATAAGCTGTCTTCTCCGTGTTCCTGCCTCTTCCAGTTCCACAATGCTGAAGTTGGGGTTTCTGGACACCATGGTTATATAAGGGGATCATGACCTTATATAATCAGAATGAAAGCAAGTGTCCTACAGTCCTTGTGCCAATGGCAATCCTGTCTGGGTTATGGCTGTCCTCCCCCAGCCCCTGATGTTGGTGGGCTTGAGGAGATAGACTTTGAAGCTTCTGAGGTTTAAGTGGAAATCTTGGGAAAAGAAGGGTCTTTTGCCCCTCTGGTGACTTGAAGGCCTCATGGCAGAAACCACAGCAGAATTAAAAGGCAAAACAGCTCCACTCAGGACTTAAAGTGACACATTTCTCCAAAAAAGTAAGATTAGTAAGAAAAGATACTATTTTTCTACAAAATAAGAGGGTGATTTTTTTAAATATATTTTATTGATTTTTTTTACAGAGAGGAACGGAGAGGGATAGAGAGTTAGAAACATCGATGAGAGAGAGACATTGATCAGCCACCTCCTGCACGTCCCCTACTGGGGATGTGCCCTCAACGAAGACACATGCTCTTGACGGAATCGAACCTGGGACCTTTCAGTCTGCAGGCTGATGCTCTATCCTCTGAGCCAAACCGGTTTCGGCAAGAGGGTGATTTCTAAGGCCCCCTTCTTGACCTGATGGTTAATCATGGCGCCAGTAAATGACAATTACTCAAGAGGAGGGAGGCCTTTGGAAGTTGGTTGAGGTTCTGCTGCCCCAGGGGCTTGCTTGCCCATCTGGTGGGACCTCCCAGCCAGCTGGTTCCACACCGGTTCTGTAAATCGCTGTTTGTCTTTCTTCTGGGGAGCCCCGTCCTGTTCCCCAAAGCCGGGTGCCTTTGCACTGACTCCTCCGAGGAGCCACCTGAAATACTTTGCTTCTTTCATTTGAGATATTGTTGCCCCTGTCAGTCTATTGGAGTCCTTTGATGAATGCTTGTATTGTTCTTATACCCAGATCCTTTTTTCAAATGATCATCATATTAAAAAACACAATAATAAGTCCAATCCCCCACCCCCAACATACACGATCAATGTCCCCCAGATATACAGGTACAGTAGTGAGAAGAGTCTGGAGTTGGTGACAGTGTTGCAGAATTTACCAGGCGACCAGAAAACACACAACGAGCACCAGAAAAACCCTTTATTTGCAGAGGTGCTAGTGCGGTGACTCAGGAGAGTACATTTCCAAAGCCTGAGTACCGAATGCAGAGGGTCTCACTCATCCATCCCCTTGTTTCTTTGTCTGCCCAAATACAGACCAGGCTTCTGGACTTTTCCTGGGCTTTGCAGTCCCTCTGTGGGTTGGGATGGGGGAGGTGAGATTACACACAAGGGCCTGGCCTGGGTGATACCAGTGACCTCCCCTCTGGCTAATTCTTAGTTTATGGCCCTTATCAACTGGGGATATTTTGGAAAACAGATTATTGCCTAAGAAACGGGCAGTGACTTAATTATAGGCTAACAAGAATGTGCTTTAGGCCGAGACCGGTTTGGCTCAGTGGATAGAGCGT
Organism: Lasiurus cinereus; assembly: GCA_011751065.1. Taxonomy (NCBI): domain Eukaryota; kingdom Metazoa; phylum Chordata; class Mammalia; order Chiroptera; family Vespertilionidae; genus Lasiurus; species Lasiurus cinereus. The sequence goes on from JAAGEH010000480.1 coordinate 53,775,749, forward strand.
CGGCCTGCGGACTGAAAGGTCCCGGGTTCGATTCCGGTCGGGGGCATGTACCTTGCTTGTGGGCACATCTCCAGTGTGGGATGTGCAGGAGATGGCTGATCGATGTCTCTCTCTCATTGATGTTTCTGACTTTCTATCCTTCTCCCTTCCTCTCTGTAAAAAATCAATAAAATATATTAAAAAAAAATTGGAGGGATGAGGGAAGAGAGGCCAAACCATAGCACTTGCTATACCACTTCTATGAGAAAGACACCTATTCTGGGCTCTTGGGTTGTGCCCTGCACTCAAAGTATCTATTCCTTTCTGTCCTTGGACACCCTGCTCTTCATTCAAGGCCCTGGTCAAAAGCCTCCTTTCCTACAAAGTCCTTCTTGCTCTTGGGGATTAATTTCTCCCTCCTACATGCCCCTTGTCTGCCTCAGAGATCACCATGTTCCACCTGTGGACCATTGCAATTTGTTTCCACATGGATCCCTGTTACTAGACAGATAATGATGTTCCTGAGGGAGGTGACTGTGTTCTCTTCTAGGATCCCTCCCTCTGCCCCTCTAGCTCATATGACCTTGGTCTGGTGTACTGTCTCCTCCAAGCTTCAGGTTCCGCCTCTGTAAAACTTGCCTACCCTTGCTGACTGTTGTGAGGATTGATGAAATGTCACAGGTGCACCTTGTGTTTAGCGAGCTTCCAATAGAGGTCTTTTATTTTAAATATATTTTTATTGATTTCAGAGAGGAAAGAAAGGGAGAGAGAGAGATAGAAACAACAATGATGAGAGAGAATCATTGATTGGCTGTCACCTGCACGTCCCTGACTAGAGATCAAGCCAACAACCCAGGAATGTGCTCTTGAGCAGAATCGAACCTGGGACCCTTCAGTCTGCAGGCGGATGCTCTATCCACTGAGCCAAACTGGCTAGGGCCCAATAGGTGTCTTTTAAATGAAGGTGAACGGCATGCATACTTTGTTGGGCCCTCCTGACAGACACACAGAGGAGTTGGCCACTTAATATTGCAAACGAGGGATGTTGGGACCATCCTCGCCCAGTCGTATTTCCCCCACCAGGATTTGTTACTGTAATATCACCAGGAAAGATGAATTCCTCCCCGAAGACACCCTTTTATGTTTCAACACCCCTGGGAGAGGCAAAGCATTGCACCAATCCACCTGCTGAGTTTTGGGTGATGGGAACTTGGGCTGCCAATGAAAAGGTGGACACAGTCACAGAGAAGGAGGAGTCTGAAGAGATATTTGGCTTAGCACTGGTCCTGCTTAACGCAACATGTTTATTTCAAACGAAATATCACGTATTTGTTGAAAGCCACAGCTTTGGGATCCCGTGTAGTTATTTTCTGACACCAATGCTCTGGAAATGACTGGGTATCCAACAATCCAGTTCAATTCGGGACACCGGAGTTAGTGCACCTGCCAGGGGTTCAGGGCTCAGTCCCACCAGATGGTCCCACTTCAGATGCCAGTCACAAGTGTGATCCCCACGACTCCTCCTCAAGTTCTATAATTCTCTAGAACAGTGGTTCTCAACCTTCCCAATGCCGCCACCCTTTAAGACAGCTCCTCATGGGGTGGTGACCCCAACCATAAAATTATTTCCGTTGCTACTTTATAACTGTAATTTTGCAACTGTTATGAACTGTATGTAAATATCTGATATGCAGGATGTATTTTCATTGTTACAAATTGAACATAATTAAAGCATAGTGATTAATCACAAAAACAATATGTCATTATATATTGTGAAATATTTATTTCTAATGACAAATAAATGAAATTTTGTCTTGAATCGTGGTGTAGCATGGGCAACAGTCTTCATATAACAACAGTAAACTACATTGCTACATTTTGCTACATGGAGGAGTGGTGTGTTGGTTCCTAAGACCATGGGAAATCTGTGTTTTCTGATGGTCTTAGGCGACCCCTGTGAAAGGGTCGTTGGACCACCAAAGGGGTCGCGACCCACAGGTTGAGAACCACTGCTCTAGAATGACTTACAGAACTCCGGAAGTTACTTAACATACTATTGTTGGTTTATTGTAAAGGATACAATACATCTCAGGAGTAGCCAAGTGGAAGAGACACATGGTTGTGGTGGTGGTGGTGATGATGTGTTGGCACAGAGCTTTGTGCCTTCCCCAGGTGACCAGACTCCCAACATTTATTTTTTTTGAATTTTATTTTATTTTGAAAATATATTTTATTGATTTTTTTTTTACAGAGAGGAAGGGAGAGGAATAGAGAGCTAGAAACATCAATGAGAGAGAGAAACATGGATCAGCTGCCTCCTACACACCCCCTACTGGGGATGTGCCCGCAACCAAGGTACATGCCCTTGACCGGAATCGAACCTCTATCCACTGAGCTAAACCGGTTAGGCCAAGACTTTCAATGTGATCAACCTGGAAGCTCTTCAAGCCCCAGCATTTAGGGATATTTTATTGAGGTGTCATGATGTAGGCAGGGTTACGGAAATCACTCACTAGTCATGGGTGGTTGAATTCAATCTCCAGCCTCTCTCCCCTTTCCAGAGGTGGGGGTGGGGATGAAAGCACCAACCTTCCCATCTTTTTTAAAAAATATATTTTTATTGATTTCAGAGAGAAAGGAAGAGGGAGAGAGAGAAACATCAATGATGAGAGAGAATCATTGATTGGCTGCCTCCTGCACACCCCCTTTGGAGATCGGGCCTGCAATCTGGGCATGTATATTTGACCAGAATCAAACCTGGGACCCTTCAGTCCTCAGGCCAATGCTCTTTCCACCGAGCCAAACCACCTAGGACCAACCCTCCCATCTTGAGGTTGGTTTCTCTGGCAACCAGGCCCCATCCTGAAGTTATCTAGGGTCCACCAAGAATCACCTCATTACCATCACCTCATTACCATCTGGTTGAAAGGGGTCTCAATAACGGAAGCCCTTCTATCACCCAGGACATTCTAAGGGCAGTGGTTCTCAACCTTCCTAAGGCCGAGACCCTTGCATACAGTTCCTCATGTGGTGGTGACCCCCAACCATGACATTTTGCTACTGTTATGCATCATGATGTAAATATCTGCATTTTCCGATGGTCTTAGGTGACCCCTGTGAAAGGGTCATTCGAACCCCAAAGGGGTTGCGACCCACAGATTGAGAACCTCTGTTCTAAGGGCTGTCCTCCGTGCCAGGGAACTGAGAACTAAGATCCCCTGATGTTGTTCTGACTTAAACACAGTCTTCAGAGCTGGGGAGGGGAAGGAAGAGGTCAGGGGACGTTCTCCATAAAGCGGGTGTTCCCACTGCTCTGGAGCTTTTACAAGTCCTTGAGTCCTTTCTTCCAAATCCCAGTGTCCCTTTGGAATGTGTCCTATCTGCCACCACAAGGAAGGTCCCCAGGCTACAGGCACTCCCCTTCTTTCCTAATGCTTCCCCTTCTGTCTTCTTGGTGAGCAGTCCTTAGTTTTAGCCCTTTCCCCTCCCAGAGACCCACCTGCCTCTGGGTGTGGTCAGCTGGGGGTCCCTCATTCTCTTTCCTCTCCACGTTGTCGGTGGGCCAGGGAGGGATTGCTTTCTGCTGATCTTGAGCACAACACGCATTAGGAGCCCAGGTGAGATGGTCACACGTGCTTGCCCGTTAGTGCTTAAAAAATGAAGCCCCGCCGAGACCGGTTTGGCTCAGTGGATGGAGCGTCAGCCTGGGGACTGAAAGGTCCCAGGTTCGATTCCGGTCAAGGGCATGTACCTTGCTTGCGGGCACAACTCCAGTGGGGGGCGTGCAGGAGGTGGCTGATCGATGTCTCTCATCGATGTTTCTGACTTTCTATCCCTCTCTCTTCCTCTCTGTAAAAAAATCAATAAAATATATTAAAAAAAAAAAATGAAGCCCAGCCGAAACCAGTTTGGCTCAGTGGATGGAGCGTCGGGCTGGGGACTGAGGGGTCCCAGGTTCGATTCCGGTCAAGGGCATGTACCTTGGTTGCGGGCACATCCCCAGTGGGGGGCGTGCAGGAGGCGGCTGATCGATGTCTCTCTCTCATCAATGTTTCTGGCTTTCTATCCCTCTCCCTTCCTCTCTGTGAAAAATCAATAAAATATATATATATAAAAAAACAAAGCCCATACTTTTTACATTCACAGTCACCCCCCCACCCCCGCCCCCCGGCCTAGTTGTCCTCTGTTGCCCAGCCTCGCCCCCGAGTTGTCATCCTCCAAACATCCCAGGGCTTTTCCACCTCCTTCCCTTTTCTCTGGTGTCAGCCCCCCGGCACCCTCGTTCTTTCAGTCACACACGTTCACCGAATGTGTCCCGTCTGCCAGGCCCTGTGCTGGGCGCCACGAGGACCACGAGGAAGAAGGGCATGACTCTTCCTCCTTATAAACACCTGTCGCCCAGCTTCAGGTCCTCCCCGAGGCACCCCCCAATCGCCCTCCTCCCAGCCTGTCCTCTGCTCGGCACCACTTCCTTGTTTTGACATCCTTTCAGGTTTCTATGTCTCCCCAGCCAGATGCTCAGAGGGACTTCCTCCGGTACTTCCCTGTACTGAGTGCCTGCCCCCAGCAGAACCACATAGTCCAGCCCCTCCTCTATGATCTGGTGTGTCAGCTGGGTAAGGAAGAGGAACATGCATGGCAGGTACACAGGGAGGCAGGTGTTGTGAAGGGAACGAACAGTGCCATGATGGGCAGTGGGCCTGCTGGTGCAGATGGGTATCCGAGGAGCCCTTTGCCCCTCCCGAGGTACCACAAGGTGGGTGTTGTCATACAGACTATTCTTTTCATTGAAAATAAAAACCAATACATTCTCTTCATATATATATTTTATTGAGTTTTCACAGAGAGGAAGGGAGAGGGATAGAGAGTTAGAAATATCAATGAGAGAGACATCGATCAGCTGCCTTCTGCACGCCCCCCACTAGGGATGTGGCCACAACCAAGGTACAAGCCCTTGATCGGAATCGAACCCGGGACCCTTCAGTCCGCAGGCCGACGCTCTATCCACTGGGGCCAAACAGGTCTCGGCACCAATACATTCCTGTTGAAAATTTTAAAGCTGTCTTTTGTTTTTATTTCCAGTTTTTATTGGAAGTTGGTTATAGACTTTCAATATAGAAGCAGTATTAGTAGGGTCTTCTGACTGGAAAGAGGGTGTTGGAGCCCAAGACAGGGGAGCCTCAATCATCCATCCCAGAAAATGGAGTAGCAGAGGGAGGTGCCCCTCCCCTCCCCTCCCCTCTCCTCCCCTCCTCTCCCCTTGGCCACTGAATGGCTCCACCTTCATGACACTCTTCTGCCCTGTTCTGTTCTGGTTCTACAGGAACTTATTGCTCTGGGAAAATGACTCCGTGGAGATGGCAACGGCCCTGTACTTGACCAGTGTGTCTGTGTCTGTGTCTGTGTCTGTGGGAAGTGCTGGCCTGGAGTGTCACCATCAGAATAATGGTCCTGTTCTATATACACACACATATATATATATTATTGATTTTTCACAGAGAGGAAGGGAGAGGGATAGAGAGTTAGAAACATCGATGAGAGAGAGACATCGATTAGCCGCCTCCTGCACGCCCCCCACTGGGGATGTGCCCACAACCAGGATACATGCTCTTGACTGGAATTGAACCTGGGACCCTTCGGTCCGCAGGCCGATGCTCTATCCACTGAGCCAAACCGGTTTCGGCTGGTCCTGTTCTTAGAGCATTCTCTCTGAGCCAAGAATTGCACTGGGAGCTTCACACACAAGACTCGCTCCACCCTCGCCTCTCACGAGAGCCTGCGAGGCTGTATCAGGGGCCAGCTGCATTGGACAGGTGAGGACGCTGAGGCTCGGTGAGGTTACGGAACTGAGGGAGAACCGGATCCAGATTCAGATCCGTCAGATTCCGGAGCCCCTGGTCCTTAGAATGCTTCTGGATGGCCTTCCAGCTGAGGATGTAACTGAATCCTGTGGAATCATGCTCTGAGGCAGAGCGAGTAATGTTCACTCTGGAAGGGGTGACTTGTCTGAGGTTACCTGGCCACCTCAGTGCAGAGGTTCGTTCCTGTCCCAGCCCCAATTCAACTGCCTGACTGAGGTGCTGGGGGAGCTGGTGAGGGCCGGTGATGCTGGGAGGGGTGGTTATGCCAGGAGAGGGCTAGCCCAGTTTTCAGCAACCTGATATGGACAAGAAGAGGTGGCCCAGAGCCCTAAGATAAGGATCCTGCCTCGGAATCCCCTGCCCCCACATTTTCCTCATTTAAAGAGTGATTCTAATAATAACACCCACCTTACAAGAGCCAATGGTGGAAGCAACCTGCTTGGTCAGAGGGGAACAGACTACAAGAGTCAAAGCAAGGCCAGTGACATTTTGCTGCTACTGCTCAGGTCACCGTTTCTAACAGGCACCCGCTGCAGGCCCAGACCCATTCCAGGTGGTGCATCGTGAGCCCACAATAATGCCCACAGGCCTGGCCTTGGCCTCCAGGGCTTATAGCAGAAGTTGAGAGGAGACGACTAATATGATTCAGCCGTAACGCTGCAGAGAGGCCAATGGGTAGATGTATTTGTAGGACAGTGTCTGTGAGGAGAGGAAACGTGACAGAAATTTCTGTAGAGGCAACGGGCATTAAACAGGAACAGTGAAGATGGTACATCAGTGGTCAGGGTCCTATATCAGTATCTCTATAGCATTGACAAAATAAGACTGACAGGAATTGTTTTAAAATTTAAATTATTATTCCACATTCATTCATTCATTCATTCCAAGACCAATAGCTATGATCTGACTAGCTTTCTGTTTCTCCTGAGAGAGCCTGGGCTCTGTGGCCACTCACAAGCTCTCAAATTCCCTGAGGACTAAGGTAGCAGGGAAATAAATCCTATCCTATATAATAAAAGGCTAATATGCAAATTGACCGAACAACCGGTGGCTATGACCTGCACTGACCTCCAGAGGGCAGACGCTCAACTCAGGAGCTGCCCCCTGGTGGTCAGTGCACTCCCACAGGGGGAGCACCGCACAGCCAGAAGTCAGGCTCAGGGCTGGCCAGTGCAGCGGCAGTGGTGGCCTCTCCCACCTCCATGGCAGTGCTAAGGATGTCTGACTGCTGACTTAGGCCTGCTCCCTGACTTAGGGACCCCCACCCCTGAATCTCGTGCACTGGGCCTCTAGTAAATAAATAAACGAACAAATGAGTGAAATAACCTACATAGACAAAATGTTTATCTGCCACCTAGTATGTTCTCAGTTAATTTCAAGGAGGCAGCTGGTGACAGTGGTTGAGAAAGCAGGTTCTGGAGTAGGGGCTCTGTGAGAGTCCAGTCTGGCTGGCCACGTACGCGTGACCTGGGGCAGGTCCCTTTACCACCCTGGGCTACAGGTTCCACCTTCGTCACCATGTGCTCGTCACACCACCACATTCAGAGGGTTGTGAAGATTAAATGAGCGAATCCACCGAAACGCAGAGTCCAGTGCCTGGCATAGAGTAGGCATCCAATGAAAGTTAGCTATTATTTCAACATTACTTTATCAACTTATCCATTTAGTTCGTGATGGGAAACTCCCAGGCATACCGGCGGGCGGAGTAAGTAAGTGATCTGGGGGAGCTTCGGGGCTTGGTCTAAAGGGGAGACGGATGCTAATGCGAGTGTGGGGCCAGCGCTGTGTTTTCCATGATCTCCTCCTAAGGGACTGTCGCTCCAGGTCCCAGCACAGCTCCTGGAAATGTCAACACCTTTTCCATTTTTCTCCTCCAATCCGTATTTATTTATGTTTCTCAAAGTCCTGCCTTTAGGGAGCTCAGCCTCTTGGCCATACCTTGAGAAGTTTGGTTTGTGCTCAGCATCTCTTCTAGCTGCCCGGTGGCCTGGTGCCTCCTTCACCTTCCCTCCGGGTCCCGGGTCCCTCGCGTTTCTTCCATCTCAGATCCCGACCATTCATACTGTGCGCCTGGGGAGAAGTGCAAATCGGAGGAGTGACTCTGGGCTCTGCAGAGGAGTGCAGAGGTGCAATTTGGGGTGTCTGCCACGCGCCCAGGGCTGGGCGGAGCGGGTCTCCCTGTGGCGCACCCCGTGTCGCCAGCAGGTGGCGGTCTCTCCGCGAGGCCTCCTGCAAGGTTCCCGTCCCGCAACTTGAACGGGGTGTCGACGGTCCTGCGTGGTGAGAAGAGTATAGCCGAGTATCCCCGAGCCGACGTGGGCATCCCCGAAAAAGTGGGGGGGAGAAAGCTGCTTCCTGTTGGAGTTACCCAAGCTTTCAGACACCACGGCTTCGGGACGGGTGAGCTCGGAGCAGCGCACGGGAAAGGTAGCGCTGACCTTTTCCGAGGGTATTGCCCATAGTTTGTACTGGCTGGCTCCCCGAACCTGCAAGGAAGATTTCTGGAACGGAGCTGCCTGATCAGGTGGAGGGAATTGGGGGTGCGATTCGGGGGAGGGAATCCCGGGAAGCAGCTGCCTGCGTGCCCAGCTCTCTGGCAGCGGGAGGAGCGCGCGCGCCTGCCCGCCAGAGGGCGCTGTCTGTTTTTTTTTTTTTCCCCCCATTGGCTTTCCGCTCCGGCCCCTGGAGGTTCCCGCCGGGGCGGCCGCTCTAGCCGACGCGGCGCGGGCTCTGTGGTTCCGGGCGGAAGTGAGGCGCCGAGCGGAACGGCCTCTGGTGACATTTTCTCCGGGCGGCGCGGACGAGCGCTGGGATTAGGCGGCGGCGGCGGCGGCGGCGGCGGCGGCGGCGGCGGAGCCTGCGGAGGCGGCGAGGTTCCCTTTGGCGCCGGCGGGGCTCTCTGGACTGCAACTCGCCGCTCGCCGCCGGGGCCTGCGCCGAGGAGGAGGAGGAGGAGGAGAAGGCGGCGGCGGCGGCGGCGGCGGCGGCCGTCGCGGCCCGAGTCACCGCGGCCCGGAGGGTCCCGGCCGGCGCGGCGCGAGCCCCCCGACGGGGCGCGCAGGGCGGGCGAGGAGCGCAGGTGAGGCGGGAGGGGGCGCCGGGCGGCGGCCGGGCGCGGGGGGGGGGGTCTCGGGGAGGAGGAGGAGGAGGAGGAGGCCGGGCTGAGTGTCGCCGGGTGGCGGGCCGCGCGAGCGAGCGTGGGTCCCGCGGCGCCGCTGGGGGAGCGACGGGCCCGCCGGCGGGCGCCGCCGGGGGTGCGCGCCCGGATGGGGCGGCGGACGCTGCCCCGGTGGAGAGAGACGAGAGAGGGGGGTTGCCCGCGGCTGGTGACCCCCTTGTCCTCGGGGTCCACCGAGTTGGCGGGACGACCCCCCCCGCACCCCCACCCGCACCCTCTTCGCGCTCCCGCGACCGCCCGGACGCCTTCCCCGGGGGGTGACGGGCGGCGGGCGGGCCGCGCGGCGGGGCGACTCGGCGGCCCCGGAGTTGCCTCCACGCAACTTTGCGGCGCCCCCGCGGGCGGAGGGAGCGGCGGCGGCCGGTGTGCGGCGCCGGCACCTGCCCCTCCTGCCCCTCCTGCCCCTCCGCGGCGGCCTCGGAGGGAGCGCGGGAGGGAAGGAGGGCGGGAAGGAAGGCTTCCCCCTTCCCCAGGCCGGGCGCCGCCGGCCTGCCTGGGCGCCCCGGTGCAGGGCAGGGATGCGCGTCAGCCTCCCGAACGGGCATTTCTCGGGGGCGGGTTTGCCAGCTTCATTTAGGAAAAGCCGGCCCCGAGGTCCAGCGAGGAGCCCCGAGCTCCGGAGCGTCGCCGCCGCCTCTGCTTTCCCGGGGCGCGCCCCCCTCCTTCCCCCCCGGAGGAGGAGCAGCCCCCTTCGGAGGTGGTTTCTCGTGGACACCGAGCCGCCCACCCACCCAGTGCGTGGTCGGAGCGGCGGCACCCGCCTCTCCCCCCAAAAAAGAAGCGGCTTTCGCCCTCCCCACGGCCGCGGAAGAGAGAGATGCTCCCGGGTCGCAGGAGGAGGAGGGGACGTCGGTGCTGGTCCTCCTCCCAGATGGAGCGGCCGGAGCCGCGGGTCCGGGCACGCGCTCCGTCTGCGCTTCTCGCTGGAACCTGCCGCCCCCCGAGCTCCTGCCTCCCGTCGGGGTGGCCATTCCGCGGGTGCGGCCGGGCCCGGGTTGGCCCCCCTGAGCTGCAAGCAGCTCTGGCAGCTTTGCTTGGGCTGCTGTAAGGTGGTTTCGCCGATCCTGGCAGGCCGGATTCTTCCAGGGAGAGCGTTTTGTTCTGCCTTTCGTGTCACCGTCATGTTTTTATTTGTAGAAGGCTTGCGGTTGACGCAGTAGTTGTTGCCTGAAGTCCCGAGGAGTCACAACACTGTGACTTTTTGTTTTTGTTTTGTTTTTTAGAGGACGTGTGATCTTTTTTGGCAGAGTGGCCTGGCCAAATACCATGCCTGGTTTGAGTACCTTTATGCCCAGGAAATAGAGAATTATCAATTCAGCGTGAATTCAGGAAGCCTAGATGAAATTTTACTGTGATAATCTGAGTTACTTTAAAAAGAGCTTAGGTGAAATTTCTCGCAGTTTTATGGAATGAGAGATAAAAATGTTTTTAGACATTTTTAAGTTAGGTTCCTTTTCAGTTCTGTAATCTTAAAGTCGCACCCTTTTCATAATGTAAACGTTGCAGAGGTAAACTTCAAAATAGGTGTTTATGGTGAGAAAGGGAGAAACATGGTAATTATACCTAGAGCATCAGCTAAATATGATTTCTTAATGGGGAAAATTTTTTTCCTGACATCTTTTAGTGAAAAATGTTTTTTTCCTGACATCTTTTAGAGGGACTAGATTTTGGAGCTAGAAACTTTCTCATTGTTAATTAGCTTCATATTAAGTTCACAGTGAGCTCTTAATATTACTAATTCGTATTAATCTTTAAATGCATTTATGAAAGTGTCACGATATGTTGTTTTTATAGTTTTCATGATGACTTATTCAAGACTGATATATTAAAGATAAACTAAGCTTTAGGTTTTTTTTAAAATATATTTTTTATTGATCTCAGAGAGGAAGAGAGACAGAAACATCAGTGATGAGAGAGAATCATTGATCGGCTACCTCCTGCCCCCACCCTGGGGATCAAGCCCACAACCTGGGCCTGTGCCCTAACCAGGAATTGAACTGTGACCGACTGGTTCATAGGTCAACACTCAACCACTGAGCTACACCAGAGGGCTAAGCTTCAAGTTTTAACTTAATGCAGTTTTCTTAGAACTGGGTGCACAGATATCCTTTAAAGGTTTCTTTCTTTTTTTTCTTTTTTTGGTTAATCCTCACCCGAAGATATTTTTCTGTTGATTTTTAGGGAGGGTGGAAGAAAGAGGGAAAGGCAGACAGAAATATTGATGTGAGAGAAACACATCAGTTGGTTGCCTCCTGCACTGTCCTTACCAGGGTCCACCGGGGAGGAGCCTGCAACCAAGGTAACTTGCACTTGACCATAATGAAACCTGGGACGTTTGGTCCGCAGGCCAACGCTCTATCCACTGAGCCAAACCTGCTAGGGCAAAGGTTTCTATTTTCATAAGTGACATTGGTAGCTTAAGTCTCCTAACTGTATGACTAGCAACTTCTGGGAGCTTGTGTAGTCATTATTCAGGGAGACGTTTTGCTGGGATCTTCGATTTTATGGTTTTGAATAGACTTGATATATGGGCAATTAAGATGTTTTTGCTCTTTTGTCTTTCAAGTTTGGAGTTGGTATATGCCAGAGATCTAAACCCTATCTTTGTAACTTTGGTAAATCACTTTAGAATTTTCTAATTTTTCTGCATGTAACTGGCACACGTTTACTGAATTTGCAATACTTGAGAAAACCTGTAACAGATGAAAAACGTACAATGGCATGTTTTCTTTTGAACCATACTGATTTCAGTTTTCTCTTATTTAGGAAAGAGTTTACGGCCAAATAAAGTTTCTTGGGTAGCTGTAATTAAATAGTAAAAATGGAATAGATACATTAATAACTGAGTAGAAAGCTATGAGACTATAGAAAATGGGAAGAGCTATTGAGAAAACTTTGAGAAAACACAGACGACAAAACATTCAGGTGGCACCTCTTTATTCTTACAATACTGACTTACTGAACATTTAGTGTGGGCCAGTAATACTCTAGTTGCTAGAGCTTTAGTGACTGACAGGATCCTGCTGGTATAGGAACTTACATATTTAAACCTGGGGTTTGAAGTAGATTTCAGGTGTGGCTTCCAGGCTAAAGAATAGTAAAGTTATGAGTATTAATGATCTTGAATGGTTAAGTGTGTCCAAGTGCCATGAGTTTACCGAAGGATAGATAAAGTAGAAGGAGGTAGGGCCAGGTTGTGAAAATAACAGTACCTTAGTTTGCTAATGAGTTATTATTTCTTGGGGGAGGGGGCTCTACAGAACTGAAGTGGAGCAAAAAAAAAAAAAAGGTAGGCATTCCTGTTGAAAGATTTTTCTTTTTTAGTGATTTTTTTTTCTTTTTTAAAAAAATATATTAAATTGATTTTTTTACAGAGAGGAAGAGAGAGGGCTAGAGAGTTAGAAATATCGATGAGAGAGAAACTTCGACCAGCTGCCTTCTGTACACACTTTACTGGGGATATGCCCGCAATCAAGGTACATGCCCTTGCCTGGAATGGAGCCTGGGACCCTTCAGTCCGCAGGCCGACCGGCTCTATGCACTGAGCCAAACCAGTTTCAGCCAAAAGGTTTTTCTTTAGCCTTTATTTGAGTGAGTAGACATTTTATGGTTTTATTCTCTTATTTTGGGTTGATTCTTCCATTTTTAGTTGTCAAATACCTGTCAAATTTAAATTTGACTGTTGTCACGGAACTTTTCCAAATCCTTAGCCCTTATCTTTAAGGATTCATGATTGTATTTAAGGGAGGTACAATAAACAGTGTTTTCAGCTTCTGTGTGGGCAGTTTTTCTCAGTACAAGTGGGATTGATGTTCATTTAGTCAGTTTTCACACTCTGCCTACATGTCCTTGTGGTAAAAGAAGGAGCAGGGTGAAACTGAAAAGTATCTTGCTTTTCCTGGCCAGTGTGGCTCAGTTGGTGGGAGTATCATCCCATACACCAACAAAGGTTGTAGATTGGATTATCAGACAGGGTACATACCTAGGTTGTGGGATTAAACCCTTCCTCCTCTTCTTCCTCCTCCCCCCTTCCTCCTCCCCTTCCTTCTCCCCCTTTCCCGCTCCTCGATAAAAGAAAAAATTTTCTGTTCGGGGAACTCAAATGTAGTGATCTAGATGATTTTTTAAGTTTTTTTCCTGCTCTAAAATGTAGAGAAGAAAAGTAGGAGAAAAAAGTACTCTATAATAAAACAGCTATAGTATGGAGCTAGTCTTTTCCTTTATAAAATCATTTTAAATAAGGTTATTAGAAGATAGTTCTTTTCTTAAATGGGTCTCTAAGCTTGAAATGATTGAAGTCTTTATTAAAAAATTAATTTTTTTATTGTTTTAAGTATTAGATATGTCTTCTTTACCCGCCCCCTTCCCCCCCCACCCCCAGGAAAAGCCCCCGCTTACCCAGTGTCCATGTCCTGATTGGAGTCTTGAATGTTCTTTTTGTACTGCCAGGTTATTTACAGAATACTTTTTACTTTGCCTGGAATTCTTGTCAGTGTATTAGTAAATCAGTGCTGATTGTTGTTCAGAAAGGAATGAAATTAAATCTGTTAAAACTTATACCAAAAACCACCCAAACACTTACACAGCCATTCCCATGAACCTGGATGAACTAGGATTGTGTTTAGGTAATATAGAAATTAAAGTTTTCATTAGCGTGGTTAGTATTAGGGAAACAAGATGTCAAAGCAGTCAGTGGAAGTTGTTTTTTTACTGAGTTGTCTGGTTAAAAAACAATAGCACTTTTGTGATGTCCAGAGTTAGCATTTTGTTAGTGCCTTATAATTAGAGAAAGGTATTGTTGGGGAGAGGGAAGTTGGGTGTGGAGTAAAACTAGGAAAACAGGACTATTTTTGTTTTTGTATTAAGATCAAAAACCTCATGTGGTTAAGATTTTAAGTACTATCCTGTCTGCCTTAGTTTTAACCTAGTATATGAAAGTATAGTGTATTCTTCAATCAACATTTATCATCAAAGGTTTCCCATTATTTTTCTGCACTGTAATCCACTAAATAATTTGCCATGAGCCTGAGGGCATGTATAGTGGATAGGTTTTTGGCAACATATATTTTGGGGACCTCAGGTCCCAGCATGTGGTGATCCATCTTTATGTGTACTTACTGTCTTCTGAGAGAGAGAGAAAATGGCCTGAACAGAATTCTAGGAAGAAACCTAGAACCTGTGTTTTAAATTATTCTTGATTTACACTATTGGTGCTTTTGAGTTTTTAGAGTGCCTTTCATTAGCCACTGTCCATTTTTTTGCATTTGATAACTTCCTTGCCTTCTTACTTGATGCTATTTTATATGCAGTCCTGGTACTGGGCCAGATACATGTCAGTAGTAGTAGTATCTGCCACATGAAGTGATTTGAGCAGCCATTATCACTCTTGACCTATTTATAGAGCTTATATCAGTGAAGAAAAGTTGGTTGGCAAGCAAGCAAAACTCTCTTCCCCTGGTTGCAATCCCAGAATTTATATTTCAGTTCCACTTAAACCAGGTCATTGAGCTGCATTAATTTTTAATGATCCCTTTCTGTACACTAACCTTTTAGCACTCCAGTTTCTTAACTTCACTCTTGAAGGAAAAAATACCAAATAGCTATTATCACACTGAAAAATAATTGGCAATAATTTCTTAATATCATGATATTTAGGGTTCAGATTTCTCTATTTTATAAATGTGTTTTTACAGTCATTCAGATCATGAGTCAAATAAGGTCTGTGCATTGTTTTATAATCTGTAGGTTTCCTTCCATTTCTTATCCCTGGCAAATTATTTGTTGAAGAAATAAGAGTTTTCCCAGTTTGAATTTGCCAGTTACATTCCTGTGGTGTTATTAAACAACATTCCTCTACCCCCCCTGGATTTCTTGTTGTTAATTGGTATTAAGTTTAGAGGCTTCATTAAATTCAGTTTCTATGAGGTATATTCTTTTTCATTTTTCCCTTTGAGGGAAAAATGTTTTATAGATGATGTTGAGTACTTGTATCAGGAAGCATAAAATGTTTGGTTCTGTGTGGTGTTAACAGCTGTTGATGCTTATTGCCTAGCTCCATTAATTTATTACTCATAATTTCTCACTTTGAATACCTTTTATCATTCCTAGTTCTGAGTTTTTTTATACTGTATCTTATTTATAGCCTGTTCAACTTCTTTCTTTTGAGAGCTAAGTGAAGGGAAGAGTTGCTGTGGAGAAAAGAGCCATCCTATCTAATAGAAGAGTAATATGCAAATTAACCATTACTCAGTTACACCCACAAGCCACACCCACAAGCCAATCAAGAGTGAGTATGCAAATTAACACAACCAAGATGGCTGCAGCCACAGAGAGAGCAGGAGGGAGGCTTGGGTTTCCCCGGCGATGGAGGAAGCCAAGCTTTCTGCATACCCTGGCCGGCCAAGGCCTCCACTCCAGGCTACAAAGTTTCAGTTATAGAAGATAAATAAATCCCAATAAAAATGGCGGCAGCCATGTAGCTGGGGAGAGCAGGAGGCTAGGGTTGCCTCGGGCGATGGAGGAAGGCAAGCTTCTGTAGCTCTGGTCTGCCTTGGCCTCTGCTTTACAAAGTTTTAATTATAGAAGGTAAATAAATCCCAACAGAAATGGCTGCTGCCACCCAGTAAGCAGAAGGCTTGGCTCCGCTCCAGGCTACAAAGCTTCAATTGTAGAAGATAGATAAATCCCAAATACCAGGGCCTCTGCTTGGGTCGCTGGGGGGTGTGGCCAGCTTGCAAACCACCACAGGCCCCTCAACCAGGCTGCCCCACACCCCAAGGGGACTCCCACCCTGATCCGGGACACCCTTCCGGGCAAACCAGCTGGCCCCCATCAATGCACAGGCCTCTATCTGATCTAATAAAAGAGTAATATGCAGATTGACCATCATTCTAACACACAAATGGCCAGATTGACCATCACTCCAACACACAAAATGGCTGTACTCATGTGGTCAAAGATGACTGCCCCCATATGGACACAAGATGGATACTACAAGATGGCCACCAGAGGAAGGCAGTTGGGAGGGACCAGGCCTGCAAGAGAGGGCAATTGGGGGCGATCAAGCCTGCAGGGGCAGGGTTTGGGGGGAGTTAGGGCTGACCAGGCCTGCAGGGGAAGGCAATGAGGGGCAAACAGGCTGGCAGGGGAGCAGTTAGGCATGAATCAGGCTGGCAAGACAGTGGTTAGGGGGTGATTAGGCTGGCAGGCAGAAGTGATTAGGGGCAATCAGGAAGGCGAGCAGTTGGGAGCCAGCAATCCTGGATTGAGAGAGGGATGTCTGACTGGGATCGGGCCTAAATGGGCAATCAGACATCCCTCGAGGGGTCCCAAATTGGAGAGGGTACAAGTTGGGCTGAGGGACACCTCCCCCACCCAAGCCCGAGCACGAATTCCCTGCACAAGGCCTCTAGTTTTCTATATTGTAATTCTGTAGTGTTTTTAATTCAGTCCTGATCTTGGGCTCCTGTGCTGATCCACATTATCCAGGCTACAACTTCTCAGTGGAAAATCTAACCCCAAATCCTGACTCATACTGGGAAGATGTCCTTTGAAAGCAGAATTTGTTTTGTGATATTGGTGTTTAAGATAAGAGTACTGTTGTCATTAAGTTATAATTTATAATAAGAATTAAAAAATGGTTGATTTTTATATTACATTTTATTTTTTAAAATTTATTTTATTGATTTTCCACAGAGAGGAAGGGGAAGGGATAGAGAGTTAGAAACATTGATGAGAGAGAAACGTCAATCAACTGCCTCCTGCACGCCCCCTACTGGGGATGTGCCCACAACCAAGGTATATGCCCTTGACCGGAATTGAACCTGGGACCGTTCAGTCTGCAGGCCGATGCTCTATCCACTGAGCCAAACCGGTTTTGGCTAATTTTTATATTTTAAAAGATTTGGGAACATCACTGTTATAGATGTAATCTTCTAGACCAGTGGTTCTCAACCTTCCTAATGCCTCGACCCTCTAAGACAGCTCCTCATGCGGTGGTGATCCCCAACCATAAAATTATTTCCGTTGCTACTTCATCACTGTAATTTTGCTGTTATGAACTGTAATGTAAATATCTGATATGCAGGATGTATTTTCATTGTTACAAATTGAACATAATTAAAGCATAGGGATTAATCACAAAAACAATAGGTAATTATATATTGTGAAATATTTATTTCTAATTACAAATAAATGAAATTTTGTCTTGAATCGTGGTGTAGCATGGGTAACAGTCTTAATAAGACAACAGTAAACTACATTGCTACATTTTGCTACACGGAGAAGTGGTGTGTTGGTTCCTAAGACCATGGGAAATAGGTGTTTTCCAATAGTCTTAGGCGACCCCTGTGAAAAGGTCGTTCGACCCCCAAAGGGGTCGAGACCCACAGGTTGAGAACCGCTGTTCTAGACCTAAATATCTGGGGAGGTGGGGCTTAATTTTGTTTCTTAGTAAGATACTGCTCTTTATTTCTTGGTTTTTGTAGCGTCTGTTTTTTGCATCTTTATGCATAAATACCATTCATTTTATAATACATACCAGTGACCCAGCGTGCGGAATTGTGTGACACCCTGGACCCCAGGCTCCATTTGCTTCAGGAGTCCCCCGAGTCCCATCTTGCCACGAAAACCAGAGTCAATTCCTGCTGTGCTGGGGGACCCGGAGTCAAGTCCCCGCCCACCTGCACCGCACACGCAGTCCCACCCTCCCTCGGGGCCTTGGTGCACGCAGCCTCCTGGTGACAGGTCTTTGGTCTTTACGGCATTAAGGCTACTGGGTTTTTATAATAGAGATAAATGTAAGGAAATAGCTTTATTAGACTATTAGCAGTGTGTCAATTTTGTCTTATGTTTTTATGAAGAAAGATAAAAGAGTTACTGTCAAATTATGTTGACTCTTTGTAATGGAAAAACATATCTTTATATTTAATATGTTTTTATTGATTTCAGAAAGAGTCAGGAGAGGGGGAGAGAAACATTGATTAGAGACATCAACATTGATTGGCTGGCTCTTCTACATGTCCCTCTGCTGGGGATCAAATGAAAAACCTGGGCATGTGCCCTGATCAGGAATTGAACAGTTGACTTCTTGGGGCATGGGTCGACAATCAACCACTGAGCTACACTGGCAGGGCTGGAATATGTTTTTATATGCAAGTCAGTAGTGTTTAGTTTTAAGCAAACAAAGGATTGCATTAGTGGTTTTGGTGATTTTTAAAAGTGATTAAATTCATCAATTTAAATACTTATTAAATATTGTGTGTTAGGAACTGTGAGTGGACTGAAGATGATTAACATAATCCCTGTTTTAACCTAATCTCCCTCTAAGGAGATGGTAATATAATGGGGCTGAGGGGAGTGAGTGAAAACATTTACATAGTTAATTTGGAGGCAGAAATTCTAAGGTTAGCTATATTTCTGTAGGCAGTTTCAAGACTTTCTTTTGTTTCAAAAGTCCCATCCATTTAAGAAGTGAGTGGTTTTTTTGTTTTGTTTTTATTAATCCTCACCTGAGGATATATATTTTTCCCCATTGATTTTTAGAGAGAATGGAAGGGAGGAAGAGAAACAATGAGAGAGAAACATCATGTGAGAGAGAGACATCAATTGATTGTCTCCAACCAGCACGAGATTGAGCCTGCAATGCAGTACATACCTTTGAGGGGAGTCAAACACACGACCCTTCAGTCCTTGGGCTGACGCTCTGACCATCGAGCCAGACCAGCTAGTGCAAGGACTGTCTTTACAGCAGCTTAAAAATAGTCCCTTTGTTTTGATTTTTAGTGCTAGTAGTGCATCTTTTTTGACTCACAGATTCAGTCGTAAACGTGTAGTTGAATATTTAAACTGTAAGTCAGCTAAGGGTTTTGAAGCTAAGCCTATTAAAAATAACTTTTAAAAATGTGTTTATACTTGATTGTTGGAGGCTATTTAAACTCCAACTCTATTGCTAAATAACTACTTCCCTCTTTATTTTTTAATTGAATTTTAGAGAGAGAAAAGAGAGAAACATCTATATGAGAGCAAAACATCAATTGGTTGGCTCCCACACACCCTCTACTGGGGATTGAGCCCACAACCAGAGCACGTGCTCTGTCCGGAATTGAACTAGCAAATAGCAGCCTTTCTGCGCACAGGTTGAACACCCATCCAACTGAACCACACCGGCCAGGGCACCTCTTTCTCACTTGATATTGCATAGTTTTTATTTTTATTGATTAACCATTTGATAGAGTCGGGCATAATTTAAAATAAGCACATGGGAAACTACAGTTTTCTTTCAATATAAAGATAAAAAAATGGTGGTTGCGTAGTTTGTATAAAATTAAAGCAATAGATGTTTATTTTTAGTAAAAAATTTCAAAGAAGTTCTGTTTATTTTCGTGTAAAATGTAGGTATGCCTTAATTTATATATAAGATGTATTCTTGTATATTTTTGAGGAAAGCCAAATTTTAAATAAACTTGAAATACATTAGGAAAACGTGTTTTAAAGGGATCTGTATTAAAACCTTACCTTTTAAATGTGTAACCTAATTTAACTTTTGTAAAGATTCAGAGGTTTAGAACTTTCATTTTGGTTAGAGGAAGCTACTTGTGTAGCATGATCTAGTCTTAGCTTAAGAAGCAGATTGGAAATCAGAAACTGTTCTAAATATACCTGTTAAATTTATCTAAATATATCTTGGCCATTGACCTACATGTTCTTTTCTTAGAAATGAGGATTATACATTTCAGGTTAACTATGAGCCATAATTAATAAAAATAATTAAAATGTTCCCCAGCACTAGCCCGTTTAGTTCAGTAGAGTGCCGGGGGGCCTGCGGACTAAAGGGTCTCAGGTTCAATTCTGTCCAAGGGCACATGTCCGGATTGCGGGCTTGAACACCCCCCCCCCCCATTAGGGGACGTAAGGGAGGCAGCCAATCAGTGATTCTCGCTCACCATAGATGTTTCTCTCTCTCCCTCTCCCTCCCTCTTTGAAATCAATAATAATAATAAAAAGTTCCCCAAACCTAAATAAAATTGTTTAGATAATGTTAGTATGGATAGACCACTTTTAAAATTATAATTAAAAAAAATCCCACAAATATGCAATAAAACATGCATTGATTTTAAAAAATATATATATTTTTATTGATTTCAGAGAGAGAGATAGAAACTTTAATGATGAGAGAGAATCATTGATTGGCTGCCTCCTGCACACCCCACACTGGGGATTGAGCCCGCAACCTGTTCCTGGGTGAGCATGTGCCCTGACCAGGAATAGAGCCATGACCTCCTGGTTCGTAGGTTGATGCTTAACCACTGAGCCATGCTGGCTTGATCGATTTTATCTTTTTTTAATGTCTAGTGACTGAAGCAGTCTTTTAGTGGATTTTATTTTAAACTAAAATTACCTTTTATCTTTTTGCTTTTTAAAATATCACTTGAAACTTTTGAAAACTTTGAGGTCTTGGATAATTAATTCATGGTTGAGTATTTATGCTGTGTCTAAAATGGATCAACAGCACCAGTCGTGCCTCTTAGAAGCACTAGTTTTCCAATGCTGAGAAGCAAAGGCCAAGGTAATGCAAATTGTTCTTATGCTGCCTTTTTCATAATGTCTACAAGTAGAGCCATTAATGCAGTAATTTTTCTGTATGCTATGACCTAGTTCCTATGAAAATGTTTATGCAGAAGATAAATGTAGTGTGTGGACAGACACATATACAGTAGCTTTACATGCCTTTTTTTTAAAAAGCAAAAATGAGATTCAGTCGTTTCATTTACTGATAAGTCCAATATGCAACTAGCTTCTGGCCTAGTTGGATGTAGGAACTCATTTGATAACTGGACACTATTTTTCTCCTTTTGTACTGGACCTCTACTGCTTTTTTGTTTTTTAATTCTCCTCTGAGGCTATGTCTTTACTGATTTTTGGTCTGGCAGTTGTGGCTTAGTGGTTGAGTGTTGACCTAGGAACCAAGAGGTTACCACCATTCAATTCCTGGTCAGAACACACACCTGCGTTGTGGGCCCGATCCCCAGTAGGGATTGTGCAGGATTGATGATTCTCTCTGCTTTATGTTTCTACCTATCCTCCTTTTCTCTAAAATCAATAGAAACTTCTTTTTTTAAAGGTCTGTGTCTAGATTAATGTTTTTGCATGTGGATGTTCAGTTGTCCTAGCACCATTTATTGAGGAGACCTTTTCCATTGAACTACTACTTACTTTGGCTCTTTTGCCAGAGGTCACTTTACTGTGGGTCTATTTCTGGGCTCTCTATATTCAGTTCCATTGATCTATGTATTTGTTCTTTGGCTGGAATTATACTGTCTTGATTACTGTAAATTTATAAGTCTTGAAGTTGGGTAGTGTCAGTCCTCCAACATTCAGGATTCTGTTGACTATTCTGGGTCTTTTGCCTTTCTACATAAATGTAGGACCTATATGTCATTATCTATGAAATTCCTTGCTGGAATTTTGATTGGGAATACATTGAGTTTATTGGTCAAGTTGGGAAGAATTGTCATCTCAGCAATAATGAGTCTTTCTCAATCCATGAACACAGAATATCTTCCCATTTTTCATATCATCTCGAAGGTTAAGAACAGGAATTGGTTTGTGATAAAGGTCAGAATAATGATTACTTTTGAGGGGCAGGTAATGACCAGAGGGTAGCAGGAAGGCTTTAGGATTTTGGAAATACTCTGTATCTGTATGCTCACTAAATAGATATATTAATTTTAAAAAATTCATGAATTTACACACTTTTTAAAAATATATGATTTTAGAGAGAGAGGAGGTGAGAGAAATAGCCATTTATTGTTCCACTTGTTTATGTATTCATTGGTTGATTCTTGTAAGTTTTGTTAGCGGGGGATCAACCTTGGTGTTTGGGGATGATGCTCTATCCAAATGAGCTACCAGGATAAGTTGCATACTTATGATGTGTATAGACTTTTCTATGCTAATATTTAAATAAAATGTTTCTTGAAAAAGAAAAGAAAACTTAGAGGACAGAATCAATTTTGATTTAAAGAGCAGAGAACTTAGTACTCAAATTTGTTTTATAGTGGCCTAACACCCACTTACTGGTACTTTTGAAAATTTGTGGGTATAGGTTTTTTTGAGGGGGTGGTGGTGGCGGGAAGTGGGTAAAGAATTTAAATATTGAAAATAAGCCGACTCATCCGAGAGGTAGATCTTTAGTGTGTTTCTTGTGGACTCTTTTTATGTTGGATACTTTTGTTGGTCTCAGATATAGACAGAATTTTTATTATCAATTTTAAATAAAATGAACTACAGTAGACTTAATCTTGGGAAATACTATGTTATAAATTCAATTTGAAACAATGTTCTCAAGAGAAGTTGGTATATGTAAGCCCTATCACTTGGTATTTGAAGCTAGATTAGAAAAAAGAGGTATTCTGTTTGGATTATCCTGAATTGCAAGGGAATAAACAGGATCACTTATAAGGGATTTTTTTTAAAATTTAAATTTCTTTGATGAAGTGTTATAGCCTTTACTCTAGTGAGAAAAGTCATTCTTGTTTTGTTAGTAAAACACAGACCCTCCAAAGTTGCTTTTTTGTCTAAATATTAGGTTAGAATATTGCTTTGTGCAAGAGAGCAAAGTAGGAATTCATGAATTTAATACTACATGTGGAGAATCAGGTAAATTAACTGTTCATATATATTGTATTTGAGATATCAGCCCTTTGTATTTCTTAAGAGTTACAGGATGGTGATATGAAATAAACAGATACAGGAGTGTTAGCAATTAGGATGTACCTTTTACATGACTGTAGAGCAAAATCTTGCCTAGAAGCAATTTAATTTAATGAGCTGTGCTTGTGTCAGCTTGTGGTTTCAACGGAAAGTGCCTGTAGCAACATAAACTTGTAACAGAAAATGACTTCAGTTTGCATTTGTCACATCACGAAGGACAATACAGTTTCAGTTTATTCATTCATGTTTGTGTCAGGGTAGTGGTGTTAAAGAATGGTTAATGATGGTTGTTGCTCACAAGGGGTATAATTGAAAGTGGTAAAATTGAAAGACAAGGCTTTCTTATGTTGAATGCTCAATGATTTTATACATTGCTAGGTCAAACCCTCAGGAAGGTTTCCTGTATGGTTGATCTTATCTAAGATCCCATTAATCATGGTCACTTTTTATAGTTCTGAGTCTATAGGCAGTTATTAAACATCTGAGAATATATCTAAGAAGGCAGTCTTCTGTACGTGCTTTTTAAAAAAGTAAATATTTTTATTGATTTCCGAGAGGAAGGGAGGAGAGAGAAACATTGATGAAAAGAGAACTATTGATCGGCTGCCTCCTGTACAACCCCCACTGAAGATGGAGCCTACAACCTGAGCATGTGCCCTTGACTGGAATTGAACTTGGGACCTTTCAGTCCACAGGCCAATGCTCTATCCACTGAGCCAAACCAGCTAAGGGTCTTCTGTGCATGCTTTTAATGTATATCTTTATATTTTTTCCTCTGCAAGATAACAAGATAATTCTTACCTACTATTTTATAAATTAAAGCAACTCATTTGCTTTAAATTTTTTTATTTTATTTTAAAGTCTATTAGTCTTTTTTTTTTGTTCATTTGATGCTTTTCTCTGGATGAACTGTTATATTCAGCTGCCATTTGTATTTTTATTGGTAATGTCCAAATCTGTATTTCAATTGTATATGTCAGTAATTATCCAAGGAAAGTGTTCAATATACACTGAGTGGCCAGGTTATTATCTCTGAACGCATAATAATCTGTCCACTCAGTGTATATCCTCCTATATATTAAAAGGCTAATATGCAAGTTGTCCCCTCAACCAGGAGTTTGACCAACAGGCAATCTGATCAACCTCCCAAGTCCCCTCCCCCTGGCCAGGCTGGCCAGACCCCACCCATCCATGAATTCATGCACTGGGCTTCTAATAGCCTATCTAATAAAGAGGTAATATGTAAATTGACTGTTACTCCAATACCCAAGATGGCCTCCTTCATGTGGTCAAAGATGGCTGCCTCCATGTGGACCAAAATAGTCACCAGAAGATGGCCGGCCAGCAGGGGAGGGCAGTTATGGGTGATCAGACCTGCATGAGAGGGTAGTTGTGAGTGATCAGGCCAGCAGGAGGAGGGTAGTTGTGTGAGATAAGGCCAGCAGGGGAGGACAGTTGGGGCAATCCAGACCTGCAGGGAAGGGCAGTTGAGGGCGATGAGGTCTGTAGGGGAGAAATGTTGGGGGAGACCATGCCTGCAGGGGATGGCAGTTAGGGGCAATAGGGCTGGCAGAGGAGCAGTTAAGCATCGATCAGGCTGGCAGGGGAGTGGTTAGGGGGTGATCTAGCTGGCAGGCAGAAGCGGTTAGGGGCAATCAGACAGGCAGGCGAGTGGTTGGGAGCCAGCAGTCCTGGATTTTGAGAGGGATATCTGACTGCCCATTTAGGTCCAATCCCACTGGGGTCCCAGGTTGGAGAGGGTGAAGGCCTGGCTGAGGGACGCAGCTCTCCCACCCCCCATGCACGAATTTCATGCACTGGGCCTCTAATGTATGTGTATGTGTATATGTATGTATACACATACTGAGTGGTCAGATTATTATACGTTCAGAGATCATAATGATCTGGCCACTCATTGTATAATTTGTACGGGTTGAGTTGGTTGATAATGCTCAAGGATTCTATACTAGGGACCCACTGCATGAATTTGTGAACCTGGGAGGGGGTGGTCAAGTCTCCTGCCTCCCTCCAGGGGTGAGGGCTGGTGGCAGGGGTCCCAATGTCCCCCTCCCCCCCCTGCCCCTCAGCCTGCTCACCTACGTGTGTGCCCCCTTGTGGCTACTGCATGTCATAGTGCCTTAACTAACACTGACCTGGAAAACATTGTGACAGCAAATGCACAATTTGCATATTAGCCCTTTATATATATATATATTCTTGGTGATTTTGTGTCTAGTTTTATCCAGTTAGAATGAGGAATTGAAATACATTAGTGTTGAATTAGCTCTGTTTTTATTTTTTTTATTCTGTTAGTTTTTGTTTTTTGCATTCTGAGCCTGTTAAGTGCATGTATTTTTATATGAATGCATAATTATTATATTTTCTTATATATTAAATCTTGTGTCATTATGAAACTTTTCTCTTTGTATCTAGTAATATTGTCTGATGTTGATAAAGACATTTCTTCTCTCCCAGAGTTGCCCTTTGAATAGTATCTTTTTCCATTATTTCAGTCTAGTGTATCTTTTTTGTTGTTTGCTTGCTTATTTATTTATTTGTCTAGTATATCTTTGAATGTAAGTTATGTCTGTTGTAGAGTTGGATCTTATTTATCTAGCCTGATGATCTCTCCCTTTTGATTGTAGTGTTTAGGCTACTTATATTTATGTAATTATTAATATGGTTGAATTTTCATTGCCATTTTTGCTATTTCTTTTCTAATCTCTCTTTTTTTTAAATCTAATGTCTCTTCTATTTTTTAAAAAATGTTTTTAATGATTTTTTTTTTCCTGCAAAGGTGCTTATATTAGTTTCCTAGGGCTTCTGTAACAGAGGACCATATACTGGGAGGCTTAAAAACAATGAAAATGTATTGTCTCACAGTTCTGGAGACTAGTACTCTAAAATAAATGTGTTGGCAGGGTCATACTCCCTTTGAAGGCACTAGTTTGTTCCATGCCTCTCTCCTAACTTCTGGTAACCTCAAGTATTCCTTGGCTTATACATACACTAGAGGCCCAATGCAAGAGATTTATGCAAGGGGCTTGGCCCTCGCAGCCCTGGCTTTGTCCGGAAGGTCCTTTGGCTGTCCAGTCTAATTAGCATATTACACTTCTATTATTATAGATGATATCACTCCAATCTATGTCCTCACATGGCATTCTCCTTATGTTTCTTCATTTTGTTTTCCTTCTGTTCATGTCTGTATGTTTTTATTGAGTTTAGAGAGAGGAAGAGGGAAAGGGAAATGAGAGAGAGAGAGAGGGAGAGAGAGAGAGACAGAGACAGACATTGATGAGAGAGAAACATTGACTCACGGCCCCTGCATTTCACCACTAGGGATGGAGTCCACACTCAGGGCTTGTGCCCTGACCAAGAATAGAACTGGCAGCCTTTCTGTGCATGGGATGAATTCAATCTACTGAGCCACACCAAATGTCTCTCTTGTTTTTCCTCCGTATCTTCTTTACTGCCCTTGGGGGCAGAATTAAATGATATTTTTGAGTTATTTTCTTAATGGTTGCTTTAGGGATTATATCTGTACCTTTAGTTATCACAGTCTTCTTCAAATTAATACTTCCAATAAAATATAGAAACATTGCACCAATATGGGAGAACTTGACTCCTCTTATGCTATTATCTACACTAATACAATGTAAGATGCAAATTGACCGTACCTTCACAACATCCACCAGCCAAACAGGAGTGAGTATGCAAAATAACCCCAAAAAGATGGCAGGTTATTTTGCATATGCAGGAGCCAAGTGGCCCGGGGAGCAGGCGTTCTGCACCACCCCAGCTACTCAGGGCGTTGGCAGTGTGGGAAGGCAGAAAGGCAGCTCTGGGCCAGAGGGAAGGTGGTGCCTGCAGCTTGGGGAAGGAAGCCCTGTTCTTGCACGAATCTTCGTGCATCAGACCTCTAGTTTTAGTATGTGTAACATCTATGCATATTATAAACCTAGCAATACAGTGTTATACATATTGCTTTGTACAAAACTTTTAAAAAGGTAAGAAAAATTATTTTGTAGTGTCTTTTATGTTAATATCTCTATTTATATTTTTTGTTACTGTAGTTTTATGAATTTGAGTCACAGTATGGTGTTATTTTCTTTCAACTTAAATAGTTTTTCTTTTATTATTTCTTCTAAAGCTGCCCTGTCCCGCGGGGTCATTCAACAGGGGCAGCGAGGCGACGCACCTAAGAGAATGAGAAACAGACAGGGACACAAAGAAAGGAGGCAAGGCAAATCGTGTTCTGATCAAGCCTCAAAATTTTATTTCCGGTGGCTCTTCTTATATATGCTCAGAAGGGGGAAGGGGAGGGGGGAAAAAGGCGCGAGGAGGTATGTGGCCTAAGCTGATTGGCTAAGCTAGTTCCAGATGCTGGCTGCTGATTTCGGATGTGGCGGTCATGACTTTCCTGGTTGGGGAGGTTTCAAGTCTGCAGTTCTGGCCTTAGGGGAAATTCCACAACCCCTGCTGTATTTTCCTGGCTCCTGACATAAAGCAGGTTTGCTACCAATGAAATCTGTTAATCTTTGTTTAGCTGGTAATTTTCTTTGTTGTTTTTCCTTCCTTCATTTTGAAAGGGTAGTTTTGTTGGATATAGAATTCTTAGTTGATATGCACTCTCCCACCCCTCTGGTCTGAAGAAGGGTGGGTAAATGATTCCTTGTTCCTCAGTGCCACTTTTCAGATATTTTTTCTCTTCCATTTGTCCCCAGATTGCTGTCTTCTTTTTACCACTGATCCCTTTGGATTGAGATGACTTTTGTTCCTTGTTTAGTATTATTTTGCCCATATTACTCTTAAATCTGTGACTTCTGATACTGTCCATTCTCTGAACTTTCTCATAATGATTTTATTTTCCATCCTACCTTAGCCAAAGTACTTCCATAATCATACTTCAACCAGTGCTTCTCAAACTATCTGTTGTGAAGGAGCAGTATGTATTTATTTTTAATCCATTATTGGTAGGGTGGGTTTTTGTTTGTTTGTTTGTTTTTTAGTAAATACAGTCAAAATTAATTACTAGAAAATTGAAATGTTCTTTGGTTGTCATGACAATACTAAATTGCTATAAATTTCTAACTTTAATTTTTACACTTTGATTGCAGACAGGGCACCACTTTAACACTATTTTGAAATCTTGCTAGTTATCAATAACTGCAAACCTTCTCTTATCTCAATTTCATTCATAGTGCTCTTGGATTTCCTTTCATCTTTGTAGTTCACTCCATAGTATCCTGACAGCACTGGATTTTCTGTTTGATTGTTCCTACCACAGCTCTCACAGAGGCATTGTATTAAGCTTTTTGTACCTTCTTGATATGATCATTAAAAATCATTTCCTTGCACACAACATTTCCTTACTTCTTTCTTTGTTTTAATGGCTTGGCAAAACTGCAATTCTGGTTAAATCCAGTTTCTACCTCCTCTGCCCTTGGATTTACATAGCTGAACTTGAAAGGAGAGAAAAATACCCATGGTTACCAGTGGACAGACTAGAAGTTTAAGGAGATTAATAGAAATTAGTGAGTGAAGGGAAATAATGAGTAAAGGAGAAGGCATTATCAAAAATAACCCTTAGGTTTTTGACAAGAGCAATTGAGATAATAGTGGTGCTATTTACTGAGCTAGAGAAAGCCTTAGATGATTAATTTGGTTTTGGACATGACATTATGGTGCTCTTGTGAAATCTAAATGGAGATGTCAGGTGGCTATTTGGTAGACCTGTATAGAGCTCAGAGAAAGCCTGAGACGGAGTAATAAAATTACTGTTATAGGGGTGGTAATAGGAACTAGGTGTAGAAGAAGTCACTTGAGTGGATGAGTAAAGGATTTAGGTCTAGGACTAACTACTGAGATTTGGTAGAGGAAGTTAAGCCTATAAAGCAGACTGAGAAGGTATTACAAGAAGAGTAGGAGACCTGGGAGATAGACAGTTTAAGGAGCGGGAGTGGGTTAGGCATAGGATACTGCTTAGATGTTAGGATGAGGGCCAAACTGTGTGCTGGATTAGAGATATGGGGGGTTTTAATGACCTGGTAAGAAGAACTGTTCTACCTCTTTTATAGAATAAGCAGATATCAGATGGGACTAGGTTGGAGAGGGAATGTGAGAGGTAAAGAAATAGAGGGAGAGTGTTTATAAACAGCTCTCTTAATAAGGGCTTTGAAAGAAGAGTGGTACCTGAAGGGGGTAATTAGAGGTTGAGCTGATATGCAGAAGGAGGCTTTTAAAAAATAAAGAACAGATGGATGGATGGATGTCTAGTTGAGTGTGAGATGTTGATGAATGTCAGGGGACAGTTACTAATGAAGGGCTCGAGGGAGGTGGGAGGGGAATGATAATATAATGTACACTGTGTGTGTGTGTGTGTGTGTGTGTATGTTTTGGCCCCTTAGCCTGGCTTGCACACTTAAACAGTCCGGGACTCCTAGCTCCTTACTGCCGGTCTGCTTGCTTCTCCTTACTCTCGGCTTGCTGTTCCATAGCACTGCCATGGAGGTGGGAGAGGCAACTGCCACCACTGCTGCACTCGCCAGCCGGGAGCCTAGCCAGACTCAGTGAGGGACTGATGGCTGTTTGCAGGCTGGACAAGCCCCTCAAGGGGGACCCTCACCTCATGAGGGTGTGGCCAGCCTGGGTGAGGGGATGTGCCTGCAACCAAGGTACATGCCCTTGACTGGAATCGAACCTGGGACCTTTCAGTCCACAGGCCAACGCTCTATCCACTGAGCCAAACCGGTTTCACCTGTACCTTTTTTATTTATGTAACCTTACATATTGAACATTGCTCCATATTAAGAATCCATTCTTTGTGGCCACATTGCATGGATATACCATGATAAGCTATTACTTGTGTTCTATTTATGGTTGTCACCAGTATTTTTGATAGATTCGGACATATATAAGTGGTTTTTAGGTGGCAGAAGTCATTATATATAATGTTTTTATTACTATTTTTTTTTTAAGAGAGAGAGAGGAAGGGAGAGTGAGAAAGGGAGAGATGACAGAGACATTAACCTGCTGAACTGTTGAGCTACACCAGCTGGGCCAGAAGTCATTATAAACTTTAAACACTTAAGTTTAAGAAAGTTGAAATGTAAGATAATTATTTGATTTGTGTGTCATTAAAAGACATTGATATTGTAATGTTTTCTTACAATAGATTCCTCATTAATTTGTGTTACCCACAGTTTATTTACAGAAGAAATAAGAGTTTATGGTTATTTTAATAAACTTAAACTTTTCAAATGAATATTATATTTTTGAAAAAGTCTAGTAACTTCTGCTTTCAGAGTTAGAGACTTGATGCTTGTGCTTTATGGCTTACATTAATTTCATATATTTCTTAGATATTTCAGCTTTAAGAAAAAGCTTTATTCCAGAATCTATAACTTCATTCTCTACCGAAGAATTGATTCATTTTTATTCAATTGGAAGATGTTAGCTTATTCCTCATTTCTGAGTGTATTTCATACTATGATTTTTATTTTTTTTAAGTTTTGAATTTGAGATCTTATAAGACTACTAAGACTACATTATTTTTGTCCTGGATGTTAATAACATACTAATAAATTATCTTTTTTAAAAAAATTAATAAATCTTTATTGTTCAGATTATTATGAGTATTCCTCTTTTTCCCCCATAGCTCCCTCCACCTGGTTCCCACCCCACCCTCTGCCCTTACCCACCCCCTCCACTGTCCTCATCCATAGGTGTATGATTTTTGTCCAATCTCTTCCCACACATCCTACACCCCTTTCCCCTCGAGAATTGTCAGCCCACTCCCTTTCTATGCCCCTGCTTCTATTATGTTCACCAGTTTATTCTGTTCATCAGATTTTCAGTTCACTTGATTTTTAGATTCACTTGTTAATAGATATGTATTTGTTTTTCATAATTTTTATCTTTACCTTTTTCTTCTTCCTCCTCTTCTTAAAGAGTACCTTTTAGCATTTCACATAATACTGGTTTGGTGGTGATGGACCTCTTTAGCTTTTTCTTATCTGTGAAGCTCTTTATCTGTCCTTCAATTCGGAATGATAGCTCTACTGGGTTGAGTAATCTTGGTTGTAGGTTCTTGCTCTTCATCACGTTGAATATTTCTTGCCACTCCCATCTGGCCTGCATAGTTTCTGTTGAGAAATCAGCTTACAGTTGTATGAGTGCTCCCTTGTAGGTAATTAACTGTTTTTCTCTTGCTGCTTTTAATATTCCCTCTTTGTCTTTTGCTCTTGTTATTTTAATCATGATGTGTCTTGGTGTGGTCCTCTTTGGATTTCTTTTGTTTGGGGTTCTGTGTGTTTCCTGGACTTGTAAGTCTATTTCTTTCACCGGATGTGGGAAGTTTTCAGTCATTATTTCTTCAAATAGGTTTTCAGTATTTTGCTCTCTCTCTTCTTCTGGCACCCCCATAATTCTGATGTTGGTATGCTTGAAGTTGTCCCAGAGGCTCCTTACACAATCTTCATATTTTGGATTCTTTTTTCTTTTTGCTTTTTCGATTGAGTGTTTTTTGCTTCTTTGTATTTCACATCTTTGACTTGATCCTTGTGATCCTCTAGTCTGCTATTAGATCTCTGTATAATACATTTTATTTCAGTCAGTATATGCTTAATTTCTAGTTGGTCCTTTTTTCATCTCCTCTTGGGTCTCGCTAAATATATCCATCTTTTCTAGAAAATTCTTGAAAAACCTTATAACTGTGGTTTTGAACTCTATATCCAGTCGTTTGCTTTCCTCCATTTCTTTCATTTGTGACCTGTTTCTTTGTCTCTGCATTTTGGCTCCTTCCCTTAGTTGATAGAGTGCCTTTGTGTGCTAGGTGTCCTATAGGCCCAGTGACTCAGCTTCCTCAGTTACCTGAGGTGGACACTCTTTGTGCATCCCTTTGTGTTCACAGTCTTCTTGTAGTTAAGCCTTGATTGTTGTTAGTATCACTGGCAGGAATTGACCTCCAGGCCAATTGGCGGTGAGAATCAGTTGTGTCTATTGTTAGGAGAACTTCTGTACTGGTGACACCCTTATGAGACATGATTTGCAAAAGCCTCTGTGCTCAGCTTGGGTGGGCTGGAGTCTTAGGGTGGAGCAGACAGCCTTGGCTTCCCATCAGTCCCGCCCTATACAGCCCCTGTATCTCATTGTCTGTAGTAATTGCTGCAAGCACCTCTGAGAGAAAGCCAACCTCAAGTTCCGCTCACTGTCAGATCAGTTTCTCCCCGAATGGGTCTGGGTCCCCAGAGTCTCCCCCGGAAATGGAGTTCAGAGCAGTAAGGAGCCTTTGTCTCCCTCCCACTTGAGAAAGCCAGCTATGCACTCAGTTGCCTGCATTCTCCGTCCTTGCATCTCAGCACCTCTGCCCTCCACAGTTCCCCCGAGTCTTAGCCTTCTCCTCTCTTTCCTGACAGTCCAGCCTTACCCAGCATGAGTCTAGGTCCCCAGAGTCTCGCCCGGAACTGGAATTCAGCACAGCCAGGAGCTTTTGTCTCCTTCCTGCTTGAGAAAGCCAGCCGCACACCCAGTTGCCAGTCTTCTCTGCGAGCATCTCAGTATTTCTGCCTCCTGCAGCCCCTCAGTCTCAGTGCGCTACTGTCTCTCCCTCCAGTTGCATAATTTCCACCCAGCCAGCCCTCTTGTGGCCCCAGGCAATGCCTGCCTTGTCCCTCAGTTGTAGTTTTGAAACTGCTGCGGGAGGCAGCAGCCTAGGTGCTCACCCATGCTGCTATCTTGGCTCCTCAATCAATGATCTTGTATGTAATACAAATGTTGTTGGAATCCCATAAAAAGTATGGCTAGCTTTCTCCTTAATATAATGAATTTAATCTAGGATTATTTTTTAAAATAGTTTTTATTGATTATAGATAAGGAAGGGAGGTAGAAGAGAGATAGTGGGGGTGGGAGAAACATTGATGAGAGAAAAATATTGATTGGCTGCCTCCTATACACCCCTACTGGGGATGAGTCCCCAACATGGGCATGTGCCCTGACCAGGAATCAAACTGATGAACTCTTGGTGCATGGAATGACACTCAACCAGCTGAGCTATACTGGCTGGGCAAATATTTTATTTCCTGTTTGTGTTGTTAATATGCTTTATTTATGACACTGGCAGTTTGTTGGTTTAACTTTTATTCTCTCTGTTGGCTTTCAGAGGTGTAACATTCCTTTTGTAATGGTGTTGGGAATAACATGTTTATTTTCATTTAATTTAATAGTTAGTGATGATGCAAATATGCTTATGAAATAGGCTACACATTGGGTTGTTTAAATTAATAAAAACATTCATAAACACTAGGAATATTTAATTTCATGAACCAATTAAGGAAACTTCCTTCAAATGCCTGTTTTATCAGTAGCTGAGATGAGGGCCATGAAAAACAGACAAAAAAACCCAGGTATAGCCCAGCTGGCGTGTCTCAGTGCTTGAGCATTGACCTATCAACCAGGAGGTTCAATTCCCGGTCAGGGCACATGCCCAGGTTGCGAGCTCAATCCCTAATGTGAGACATGCAGGAGGTAACTGATCCATGATTTTCATCATTGATGTTTCTATTTCTCTCTCCCTTCCTCTAAAATTAATAAAAATACATTAAAAACAAGAAACCCAGGTATATAGAAAATTTGTGTTCATATTAAGTGAAAAAGTAGGCTTGGCATGTTAGATTAATAAAAGGTTTTTTAGATATTTTCTAGTTGCTTCCTACCATATATTTTAATTTTAATTTGTCAGGTAACCTGGAGTCAAGTGATGGAGATGTCTTTTTACTGATTAATTTGAGAGAGAGAGAGAGAGAGAGAGAGAGAGAGAGAGAGAGAGACATTGATTTGTTGTTCCACTTAGTTATGCAGTCATTGGTTGGTTCTCATATATGCCCTGACTAGTGATGGACCCTGCAACCTTGGCGTAACAGGATGATGCTCTAAACAACTGAACTATCTGGTCAGGGCTGATGATGTTTCATTGTACCTGACTAGCATACTATCTAGCTTAATATTTTGTCTGTGACCTATGGGACATTATGATAATTGCCTTCTTTAACATCACATATTATAGAGTGAGGTATATACTTGTTTTGCACATTTTTAGCATCCTCTTAAAAACTGTCAGTTAATAAAGTTTATACTCTATTGGTCCTTACTCTGGTGGCTAAAGATTATGTCCTGTTTCTCCATGATTAAGTGGAATTGTGGCACATACAGTGAATAGGGTTACAATGTTAGGTTCTAAAGTTAGCATATAAGGTAGAAAATGTGTGTAGGGTATTTTCTCTTAAATTTCTTAAAAGTCATTCTTGGAATGGAGTGCATTAGGTTTTCTGGGTTCACAAAGTAGTTGATCTGTATTTAGTGGCTATAGTTTATTAAATAAAACATGTTTAAACACTAGACTCATATTTAACATGATAGTACTGTGGGAACTAGGAGTACTGAAGAAATAGCAGACAGTCAGGCCTTTCATCTTAATGCCCTCTAGAGCAACTTCTGTTGGGAGGAATGGCAGACAGGTTCAATGCATATAATTACTTTGGTTGCCCATTTGCCAAATGCACCTAGTTGAAGGTTTTTTGTTTTTGTTTTTTAATGTAAGGGTACATTGAATTCAACTCTACCATAACTTTCCTCTTTCCTTTCTTTGATGATTTGAGTGTAAAAGATTTTATTTAACTTGTTTTCTAGTGTCGGAAACCAAAACATTGTTCTCACTAAATGGATGTAAACAGGAGGCTAGAAGGCTGGTCAACCTTGAAGCTCTGAAAGGTCAAAACCAGCCACTCCCTATCTAATTGAGATAATGAACTTCCCCATCAAATAATCTTGTCAATCCTGACTGATAAAATAATCTACTTGTTACTGGAATTGCCTGCTTCAGGGCAAAGAGTGTATCCCAAACCTAAATAAAAGGGATGGCAAGGCCAAAGGAAGGTGGCAGTCCTTTCCCCTAGAGGAAGGCTCCCGCCTGGCCCCCCAATATTGCCAAATTAATGTTTTCTAGTCTCTCATTTCGTTTGCGTGTGGCCTCCTTCAGAACCCGAACCCTGCTGACCTGGGAACCCTGAACCACACGGGACGTGGAAAGAGGTTCCCACATTCTAGATCAGTTTTTAAGCATCCTTTTTCATTTATATTAAACCCAAAATGTACATATTAACTATCATAATTTTGAGAATCTCTTAAACAAATGAAATTAAGTTTTAGAGTTGAAAATCTTTGTTTAATTGCTTGCTGTTCATGAAGTTCAGGAACAAAGATTAATAATTGTGCTATTTTTGGTAGCTGTATATGCTAGTATTTTGATAGTTACTGTATTTTGAATTTGACTGTTGATGAATATATTAAGACATATATATTTTAAAAGCCTGTATGATAACTTTTGCTACCCACTTAGAAAGGTAGGTATATAGTGTTAAATTAAATAATTTGCTATTTCAGTTTGTTGATTTTGTGTGTTTTTGCCCAGGTTGCTTTCCTGTTGCATCTTTGACATAGTTTCCCTGACCCTGCTCCATGATTAACTCAAAAGTTTGAAATGAAGATGGAGGAGGCAGTGGGAAAAGTCGAAGAACTTGAGTCTGAAGTCCCACCAAAAACATCCAAACAAGAGGCAACTAAGGAGGAAGATGGATCTGTAGAACTGGAATCTCAAATTCAGAAAGATGGTGTAGTGGATTCTGCAGTTCTTTCTTCAATGCCTTGCTTGTTGATGGAACTGAGAAGGGACTCTTCTGAGTCTCAGTTAGCATCCACAGAGAGTGACAAGCCGACCACTGGCCGAGTTTATGAGAGTGACTCCTCTAACCACTGCATGCTTTCCCCTTCCTCTAGTGGCCACCTGGCTGACTCAGACACATTGTCTTCTGCAGAAGAGAACGAACCCTCCCAGGCAGAAACCGCTGTAGAAGGAGATCCTTCCGGCGTGTCTGGTGCCACAGTTGGGCGCAAGTCTCGACGGTCCCGATCTGAAAGTGAAACGTCCACTATGGCTGCTAAGAAAAACCGGCAATCCAGTGATAAACAGAATGGTCGAGTCACCAAGGTTAAAGGTCACCGGAGCCAAAAGCAGAAGGAGAGAATCAGGCTACTGAGGCAGAAGCGGGAGGCCGCTGCGCGTAAGAAATATAACCTGTTGCAGGACAGTAGTACCAGTGATAGTGACCTGACTTGTGACTCAAGCACGAGCTCATCAGATGATGATGAAGAGGTTTCAGGGAGCAGCAAGACAATCACTGCAGAGATACCAGGTAGAGGATGTTTTTTAAACTGACTGTAGAGCACCTGATGGCATTTCTCAGCTTTCAGGCTCAGTTAAATGAGTGACACTTGAAAAAATCCAAGAGACCTGCAGCTCTGTGTAAATTTGAAGACTGCAGTTTATTAACAAGACATGGCCAATTAAAAAAAAAAAAACTATTCTGAGGTTTCCAGTGCACTTTAGCACATTAGCAAAAAAAGAAAACAAATGGTTAATGATAGGGACAAGATTATTTTTAAATAATGGAATTTCTCATGTCTCTTTCTCTGTAACATATTACCTGAACTTTCATCTTTGCTTTTTTAGCACTGCTTAGATTTAATACTCACTGCTCAGCATTATTACTAAGTATATTATCCTCAGGAATAGGCACCTTGCTTTATTATATAGCCACTACACTTGAGCTTATGGTGTCTGAAATCACGTCTTATCGTTCGTTAAAGTTCTCCAATAACTGTTTCTCCTAAAACAGTAGTTTTATGTGCTTTTCCTCATTCAATGCATGATAAGCTAATTATACCTTCTTGCATATTTTTCTATTCTAAGTTGTCACTTCCATCAAAAAGAATGTTTGTTTTTTTTCCCTAAAGTTTCCCCCTTACTTCCTAAGCTTTCAAAAGTTTGCTAGAAATTTGCTTGTTTAGCTCTCGCTGGTGTAAGGATCTTATTTATTACATGTTTGACATCCTCTTTTCTTCATATTATCATACCCGATACTGTGCACTACAAAGGCAGTATTGAGATCGCATCGTGGGAGAAAGATGAAGTTTGAATTGTTAGTAATTGGTGGGTTCTTCTTATTAAAGAGACTTATGATTAGGAATGTCTATAAATTACATGGCACTTAGTAGATCACAGCAGCGTTACTTATTACTACATTAAAGGGGGAAATTTTGGTTTTATGGGTGATTGTTTTTCCTTCTGTTTTTTTGAAAGTTTTTGTTTCTATACATGAAGACAATATATTACTGATATATAAAGAATATTTGAAGAAAAAATATTGATTAATTAAATCAATAGCTAACCATACTTACATAGACTCAATAATAAGATTGATTGGTTTTAAAGCTCTACAATTTATAATAAACACATTCATATGGTATGTTAGACTTTTACAGTCATTAGAAATGCTTACTGTTTTAATATCTATTGAATTCCTATGGTAGTTCTTTTCCTAAAATTAACGGGTAAGGGATTTAATTGAAGCTC
Source organism: Lasiurus cinereus (assembly GCA_011751065.1). Lineage (NCBI taxonomy): Eukaryota > Metazoa > Chordata > Mammalia > Chiroptera > Vespertilionidae > Lasiurus > Lasiurus cinereus. The sequence goes on from JAAGEH010000480.1 coordinate 53,812,947, forward strand.
ATCAATTGAATGCATGAGTGAAGCAGACTTTGGAGTTCTGAGGCTGATGCTAGATATATTTCAGTTTTGCATTTAATAATTTTAAAGCTTTTAATACCTATAAAATTGTTTAGTCAAGCATTCTTATATTCTGTACTAATCTGTTAACCAAGATAATGATGGATCTCTTGATACAATGCTTAATTTCACTCACTAAACAAATTTTTATGTAACCACCCCAATACTTTGCCTTTTTTGGGGAAGGTAGAAATGGGTGAAAAAATTCTCTTAGAAAATAGATACTATTGTAGAGGTAGCAAGGGTAGCATGAGAAATGTCTTCATGGGCACTCTCCCTGTTTGGCTTATAAGTTAAGTGTGCTTTGTTCATATTTTCCAAATCTCTTTGACTACCTTGACCAGTGTTTAAAACTAAAACACCATTAGTTTGTTTCTTGTCTATTCTAAATTGTATACTAATAAAACCTCAAAGTAAATTAACTGGATCTATAATTTAGTTTCTGTTGTTCATAACATTTAGTAAGTTTATGGCTTTTGAAAATATGTAGAGTTTTCTAAGGTAATCCTAGAGAATCCAATGTTAGGTAAAGTGCAGGGTCGCTGTATATGACTGCCTGTGCTGTGCCCTGCACAGTTTCAGGAGGTGCTGTTCACACAAAACATGTATGAATGGTTTTCCTAGAATTAAGTAAAGCAGCAAAGTTAGAACAGCCTAAGTTTAACTATTAAGTTGACATTTAAACTGTCCATATTGTTATTCCAGAAAAGTTACGACATTGTGCATTTTGATATGATAATTTGTACTTCAGGTTTCTGAGTCACACGATTGGAGAAGGAGGATACACTCAAACTTATAGCAGGGACAGTTGAAAAGTTGTGTAAATTGTAAAGATGGGATAAATTATGAGCTGACTTGAGTGCAACAATGTGGACATTCAGGTGAACCTTAAACTGGATGTGCCTAACAGAATCTCTTGGATGTTGAAATTTGAATTCAGCTGTTTACAAAGAATGGAAACCAAGAGGAAAAGTAAAAACTGAGATTCTTGCCATAATATTTTATCAGGGTAATCTAATAATTCAGAAAATGCTTCATTTAAAAGCTGTTGTTTGGAGCAGCTTAAATGTTAAAGGAATTACGCTAAATGTTCTCTTATGCCAAATAATTTAACAATGTGTTTTCTTATAAGAGTGAAAATAAGTAATGACTAGGCTTATATAGTGCATGATAATGCTTAATAATTGAGTTTGGTATCTGGGCAACAGGTATGTTTATGAAGACTTTTAGTTCACAGTTAACTAGTGGGCAGCTTAGTGTGCGTGTATGTTAGATCACTCTTCTTTGAAATTTTTGAAAATATATTACAGTTTTAAGAGTCCTTTTGGAGTTATATCAAGATAATTTTGGCAGTTCTTTCATTTGGGGGCCTTGAAAATGAGCAAAAATAGAGTATTTTGTAGTGCATATTAATATAAAAATACTATGTGGTGGCCTTGAGTGTTCAGGGCTGTTATCAAATATCTTATTTATTTTTATAGATTATGTTTTTAAAAAATATATTTATTGATTTTAGAGAGGAAGGAGAGGGAAAAAGAGAGAAATATCAATGATGAGAAAGAATCATTGATTGACTACCTCCTGCATATCCCCTGCTGGGGATCAAGCCCACAAACACGGGCATGTGCCCTTGACCACAATCAAACCCAGGATCCTTCAGTCTGCAGGCCAACACGCTAGCCACTGAACAAAACTGTCCAGGGCTATTGATGATCTTTTTTATACTATTAACCACCTGGCGGTTTTTTGAGTAGATCATTTTTTTCTCCTGGTGGGGGTGAGTTCCTCTCTGTAAAATTACTTTAACTTGAGACTAGATCTAGAAAGTCTGCTATTACAGGAAATTTTTATTTTAGTGAATATGAATAATGGATATCAGACTTCATTCAGTTCAAGAAATTCTCTGAATAGACTAACTTACATGCATCAGTGTACATGGCAGTGGGGAAAAGTTTTTCAGTACTTGTTTTTCATAACTCTATTTACCCTAGAGTAAAACCATAGGGCCGCCTGCTTTTGTGTAGTTTAATAGTCACCATATAAATGCCTACTCAGACTGAGGTTCCAAAAATTGTACCACTTTGGTAGGAAGGGTTGCATTTAGAAAATCTAATTGCTCTATTTTGGAACATGTCAGCGAGGCTGTTAAGGACAATTGTCTGAGATTACCTGAATTCTCATCTTTGGCCAGGTTAAGAACAGCTTAGTTTCATTCAGGCCAAGATCTCACCACCCATTATTCACCATACACGTCTGTGCACTGACATGCATCATGATAAGGTATCATCTTACCTCACAGTTTTTCTGAGGTGGAGACTTACGCTTGATCAGTTAACTCTTGCTTGGAAATTTACAAGTGAAATGTTTGAAGTGGTAAATCCTTTGTAGAAATTTTTGAAAGTAGAAAACTGTGAAGTAGAAGATTAAAATCACTCAAACCCTGCTTTTGTTAACATTGAGTATGTTGCTTTCCATAATACATAACAAAAAATTACCTATTGTGTATGCATACTTTTCCTTTCCTCTTAATTGCATTTTGAGCATTTAACCAAAACATAATATTCTCTCTAAAAAAATTTAGCTAAGAGAGCTTCCCTAACGATGGTTCTTTGAGCTTTTTTTAGTTTTTAGTTTTTACTCTTATTCAAAGGGGTATGAGCACTTTAAGGCTCTGGACAAATACTGTCAGACTGCTTTTTAAGAATATTTTAAGTTTATTCCATCTAAGAGCTTGAGTATTTGTTGCATTTACATTCTTGCTATTGTTTTTTAAAAGTTACTGATTTGATAGAAGAATTGTGTCTTAGTGTTAATTTGTATTTCTTTGATCATTAGTGAAATTGAAAAATCATGTTTGGCCATTTGTATTCTTTTGGTAAATAGTCTATTCATGTTCTTTGCACATTTTCCTGCTGCCACATTTGTTTTTCTTGTGATTTGTGAGGGTTCTTAACCTATTGGAAATTGCATTACTTGAAAAAAAAATTAGTATTAATTTAAGCATTGGGGACTCATGTTAAAAGACCACAAACCCATTATGGGAATATCATGACATTTTCCCTAGATTGAATATGAAGTGCTGAAAGTCCCATATCCCCACTTTAAGTCTGTTATAATCTGTTTGTATTTTAGTAGCTATTAAGGAGACTCAATAAATACATTGGTAACAAAACACTGAGACAGAGTAATCAGATGATAAATTCCTATTTTCAATTTAGTAAATGCAGATGAGGCAGGTAAAATCCATGTAGTTTTTAATCTGTTTCTATATATTAGAATCACCTGGGGTGTACTTAAAACTTAGGATGCCCAGACCATACTCCAGACCAATTAAATAATAACTTCTGGGTCTGACTCAGGTATCAGCATTCTGCCCTTCTCCCCAACTTTTTGGTGATATAATTGACATATATATAGCATATGATATACATACATATTATATATAAAGAATTGTGTAAGTTTAAGGTGTACAACATTGAATATTTGATAAATGTTTACATTGTTAAATGATTATCACAGCAAGGTCAGTTAACACATCTGTCAGTTAACATAGTTATGATTTGTGTGTGTGTGTATATTGAGAACTTAAGGTCTGCTCTCTTAGCTACTTTCAAATATACAATACATTAAGTATTGTTAATTATAGTTATCATGCTGTACATTGCATTCCTAGAACTTACTGTCTTATAAACTGAAAGTTAATATCCTTTGATCATCTTTATTCTCACTCCTCCAACCACTAACTGCTCTGTCTTTATGAGTTCAGTTTTAAATTTCACATATAAGTGAAATTATTACAGTATTTGTCTTTTTCTGTCTGATTTATTTCACTTGGCATAAAGGCATCAGCATTTTTAAAGTTCCCCCAGTGATGACAGTCTGTAGTTGTGGCTGAGAACTCAGTTAAGCCAGTGATATTTTAAGTCAGAGCTAAACATCAATTGTGAATCTGGTAGTTCTGTCATGGCTAATGGGTATCAAATTCTGAACATAGGAGTCTGATTTTAAAAAATCTTATTAGTTATAAAAACCACAGCACAGTTCTATATTAGTTAACAAGCATAAGCCCTTTTACTTTTACTCCATTTAAGTGATAATTTTAAAAGCATGCATTCTTTTAAATGTTTTCTCTATGCTACAATGTCTGGATAATGTTACCTTAAATTTAGAAGCTATCCTTTGGAAATCTCTAATGTTAAAGCACCAAAGTATTCAGCGTGCTTTTTCTAACTTATTTCCTAAAGTGGGTACTATATTAACTGTGTATATGCAAAATCATTAGCGTTACTTTCGATATAATTCTTTTTCTCAAAGTAGGATATGTCTTAGTGTCAATAAAAGAATAAATGTGTTTTTAAGGTGAGAATATGGTCCCTGGTTTGGTGTTATTTTTTAAAAATAGATTTTATTTTTTAGAGCAGTTTTAGGTTTATAGCAAAATTAAGCAGATGGTACAAAGATTTCATATATACTTTCTGTCTCCACTCATGCACGGCCTCACCCCTGATCAACGTCTATCACCAGAGTGGTACATTTGTTGCAGTCAATGAACCTACATTGATAACATCATTGTCACTCAGAGTCCATAGTTTACATTAGGTTCACTCTTAGTGTTGTAAGCACTATGAGTTTAGACCAATGTATAATTGATCCCTGTTTTAAGATCTGGAATTATTTTGCTTATCAGTATTTATGTTGGTAGTCATTTTTATGAAGCTGCGTTGAATCCAGCATGAATATTTTCAGAACATTTTCTGAATTCAGCTTTTAAATACCATTTTTCATTTTTTGTTAAAAAATAAGCAATGCCAGAATCTATAACAGATCAAAGTAGCTATCTGATTTTCGGTCCTATACAATTAGGTTTACCCAGCACTGAAATGGGAATAAACTGCTTAAAGAAAGTTTAATAATCTTTAAATTCCACTTCCTTCAATAAGCTAACTATACTACCCTCAGTGAAAGGTAAGTCCTTCTTGAGGAAGTTCATGTATAGAAAAGATTTTTTTTAAATGTGAAGAGGGGCTAGACTAATTAGGGGAAAAGGAATAAGATGAAGTTATTTGGAAGGTTGACAACAGACTTGATGAGGTTTTTTTTTATCTAGGTAGAATGGGGTTAAAATTTTGTCTCATAGCTTTTTAGGCATTGAAAAGAGGTGGCATGATGGATTAAGCAGTTCTCATCGTCTCAGACAGTGGTTGGCAAACTCATTAGTCAGCAGAGCCAAATATCAACTGTACAACGATTGAACTATCTTTTGAGAGCCAAAATTTTTTTAACTTAAACTTCTAATGTCACTTCTTCAAAATAGACTCGCCCAGGCCATGGTATTTTGTGGAAGAGCCACACTCAAGGGGCCAAAGAGCCACAGTTTGCCACTACAGGTCTAAGAGAAACAATACTGAGAATTGATAAGTTTTTCTCTTGCATCTTCACAGAAAGTCACTGAGATAAATTGAACCACATTTCCAGAAATATCTGGGATTAATTACAGTAGAGCAGTTCATGGACTTATTTGTTAGAAGACTTTATGGTACAAGTAGATGATATAAGGCCAAGATTGATTGATTCCATCATTCATTTATTCAGTATAGATTTGAGCACCTCCTGTGCAATAGTGAATGTAAAGTCCCTGCTCTCATGGAACTTAATTTTTTTTTGAGGAAACAAACAATAAATGAGTTATCGTGCTATCATCAGGTAGGAATATATCCTATCCTATCCTCCTATATAATAAAAGGCTAATATGCAAATTGATGGGACAGCAGAACAACCGGTCGCTTTGACGTGTACTGACCACCAGAGGGAGCACCAGAGGTGGTGGGAGTGCTAAGGACCCTGTGGGGGATGTCTAGTTGCTGGCTTATACCCGCTCCCTACAGGCTGACATCCCTCGAGTGTTCCCTGACTGCGAGAGGATGCTGGCTGGGCTGAGGGATCACCCCTCCCCTTAGTGCACAAATGTCGTGCACCAGTCCTCTAGTTAGCAATAAAGCAGGATAGACGAGATAAAGATAGACTAGGAAAGGTTGCAAAAGCTACTTTAGATAGTGTAGTCAAGTGGTCTGAAGAGATGAAAATTTTTAATAGCTTCCTGAAGAAATGAAGATCTGGCCTAGTTTAAGATAAAACAGTATATGTAGAGGGATATATCCTAAACTGAAATCCTATAAAACTATTGTTCTGCCTACATTATTGGGTAGTGCTAGGTCAGGTTTCTTTCTTTTTTTTTCTTCATATATTTTTATTGATTTCAGAGAGGAAGAGGGCGAGAGAGAGAGAAACATCAGTGATTAGAGAGAATCATTGATCAGCTGCCTCCTGCATGCCCCACACTGGGGATTGAGCCCGCAACCCAGGCATGTGCCTTAACTGAGGAATTGAACACGACCTCCTTGTTCATAGGTCAACGCTCAACCCCTGAGCCATACTGGCTGGGCGAAACAGGTTTCTTTCTTTCTTTTTTAAAAAAATATATTTTACTGATTTTTTATACAGAGGAAGGGAGGGAGATAGAGAGTTAGAAACATTGATGAGAGAGAAACATCCTGCACACCCCCTACTGGGGGCGTGCCCGCAACCAAGGTACATGCCCCCAACCGGAATCGAACCTGGGACCTTTCAGTCTACAGTCCGATGCTCTATCCACTGAGCCAAATTGGTTTCTGCGAAACAGTTTTCTTTACTGCAAGACAAATCAGCCATTAATGTGCTCTCTAGAGCGGGGGATGATTTGTAGCATGACCAAACTTATCCACAAAGCTGTTTTTTTTGGTTTTTTTTTGAGACAGACTTTGTAACACATTGCAGACTAGATAGAGTTTGTAAAAAGCTGACTCAGAAATGTACATGGATTGTGTATATCCTTTATGTGGTTTTCCATAAGGAATTTAAAAATATATATATACTTTATTTCAGAGAGGGAGAGAGAGGAACATCAGTGATGAGAGAGAATCATTGATTGGGCTGCCTCCTGCATGCTCCCCACTGGGGATGGAGCCCACAAGCCTGGCATGTGCCCTTGACCAGAATTGAACTCAGGACTCTTCTATCCCCAGCCCGATGCCCTATCCACTGAGCAAACCCGGCAAGGGCTCCATAAAGAATTTTTAAAACCTAAAAGGAGCATTTGATAAAACTCACAGCTGAGAATTATTGTATACTGATTTATTATGGGTCAGCTGCCAAAATGACTTTTAGAATTTTAAAGTCAAAGCAATAAAATATTCAAGGAAACAGTGGTTCTCAACCAAAGTCGTGCATTTAAAGCAAAACAACAAAACAGATCTACAATGCCTTGATATTGTTAAACACTCCTAGTTGTTATTTGTTTATTAGCAAAGGGTTGAAAATCAGTTATAGATTAACAGTTGTATAGTTACCAAATATGTGTTCACAAGCACAGATACATTGAAGCTATAAAGAATGGTAGTATTATGTTGATATTTTATTTTTCTTGGAGTTATTTGGTTAATTTAAGTGCTGCTTAGCAATGCTCTATATGGCTGTTCTTAGAAATGCTTATGCTATTTTCTGAATAAGCATGTCTTAATAAAAATGCAATCTTTTGAATTAATGATATTTTATCAAATGGCCTCAATGTCTTTAAAGCTGACATCAGTCATGCTTGGGGATCTGAAGGAGCGCCCAGCAAAATTCCAGGATTGCTTGACAGAGGTGCTGTGTATGTTAGGAACCACATAGGCCAGTGGTCGGCAAACCGCGGCTCACGAGCCACATGTGCCACTCTGTTGACTAATGAGTGTGCCGAACATTGACCTAGACTCTCGATTCCAATAATTACAGGCTGTTGTTGTTCCTTGTGATTAAACCTCCATCCCAGTGGTCAGCAAACTCATTAGTCAGCAGAGTGGCAGACTGTGGCTCTCGAGCCACATGTGGATCGTGAGCCACGGTTTGCCCACCACCAGATTGGCAGTGTCTTAGAAGAGGCCATGACCTGTTTTTCCGAGATGCAGAGGCAGACAAAAGAAGAAGTTCCACATGTGGATGGAAAAGTTAACTCATCTTGACACTGACGAAGAGAACAAGCCACTACTGGAATGCAGGGACCTGGAAAGTGCAGCTGGGTGGCCCAAGCATTACCCGTCAGGTGCTTACATGCAGGTGCCTGGTTCCCAAGAACTACCGCAGTGCCCTTTCATTCTTACGTGGCTGCCCGAGTGTTGGCAGTACATTCCCCAAGTCTTGTGAAGTTTTTCAGTTAACTTTGCTGAAAATGGGAAATTTCAGAACAACTCTTGAATCTGTCACAAAATTAATTGTGTCAACTATGTTTTTTGAATTATGTAAGAAAGGATATGCTTTTGCCCATTGTAAGTTTCTTTTGATGATGTTTTAAAAGTTATAGAAAAACTGTTTCTTTGAAAAAAAAATTAGATATTCAAAACACAGTAGTCTTGACAAATTTTAGCTTGAATTGCATGTGGTTGGAATATAGAACCATATTTATACAATAAAAGCAATGATCCTTATTTTATGCCCTTTCATGCCCAAAATATAAATAAGTAAAATAATGAGAATCTTAGTGAACCTAAATAGGTAAGTATTTAATTCCTTTTAGCATTTATTTCCTATAAACACTGCTGACTTACTTCCGATTCCAATGGGGGAGAATCATGTAATTAATTTCATACCAGAGCTTATGAATGGATATACTATACTAGAGGCCCGGTGCATGAAATTTATGTATGGGGACAGGGGGCTTCCCTCAGCCCAGTCTGCACCCTCTCCAATCCAGGACCCCTCGGGATATCCAACTGCTGGATCTTGCCGATTCGGGCAGTCAGACATCCCTCTCAATCCAGGACCACTGGCTCCTAACTGCTCACCTGTCTGCCTGCCTGATTGCCCCTCACTGCCCCCCCCTCCCCCTGTTGGTTGCCCCACACAGCCTGTTCTATTGTCCGTTCAGTTGGGATGGTTGCTTAAGGCTTTTATTATTACAGATGAGTATTTTTATGTCATTCTTCCAGATATCACTTAATGAAGTAGTTTGCTCCTAGTGTTTAATGAATTATATTAAATTGCATTTGTATGTAAAAAAATGAATTAACTTTTGAGCAAATATATACCCTGTACCTATTATGCAAGATACTGTAAGGAAAGCAGATTTAGACAGGTGTTTGGTGTCATGCATGAGAAAAATAGTATTTTCCACTGCTACATAGGTGCATTTTTATCTTGAGCTTTAATTTAAAGTTCAGTGCCTTAGTAGCCTGGCAGACATCATCCAGGGAGGGTTCCAGACAATTTCTGTATTGGAAAGAATATTGTGAGAAACAGCTAAGTTAGGATGAAATTTTTCAATAAGAATACATAATTTTGTTAAACTAATACTAATTTTTTAAAAAAACTGCTTTCTACTGAATTTACTTATAACAAAATTTTATTAGTCTTTTTCCTTCAGATTTATAACAGTTATTTCTCAACATGAAAAGTTATTTTAAAATTTAATGAAGTTGCAACTTTGGAAAAAACGTAATTTTATGTTTTATAAGCGGAAGGATAGGAAGTATATTTGGAGTTTTTCATATATAAATATTTAAGACCTTTAATAATTTATAACTTTACTCAAAAAAACTGTCAACATTTTTTTATTCAGTTCTATTTCCAAATATTTGCAACTTGTCAACTGTAATAGACTAAGCCCATTTTTTTTCTTTTTCTAATTTTGACTGAAAAATAACTACGATTTGGTGTTTCCTTTTTTAGAACTTAGTGTTTGAGAATTGGAAGTTAACTTTGGCAAAGGCTTGTTAATGTGCTCAGTTCTCCTCTAAGAATATGTATGAATTGATGAAAAAGACTAGTCATTGTATAATGACTGTCAGATTTCTTTTATGTAAAATTTGACAAATAGGGGTAAGATTTTGAACACCATTGCAACTTACAATAAATTTCCTAACATTTATATTAAGCTCTTGGGTAATGTTCGTAGGAATTTTCAACATAAATATATAGTTTATTATAACCAATAGATTTTTTTTCTCTGAAATGGTAGTGCAAGATTTGTAAACTACTTCAGCTAATATTTTTTTTTATGTTTTATATCAATGGGAAGAGCATATTGGTTTTGAATGACCAGATTTTAACTAATTTCATAACCTTTACTTGAAGTTGAGATGTTTTCAGGGATGTTTGTTCTGTCCTCAAGTTTTTCTGGTGTCACAGATTTTTTAGTTATGGAATTTTAGACAAAAAATGTTAATTTAATTTCAGCATGTTAACATGACTACTGCTGAACAAACTGCTTCAGGCATTTAACAGATTTCTTTTTTGTTATATGATTTAATATTGATGTGTTAAGCATGTTCTGAAATGCTTTTTATTTTTAAGGTAGAAAATATGAATTTATATTTTAAGACTAACATATAGACAGATTATTCCTAATATTGACTCGATATGCTCTAATTTTTGTTAGTAGATAATTATTTTTGTGTGTGTCATTAAGAGAAAAATGAGCCTTAGCTGGTTTGGCCAGTGGATAGAGTATCATCCTGTGGACTGAAGGGTCCTGGATTTGATTCTGGTCAATGGCACATGCCCAGGTTGTGGGCTTGATCCCCATTGGGGCATGTGCAGGAGGCAGCCAATCAATTATTCTCATCATTGATGTTTCTATTTCTTTTTCCCTCTCCCTTCCTCTCTGAAATCAATAAAATGTATTTTAAAAAGGAGAAAAATGAAAATTTGTAGCGGAAAATTACAAAGGTTATATTTTATTTTATTGAGGTAAAATTGACATACACTTTATATTTAAGGTGAACACATGATTCAACGTTTGTATGTAGTTATCGTCTGTGACAACACATAGTTAAATTAAGATTTACTTTTTCAGCAATGTTCATATATACAATACAGCATTATTAACTGTAGTCACCATGCTGTATTATATCCTCATGACTTACCTATGTTATAACTGGAAGCTTATACTTTTGACTCCATCCATATACCCTATTCCATCTATCTCCCCTTACCCCTCCCTCTGTGTCTGACAACTACTAATCTCTGAGCTTGGTTTTGATTTTAATTTCTTTTTTAGATTCCATATAGAGTAAAATCTTGATATAATGGACTAATTTGGGCGTGGGGAGGAGAGGTGTCTGTTAAAGCCAAAAGTCTGTTATATAATAAAGTAGATTTCCCAAATGCATAGTTAAAAAATAGACAAGTTAGTTTACTTGTTTTTACTTATATAGACACATTTGTGTAATTATGTATGTATGCAAAGTTTAATTTCACAGAAAAATTTTCCATCTGTATTATAGTAATTTTAAATTTATACTGAATAGATCTAGTAAATTTATGCATTCACCAGTCACCAAGAGTAAACAAATGCACATGGTGGGGGTGTGGCTTAGCGTAAGTCACAACATTGGTGGGCATTTGTTAAAACTGCTTCAGAAAGTCACCCCATGGAACAACCCCAAGAGTAATGGTATGATTACATGGTAATCATTTGCCTAACATTGTTTACGAGAGGTGACTCTTGGATTTAAATAGACGATAGTTGTAGATATGTAATATTTATGTTAGCAAAATTAACTGCAGTGTTTTTCCCTAATATGGCCTATTTGCTAAAATTTGTTAGAAATAAGTGAATTAATAACAAAAAGATAACCTATTAATATAATTGTGAGCAAATCTTGATTAAAAGCATTAAAAAATTAATAGAGTGTTAATTTTCACATTTAAATCCGAAATCCATTGAATTGAGGTCTGCAAAATCCAGGGTTTACTGTGTAAATGAGATCATAAGGTATTTGTCTTTGTCTGAGCATAATGCCCTCAAGGTTCATCTATGTTGTTGTAAATGGCAAGAATTCACTCTTGTTTATGGCTGCATAATATATATGCATATATATATATATGAAACATTACATTTCATTTATCCAGGGTCACTTTACTTATTTCCTAGTCTTGGCTATCCTGTATAATAAAAGGCTCATATGCAAATTGACCACAATATGCTATGACATGCACTGACCACCAGGGGCAGACGCTCAATGCAGTAGCTGCCCCCTGGTGGTCAGTGCGCTCCCCCTGTGGGAGCTCTGCTCAGATGGAAGTGGGGCTCAAGGCTGGTGAGCACAGTGGCGGTGGCAGGAGCCTCTCCCGCCTCTGCGGCAGTGTCAGGAATGTCTGACTGATGGCTTAGGCCCACTCACGGCGGGCTCCCAGACTGTGAGAGGGTGCACACCAGGCTGAGGGCCCCCCGCCTCCCAGATGCAAGAATTTTGTGCACCAGGCCTCTAGTTACAAATAATGCAGTGAACATGGGGCGCATATATCTTTTCCAGTTAGTGTGTTCATTTTCTTTGGCTCTGTACCCAGAAGTGGAATTGCTGGATCATACTGTAATTCTGGCTTTTTTTATTATCTTTGAGTGTGTGTGTGTGTATGTGTTGTTGTTGTTAATCCTCACAGGAGGATATTTTTCATTGATTTTTAGAAAGAGTGGAAAGAGAGAAGAGACACAAAGAGAGAGAGATACAATGATGTGAGAGAGACACATCAATTGGTTACTCCCACACCCGCCCTGACTAGGGCCCGGATCAAGCCGGCAACCAGAATCGAACCCAGGACCCTTCAGTCCTCAGGTTGGCACTCTATTCACTGAGCCAAACCACCTAGGGACAGCAGTTCTGTCTTTTAATTTTTTGAGGAACCTCCATACTTTTTCCATAGTGGCTGCACCAATTTACATTGCCACCAACAGTGTACAAGGGTTCAAACATAGGTTTTAATAATTGATATTCAAGGTAGGAATAACATTTTTGACTATTTAGAAAATGTTGAGTGTTAATAATTTTGGATAAAGATTTTGTGGAAAGAAGTTTTTGTAAAAATAATTAGAATACCAGAATACATTGATTTAATTCATAGACCATCTGACAAAATATTTAAGTTAATTTCAAAGTACAGTTTGATATTCGGTGGTTTGGAGAATTTAACCATAAGAATAATATAGCAGAAGCATGTGTATAAATTTTATCTGGATTTTTAGTTTCTCAGGGCCTTGAGGTGTCGCTGTCTTGAGTATTGTTTTGAAAACAATGTTTTTATGAGTTGTGCTTTAAAATGATTACATCTTTTCCAAATTGAACAATTTGAAAATTCCTCTTTAAAAAAAATTGTTTCTGTATTGTGGACATTGAAATAAGCATCAAGTATTTGAAGTAGTTTTAATACTATTTTTTTTAACATGACTGCTTTTGAGGATTATTAAATTTTCTTTCACTTAGGCAAAGTCTTTGTTCTTAAGATTATAAATATTTATTAATACTAAGCAGTGGGAATTACTTTTGCCTTGTGTGATGGCATTTTTATGTAGGCGGTGTTCTAGAAGTGCCTAGTGTTCTTCTCTTAATTTCCCTTGCATTCCCTTAATTTTTCTGGAACTTTAAGCAGAATAAGGAGTATATCCTCTTTGCTGGAAAGCAACTTCTTTCAACCTGTAATATTAATCTAGACATGATTGAAATGCTATTTATTTAAGAATAAAATCCCACATCTGGATTATTTTATTTCTCTAATAAGTGCTTATAGAATTTAGTAGGTGTTTTAAAAGAAGGCATTATTCCCTCACTAAAGGTATATGTGTTTTCTGATAACCTGTCTGCAGGCTGCTTTCTGCCTCGTTTGTACTAATTTGGTTTTCTAGGACAATAGATACCTAATCATTTTAAGAGAATTTAGGGAGGAGGTGGGTGGAAGCGGGAGAGGATATAAATGGGAAAAAAAAATTTAGTTGATTAGAATGATCTGGTTATTTGAACTATCTATTTATCTATATACTAGAGGCCTGGTGCACAAAATTCGTGCACGGGAGGGGTGGTGTCCTTCAGCCCAGCCTGCTCCCTCCAATCTGGGACCCCTTGAGGGATGTCCGACATCCCTCTCACAATTTAGGACTGCTGGCTCCCAACTGCTCACCTGCCTGCCTTCCTAATTGCCCCTAACCGCTTCTGCCTGCCAGCCTAATCACCCCCTAATCACTCCCCTGCCAGTCTGATTGATGCCTAACTGCTCCCCTGCCAGCCTCTTTGCCCCTAACTACACTACCCTGTGGGCCTGGTCACCCCTAACTGCCCTCCCCTGCAGGCTTGATCACCCCCAACTGCCCTCCCTTGCAGGCCTGGTCCCTGCCAACTGCCCTCCTCTGCTGGCCATCTTGTGTCCACATGGGGACAGTCATCTTGTGTGTTGGAGTGATGGTCAATCTGCATATTACTCTCTTATTAGATAGGATAGAGGCCTGCTGCATGGGTGGGAGCCAGCTGGTTTGCCCTGAAGGGTGTCCTGGATCAGGGTGGGTGTTCTGTTGGGACTTGAAGTGGCCTGGGCAAAGGGCCTGTGGTGATTTGCAGGCTGGCCACACCCCCTGGCGACCCAAGCAGAGGTCCTGGTATCCGGGATTTATTTATCTTCTACAATTGAAACTTCGTAGCCTGGAGTGGAGCCAAGCCTTCTGCTAGCTCAGCCATTGAAACTTTGCTGACCAGCCAGGCTTTGCAGAAAGCTTGGCTTCCTCCATTGCCAGGGGCAACCCAAGCCTCTCTTCTGCTTTCTCTGTGGCTGTCGTCATCTTGGTTGGGTTAATTTGCATACTCTGACTGGTGAGCATGGCCTGTGGGTATAGCAGAGATATGGTCAATTTGCATATTACTCTTTTATGAGATAGTATATATATAAAAGCCAAGTGACTGGAACTACCAGAACGACTGGTAGCTATGAGGCGCACTGCAGCAGCCAACCAGCCCCATTACCCCCCACTTAACCTTCCATGGCCCCTCCCCCCCAGCCCAGCCCCTGATTGCCCCCCACCCTGATCAGAAGTAGGGCCAGCCAGCCAACCACCCATTGCCTGTCTTCACCTCCATTGGGCCCTCCTGCATCCTCTCTTCCCCTGCTGGCCTGGCCTATCTGCCCCCTTTGTGATGGGCTGGCTGGACCCCACCCATGCACGAATTCATGCACCAGACCTCTAGTATAATAATAATTCTCTTAATTATATTGATGCATATATGTGTATTATTAAAATTGAGTGTAATAAATCACATACAATTTTAATTTAGAATACAACAGCGAGACTAAAATCTTAAGATTTAATATTTTGCATGAAGTGGGTGTTTTGCTACTTTTCCACTTAGAAGTAGAATAAAGGATAGTGTCATTTTGGGGGTCCAAGAGAATAGCCTGTTTTTTGTTTGTTTTTTTGTTATCAATTCAGAGTATGAGCCTAGTCTCAAGGGTGTGTGTGTGGATCTCCTTCAGAATTCTGTAATTTTGTATTTTTATTAACATTATAGTTGATAAACTACTAGAGACAGATAACTTTGCAATAATCTACATGGGTTTTAATTAATATAATATCCATTCATAACTTCTTTTTTTTTCATTCATAACTTCTTAATTGTATGTAGAAAAAAAGTGTTGCCCACATATAAATCTAAATCTAATTAGGGTGATTAAATTGAGGGGAAAAAAACCCCACCATTTTACTTTTTCTTTTAAAATTGTCAATGAAGGGTTTTGGACTTCTTGTTTGTTTCACTAGCAGACTGAGTAAAAGAGTATAGAAGAATTTATTTTGCTTTATTGCTTTTGTCATTCCCTGCTGGTATGTAGATTTAACAGCAAGGAACTTTGAATATAAGTATATCTCAATTTACATAAGATTTATTACATAAATTTGTATGTAATATGGAATAATTTGAATCTGTTAATGAAAAATGCTATAGGGATCCTTCTGTTGAGTAAACAAAGCACCCAAAATTGATATTACTGATATTTTTCATTTTTAATATCAACTGGATTTACCTAATGTTACAGTTACATGAAAATTGGTATAGGAAAGATGAAGTACAGGCTTTGTGATATGCTATTTTTTTAAAATAACAAATTTTAGGCAAGTTATCCTGCAGGCCTTTTAAGTGATTGTACCTGTTATAGTTGTTGAGCTTATTATATTGATTTCCTTCTCTCTGTTTGTATTATTGAAGTGGTACAGTGAGGGCATAATGAAAAATATTTTGTGGAATGCCACATGGCAGAAAACTATCAAAAAATTTCAGCAAATTTATTAAAATTAATGTATTGTAAAATTCATTTACATAAAAATTGTTCTCGAATAAATACTCTTCTTAAAAGAAATATTCTTAAAATTCTCTTCAAAAATGACACATATGCCCTCAGTTATTGTATAGATAAGAAATTTATGTTTTAAATGTCTAGAAAAGTTATATGGGTAAATGAATTTTAAACAGCATGATTAACTTTCAAGTTTCTATGTGTATTTTTAATTTTTTTTTTTTTTTAGAGGAAGGGAGAAGATAGAGAGATAGGAACATTGATGAGAGAGAAATATCATTTGGTTGCCTCCTGCACTTTCCCACAGGAGATTGAGCCTGCTTGACTGGGAATCGAACCAGTGACCTCTTCATTCATGGGTCAGTGCTCAACCACTGAGCCACAGTGGCCAAGCTTGAGTTGATCTTTTCATGTTATATTAAAGTGCCACAGCACAGAATAAAAATACATCCTAAAAAAATGAAGGAATAATAATCTAGGAGAAAGTGTATTCTTTGGCAACAAAGTCTTATTCATATTATAATCTTAAAAATTGGGAAGAGTGTTATCACATTATTGCGATTTTTATTTTACTGCACTTCCTTTATAGCTTTTATTTAATTGTATATCTGAAGTATAAAAGCTAACCTAGATAAATAAAAAATTTAAAAAGGAAATGTTCCTTGTTACTCTATTGAGGGCAGTGTTGTTATTTTAGTAATTCCCTCTGAGATAATTCAGATTAGGTGTTCCTGCTTTTTTTCCATAATGAAATGAATGGTATTAGTTTGTAGTTAGTATAACTAATAATAGATTTTATATGTTTGGGGGATAATTTTCGGGTATGTTTTGTAACTGGTATATTGATAAAGGAAATAACAATACCAATGTTAACATATAAAGGAAAAGAATCTTGACCTTTAGTGCCCTATAGGTTATGCTATTAAACATTGAAGAATATTTGGAAAATAAAATTTAGACTATTTTGTGTAGTAGTTAAAAAGATGAATGGATGAATCTTTAGCAGGATACATCAGACATCTGGATGTGGTTAAAATCATGCCTAATTTGCACCTACAAATATTTTAGTTTTGTTCTCTATAAATCTGAATCCTCAAAGCAGCAGGTCATTGATCTGTCCCTGAAATAGAAAGATATTGAAAGATAGTGACCTCTTCCAATGCCATTTTAAGAATACCATTTATTTTATTTTTTAAATATATATATATATCGATTTCAAAGAGGAAAGGAGAGGGAGAGAAAAACATCAATGATGAGAGAGTTATTGATCAGCTACCTCCTGCACGCCCCCTACTGGGAATCGAGCCTGCAACCTGAGCACAGGCCGATGCTTTATCCACTGAGCCAAATCGGCTAGGGCTTTCTTGTGTTTTTATAGGTTCTCTTGATTATCAAGACAAGTTACCTTAGTTATCTTTTAAAAAAATATATTTTTATTGATTTCAGAGAGGAAGGGAGAGGGGGAGAGAGATTAAACATCAGTGATGAGAGAGATTTATTGATCTGCCTTCTCCACACCCCCTACTGGGAATTGAATCTGCAATCCAGGCATATGTCCTGACCAGAATTGAACTCAGGACTCTTCAATCCACAGACTGATATTCTAGTCACTAAGCCAAACTGGCTAGAGTCTGAGTTATCTTTTGAATAACCTCTTGATTTGGTTTTCCCACATATGTAGTTAGTGGTGAAGGGTTAAATTTAAATTGTTTTTCTTTCTTGTGATTAACTTTTTGACTACCATGATAATCTGAAATAACTGCTTTTACTTTTTCTTTGATTCTTCCAAAATTAACTCTTCATCAGTATCATAGGTAACTTTTCTTGAGTGGACAGAATGCCCTGTCATTTACCAGGAAGATATAAGGACAGACATAATCCTTAACATTTTATATTCTGCCTTGGAAATTTTGTATCTAAATTTTTAGTAATTGAGATGAGTATAATGGGAAATGCACAAAACAGACATTGACTTAATTCCCAAATAAAATTTCAGTGCACATTGCTGTATTTCATTTCCATTTAGCCTATGCTCTTGACATTTTTCTTTTTACTAGAATCACTTTATGATGTTACCCTGAAGAAAATATACACAGTGCACTTTTTGTATTTAAAGCTATATTTTTTAGGGAGGTGCCTTTCCATATAGATTTTTGTCTCTTCTGGTTGATAAATTATTTATCTTTTTTAAGAGATACTCTAAAAATAACAGCTTTCTATTGTTTGAAGTTGTTCTATGTATATTTTATTTTATGATTGATAGTGAAAATACGGCATAAATATTCTCATAATTTTTCTCATCTGAAAATACAAATTTTCATGTTGGTGAATATTTTGGTGTGTAATGAAAAAGCTGTTTTTTCTTGGATAAGTTTTCCTAAAATGCAAATTCCCTTCTGCAACTCTTGAGGTTCTTCTGCTGAGAACTCCTCTTTCAGATATAACCTTTTTTTTTTTAAGTACATTTAAACAAAATACATATTTTTATTGATTTCAGAGAGGAAGGGAGAAGAAAGAGATAGAAACATCAATGATGAGAGAGAATCATTGATTGGCTGCCTCCTGCACGCCCCCCACTAGGGATAGAGCCTACAACCTGAGCATGTGCCATTGACTGGAATTGAACCCGGGATCCTTCAGTTCATAGGCCGATGCTCTATCCACTGAGCCAAAACCAGCTAGGGCCAGTTGTAACTTTTAAAAATCTCAGTATCTGGATTGAGGCTGGGTGTAATTTCTATCTGCTTCCCCTTCTCTTGATATTGTAGAGAATGGTACTGTGCCCAGGCCCTTTAGTGACTGGATGCAGAGCCACTATGGGGTCCTTTAGCAGCAACAAGATAGATTTTTCCTCTCCCAATGAGGGGTTTGGGAGGTTGGCTGTAGTTGGGAAGAGAGAAAGAATTTTCTCTGGGCTTTATTGTATGTTGCTTTTGATTGCTAAATTTGAAAAGGAGTTTAGTCAGGGATAAATATAATGGATATTAGGTTTTATTTTGCTTTCTTTCTGTGATTCAAATTGTTTCCATGAGATTAAGAAGAGAAGCTATTTGAAAGAAAACTAATTCATAAAATTAAATATTTGATGATACTTGAATTTTAAGGTCATAAAAGGGTAAATCTCACTGTGTTAGGAATGTGTGATGACACAGATACATCTGCATTTTGGTATTTGAAAAGCTAGAACCTATTTATAGGGTAGGAGGTCAGCAAGAGGGTGCAAACCTATTTCTAGCATAAAATGGATGAGTTGATGTTCTTAAATAAAACAAGTAGCCAGTGGATTGCTCAGCCTTTAATTTTTCTTGCCTTGTAATTGTTAACGAGCATCAATTTCAAACTATCAGTAAGAAAAATAGCATTTGGATTAAACAGACCAAATAATTCTTAACTGGTGGTGTTAAATTTACTCTTATAGAGAGATGCTTTTAATGATTGTAGAAAAACGAGTGAGTTCATTATTGTAAATGTTTTCAGATTGTGACAGTTAGCAGATAGGAGAATGTGGAGTTTGAATAACATGGAATGTACTTACAATTAATGATAACTTGAAATCGGAAATGTTTCCATGGTGAAGTGACGATTTCAATATTTCTGAAAGTCAAAATGTTCGTAGCAGTGCTGTTGTTTTAATAGCATAGAGCAGTAATCAAGTGAGAGGAAGGACAGTATCTCCATGTTTATTCCATCCTATAATAAATTGACAAGCATCATACTGGAGTATAGATCACTGCTTTGAACATTAGTGGCTGCGTTTTCCTAACTTCTCGGTGCTTTGATTTGTTTGTTCAAGAGATAAGTTCTTTTAAAAGGCAAATGATTTCACTATAGGATCTTACCTGTTCCTTAATTCTGTGCAACAAGACTCATTTTTTAAAAGAATATTATAAATTGTCACCATCAATTAACTAATATTCATTTAGCGCTTTAAAGTCCAAACCCTGCTGCTAAGTGCATCAAACATCTCTTAGTTAATCTTGATTTGCTATTGATAAGTGTAAGATGACCTTGGAACACAGGATTCTTAATTGTGGTTTTCTGTTGAAAGACAAAGTCTCAAAGGCAACTATTCCTTTACTTTTTTGAAGTTTGTATAGTATTTGACTTGTCATCATTTGAATATCCTGGAAATGAGAAAAATGTCAGTGATAAGCATTTGTTTTAACTGTTAAGTGCAATTAAAATATGAAAATATTACTGTCTTTGTTTGTGATGAATACTAAATTTAAGCTAAGCTATAAGGTGTGCTGTTTGGAAATATGGAAGATGCAAGAATGAAGCCAGATAACAAGTTTATGCTTGTATTTCCTACTGATGAAGACTTTCAGACAAGTTATTTCCTTGGGTATGTGATATCACTCTGCATGTACATATATACTTAATACTTTTTTTGCATGATTATACATGTAGGAGTGGTACAATTTTGACTTGACTGTTGACCTGTTGCCTCAATTTGGTGATTGTGGTGGGGTATGTGGGGCAGTGGCTCTGATTGGTATTCGTGATATAAATTTTAATATAAATAACTTTTTTGTCAACACAAAACACTTAAAAATAACGCCCTTTTAAAAATAGAACATTTGGTCAAATAGTCATTATTGTACTTGACCTTCATACCTTCTGCACTCAAGTATTTGGACATTACATAGTATCTTTATTCCATAATCATTTTAAACTCTGACGAGAACGCCATAAATGATACCACTTTTATTTATTAGGAAAGAAAAACCTCAAACATGAGCCAATTTTTTTGCTATTTGAACTAAAATCCATTGCCAACTGATACTGAGGCCACGCTTGAATTTTATGAACTCAATTTACCCTTTTGGGATAATTAGAAATTATTTTTAAGTAGTGAACAAACTGTTAATGATCGTCAGAATTTCATATTGTGACATGTCTGTTCCTTTTACAGTGACACTTAACCCATTTGCATTTATGTTTGGTCATGTGTTATTGTTGTTTTTTAATGTTGTTACGTAAACCAATGGTTTAGGAACTTAGTTTAAGGGATAAATACTCGAAGTATGTTCTGTGTTTTGTTCAGTGACAGTTTACACAATGGAATTTTGTATTAAAACAGTAATTTTTCATTGTGTTTTATTTAAATGATTCATTGGCATATGCATTTCCTATAATCAAGAGTCTCATAAAATAGGTGTCTTAATGTTAATTTGTTGGATAATATTAAAAAATCTTTATGGAAATAAATTATTTGCCTGCACTTCGTAGATAGCTGTTGGGAGAAAGAGCATTTTGTTATTTCTGCTTTCTTCTAAATTGGAGGTAGTAGAAAGGGATATGTTTCATTCTTGATTGAAAGCTTTTTGCTGTTATATTAGAAAAAGGGTAACTTTAGCATTTTAAAGCATGCATCTATTATATAAGCATGAATATTGTTATTTTAGCATGAATTGCTGAAGTGTAATTACTTTGTAACTGAACTGCTTTTTAGCTAGTTAGGGCGATTTGGAGGTAAAAGGGATCTCTTATTTTTCTGGTAAGAACTTTAATATCTTCCTCTGAAATAATCCGTAAGATTGCTAATCATTTCCTTGGGATGTGAATTGCTTGTCTTTCTTGGGGAAAAGAAAATACAAATATCCCTCACAAGACATCCAAAGCAAAATTCTGAAGATGGATTTTGTGTTGTCTTTTTGTAGAAAGTTGTAAAATGTATAACATCCCTGATATTTTAAAGGGCCTCCCTGGAAATATGTCAGTCAGGTAGAGCTCTTAGTGTTAGTTAATCTTACTTCTTTAGAGAGTAGAAAAAAACATACTTGATTTTCTTTGACTCTACTGGGGAGTTTTAGTATTAGCTACTAAGAGAACTAGATTCATTCTCTTAAAAATATAAATTGAGTTTTAATAGTTTGCATCTGTTTTTTCCTTTAAAAATCAGTTTCACTTTCTCTGTGGAGTCTTTTTTCTTAATCTTTCGCTCTTTAAGAGTATGATGTCAGCTCAGTGTAACATTGTTCAGTATAGTCTTGTCTTCTGTTCTTCATAACACACCTTTTCCTCCTTCCCTAATGTGTCCCTTATCTTTGTAAGCTTGGGGTATCTTTTTCACTTTCACATCATGTACAAAATATTAGAGGTAAATACTAGCTTTTCTGATTAGCTAGCGTAACAAGATAAAGGCAATTGGCATTTAGAGGGCTCTTAGTTTCAGAAGTATTTTCACCCCACAAGTTAGATACAAGTATACATTTTCTTTCCTCCCTAGATGGACCTCCAGTTATAGCTTATTATGATATGTCTGACACCAGCTCTGACCCAGAAGTGGTAAATGTGGACACTTTATTGGCGGCTGCAGTAGTTCAAGAGCACAGTAATTCTGTAGGAGGCCAGGACCCAGGAGCTACCTGGAGGACCAGCGGGCTTCTAGAGGAGCTGAATGCGGAGGCAGGTTGGTCTCCCTCCCTTCCCCTTCTCTAACGTCATGTGCATGTGTCCTGGCAGCTGGGTTTCATCCTGGGCCCTGCTGAGATGCGCAGGCTAACCATAGGCATCCAGGGTGCCATTTATAACGGACTGTACAGGAGATTTGGGTAACATGTCACTCATCTAAATCAGGAGGAAGCCAACATGACTATATAAGACATTAATCGTAGGCATAAATAGATTTTAGTATGCATATTTCTTGAGTTAAAAATGCCTGACATGTAAAAACCACCCAGATGACCTCATACTTTCTTAGCCCATCCCGACTTCTCCATGATTTTCCTCACTTAGCCGCACAGCAGCCTTGCAGCTTGGGGGAGGCCTGTTCATACTTGCCCTGTGGGGCTGTTCCTATGTAGCTCTGCACTGTTTCTTCCACCTCTTGGTGTGAAGTGCCCCTGTTATTTCCTTTACTGTAGTTTTCGTATTTGTCTTTTCTAATCCTTTTCTTACAGTTTCTGCTTCTTGTCTTGCATTATTCATCTTGGCTCTGTGATGATTCTTAAGAGTGATATTTATTCACTAAAAAGCCCATTGCTATTACTTTTGAAACCTTGCACAGGTGCCTCCAAGTTTCCTTCAATATGGTTCTCATAACTCTTTCAATATTCTCATTTAAGCCTTTTTTTCCCCCTAAAAGTACTAGCACTTAAGTTTAAGAAAGGAGGAGAAAGCGGTTGACAAACTTTATGTAGTATGTTTTCTCTCATGTTATAGAAAGATAATTTTCTATTTAAATTTATGAATTGCTTTGGCTTTTATGAGCGAATCTAGTAACTTAATCACTACCTAAAATGTTTATGGGAAACGGGTTTTGTATTACACAAATAATGGGTTTTAGTGTAGAACTTTTTATATTTAAATTGTTAGGAAATAAAGAAGACAGAACTCTACAGATCATTGTCTTTAATTCTTTCATACTTTTTGGTGGAAGCAAATAAAAATCTCTTGTTGAGCTTCTAATTAATTTATTTTGACTAATTTTGGAGCAGAGCAGGACCTGGACTTAATTTTAACTATGTTTTGACTGCTAACTGCCTATTTGACCTTAGACGAACTGTTTCATTTCTGGATGTCAAATACTTCTTTGGATAACAAGAGTCTTTTAAGGATTTATTAATATGTATAAGTACTTTAAAAAGAATTAAGTAGTAATATTTTATATCAAAAGAGAGTAGTTTGACATTTTCTGCATTATGTGTTCCTAAATTTTATAATTTGTTCTGTGTACTGGGTAGTTTATCTTCATTTTCATCCATTGACAATTAAATGGTTCATTCTACTTCAGTTTTACTAGTACTTCTCTGTTTTCTTAGTTTGCCATTAAGTAGACCATTTTATTGTAAATGCTTGAGAAAAACATAAACAATTACCTTTATTTTGCTTTTCATTTAGAGAATTTTAATACAGTAGGTCCTTGGGTTATGTCAGAGATCTGTTCCTATGGTGTGATGTTAACGCGATTTTCATTGTAAGTCAGAACCCACCTACAGAAGCACCTATATCACTCACATGGAGCACATACACAGCAGTAATGAAGTGAAACAGTAAAAAAAAAATGTCAAAGAAAGATAATTCCTGACCTTTACTTGTGGTAAATAAATAATAAAAAGCATAAAGCACAGATATACAGATGTCAAAATGACAGAACTTTTTTTATATATATAAATAAATGAAAGATGACAATATTACCATGAAACGACGTACATTGAGTCCAACGTAACCCGAGGACTGTCTGTATTTGTTTGACCTAAATTATTAATATTTGACTTTTGACCTACAACAATCCCAGAAGTTTTATATGATTCAGCCTAATAGTACAAGGTTTGGGGTCTTGTATCATTAGAATTACCGGCTTTGAGGATAGTATCACATTTTTAGATTCAAGTAATTGTTAGCTTGACTGTTCAAAACATCTTTAGCCTTTGTGTACTTAATTCTATATTTGATTATCTTTTTGAAGTTCAGTCACACAAAGTTATAAAGACAGTACCATTCAGGTGCCTACCACTGGTCTTAAGAAATAAAACATGGCAAAAATATGTGAGGAGGGAAATACCCATGGCTTCAACTTTATTCACCTCATTTTTCCCCTTCCCACTCCAAAGCTGTCATGAACTTGGTATTTGGTGTTTGCTGTTACTCTGTATTATTTTATATTTTTATTGCATTTGTTACATGTCTATAAACAAGCATGTTTTAATACTAATTGATATTATATTGAAGATAATCACTTGCAACTTGCTTTTTTAGTTGAACCTTTTGTGAGCTTTATTCTTGGTAATAAATATGGCTCTAGTTCATTCATTTTTACTGTTACTTAGTATTCCACTGTCTGATTATATCACAATTGACATACCTATTTCCTTAGGTATGTCATTTGGACATTTAAGGCGCTATTCCAAATGATACTGCCACTAACATTTCTTGTGTGTGTCTCTTGGTACATGTGTGTGACGATTTCTCTAGGATAAAAGCATATGCTTATATCAGGCCATAAATTATGTGTAGATTTTTGTACATCATAAGACATCATCACGGTTCATAAAGATTCTCATGACATTTTATTATGAAGTCATTTTTTTTTACTTTTTCAAAGACCACCCCCCCCACACACACACCCAATATAGCAATGCAGGTATGTGAATAATAAATAAAACTTAATACACTCGAGGTTTAATGTAATTGTCATTGAAGAAACTCATTTTGTGAATTTGAATGTACTTAAAATGTGTAAATGTTAAAAGAATTTATCCTCAATGGCCAGTTTATAGAGAGACTTGAACTATTAGTATCAATTGGATGGTCATTCTTGTGGTTTGAATTTAAGATAAATGTTCTAAAGGTTAATCTTCTCTCCCAACAAAATAAAAACCCAGCCACTGAACAGACGTTAATTAATAGCAGCATCTCAGACCACCAGGTCAGCAGCCCGAATCCATTTAGGATCACATAAGTGATCGTTGGAGATAGACTAGTTTTTCTCTTTTTCCAAGCATTTAGGTCATGTCCTTGTATGCAAAATAGCTTTTACTATTTATTTTAAGCTTTAACCAAGGCAGAAAGAGTTGAAATTAGGAAAGCCCCCTGGTCAATAAAAGACTTAAACTTTTCATTTCAACGGTGGCCATGTGTCTACTTTTTCTTACCTGATGCTAGAATTAAAGTGTGTAGGAGGTGGCAACAAAACATCCACCAGCAGCCACTTAAAAACTGTGGGACCTCAGATAAAGCCTCAGTTTCCCAATTTATAAAACTAGTATCCACACCCAAAGGTTAGTTACCATTAATGTGAAATAACATATACAATGTACTTAGGACAGCACACAGTAGGCCCACAGGAGTGCTAACCAGCATGATGTTAATGTATTTATGCTCAAATAGACCTAATAAGGAGGTAATCAATGGGCCCAATTAATGGGTTGCTAATTTACGCTCTGCCCTGGCATAAAGTTGCTCTTGTTACAGTATTTCCTAAACTTTGAGTATAGAAATTACTGGGATGCTTTTAAAAGTTCAGACTTCTAGTGTTTTCCCCCAAATATTTTGTAAGTAGATCTTGAAATGAAGTCTGGGAATCTGTTTTTAATAATCACCCCTACCTAACTCTTAACACTGGATATGTTTAGGAAATAGTACCAATATATCTGATATTTTTGTTTATTGCTAGTAATAGCTCACTGTAAACATGTAGATGAGGCTAAGAGAAGCATAAGTCTGAAGTTCTTTTGGTGTGGAAGACATAATTATGGTAAACTAAATTTATTTAGAGTTTTTCCCCCTGGGAAATTAAAAATTCTAAACAAATGATCCTATCTCTCCTCCCCCTCTCCCTCCCATCAGCCTTCTTGTTAAGAAGGTAAGCATTGAGCATTTTCTCATTCTTAAAATAGGAATGGTAATCTTGACTTGTCCATTATGCAAGCTTCGTTGTAGTGCAGAGAAACAAATCTTGGGGTTCCTGTCCTTAGTGTAGGGCTTTTTATAATCAGACCAGAATGGCCATGTTTCTATTATTAGCACTTTTAAGTCAATATATCAGTCTTGTGAAGGAGGTCAAGTTTGGTCAGGTTCCTTATGTTTACAAGCTTCATATGGACGATCAAGATTTTATTTTCTAAGCCTTTCCCCTTTTTAAAGTTGTTTTTAACATTCTTGAGCAAACTAAACACAAGCTAATAATTTGTGTGTTTTAAAGCTAAATGAGTAGCACCCTAAGATATTAACCTATTTTATAGCTAACATGTGTTGCCATCCAGTATGTAATAATTTCCTTTAAGTGCTACAAAAAGGTCCAGGACTAGTTCTTAAAACCAGTGATTTAAAAAGTAGCTATAGCCCTGGCCCGGGTGACTCAGTGGATTGCAGCAGCATCCCGTACACCAACAGGTAGTGGGTTTCATTCTTGGTCAGGGCATATACCCAGGTTGTGAGTTCGATCCCTGGTCAAGGTGCATGCCGGAGTCAACCGATCAATGTTTCTCTCTCACATAGATGTGTTTCACCTTTTCCCTTCCTCTTTCTGTATCAATTAAAAAATAAAAAGTAGCTACATTATTTCTTTTGAAGGCAAAAAAAAAAATTTCCCATGATAATTTAGTTACCACTTTTTCCATTGCTTCTTTTTGACTTATGTGTTGAAAAGGACAAAAAATTTTCAGTTTAACATATGGTAATAGAGGTATTTACACTTTTTCTAAAGGGCTTATTCTTGTCCTAGAATGGGAATAGATTATAACCACTGACAGCATTTAAAGAACCTCCTGTCATCTCTGTGTATTTTTTAGGCAGTGTTCTGCCATTGGATTCCTGGGAGGCAGGGGGTGGGGAGGCAGTGGGAATG
Source organism: Lasiurus cinereus (assembly GCA_011751065.1). Taxonomy (NCBI): domain Eukaryota; kingdom Metazoa; phylum Chordata; class Mammalia; order Chiroptera; family Vespertilionidae; genus Lasiurus; species Lasiurus cinereus. Next base: position 53,840,416 of record JAAGEH010000480.1, read on the forward strand.
GACCAAAGGCCAGACAGAGAATGTAGGCTCTGCACAGGAGCTCTCAGAGGAATGTGGCATGCTAACGGGGTTACATTGAGAGAACAGGACTAATTGCCCTGGGTCTGAAATAGACAGAATGAGGAATTCATTCTTGGCTATTGGAGAATGCCTTGTCTCTTGAAAAGCGTGGCATCCCACTGACTTGATGTGGATCCCAGATGACTTATCTGAATAGCATACATACTCTGTCTGATGACTCTGACAGGAAATGTGGCAAAACTCTCACACCATTAACCTAGAGTTAACATTCATCAGGAAATTGGTATTTAGCCCACTCTAATTTAACCTCATGTGCCATATGTTTGTCTTGCACTGATTTTATTTTATTTTTTATTTCGAGAGGGAAAGAGAAGGGGGGGGAGAGAGAGAGACAGACAGACAGACAGACACATACACCAATGATGAGAGAGACTAATTGATAGGATGCCTCCTGTATGCCCCCCACTGGGGACCGAGTCTGCAACCCAGGCATATGTCCTGATCGGGAATCGAACCATGACCTCCTGGTTCTTAGGTTGATGCTGCTCAACCACTGAACCAAACCGGCTGATCCCAGCAAACTTTTATACCCTAAAGCAGTGGTTCTCAACCTTTCTAATGCCATGACCCTTTAATAATACAGTTCCTCATGTTGTGACCGCCAACCATAACATTATTTTCGTTGCTTCCTGATAACTGTCATTTTGCTGCTGTTAATGAATCGTAATGTAAATATCTGTGTTTTCCGATGGTCTTAGGCTCTACAGCAGCGGTCTCAACCTGTGGGTCACCTAAGACCATCGGAAAACACAGATATTTACATTATGATTCATTAACAGTAGCAAAATGACAGTTGTGAAGTAGCAACGAAAATAATTTTATAGTTGGGGGTCACCACAACATGAGGAACTGTATTAAAGGATCGTGGCATTAGAAAGGTTGAGAATCACTGTTCTAAAGGGTAATATAGTGTTTCTTATGCTACTTACCTGAGCTTACTTCTCCCTGAGAGTTCGGTTTCCTTCATTATCCTCTAGTCTGGGAAATGTTCCTTTTCTGTTTGTTTCCAGGGACTCTCTACCTCCTTTTCAGAGCAGTTTCCAAGCCATCTGACAATGGACTGCTTTTTATTATCCGCAGATTTAGTGTAAGCTTGTTGAGGGTAGAGTTCCCCACAGTATTCTTAGCACTTGACACAGTGCATAGCATGTTATAAACAAGTACTTATTGAAGAACAAATCCATGAAGTAAACTGTTATAGTTGCACAAAGCAAAGCTGCTCAAAATAATTGAAAAAAGAGAGACTTGTCAATTTGTATTCCTTGGCCACAGCAAAGTATTAGAGTCAGAGCAAGAATCTAGGTTTACCAAACCTAGTCTTAACCAAAATCTCCATTTAAGCAGCTACCCTAACTTTAACAAAACTGGTTTTTTTTCTGGTGAATGCTATCTATGTTCATAAGGTTCAAAGATGAGTGCTCACTGCCACTGATAGAATCCTATCTACACTGTCATATCTCAATCACCAGTTGTATCGAGAAGCCAGTTTAAGCTTTTTAGTCTTCTGTTTTCTTATTTATGCATCCTTTTCATAGAAAACATACTATTAAAGAATTGTAAAAAAGACCCACAATTATATTCAAACTTAATTACTTTTCACAGCTTTTACCCAGCACCTACATATCTTTATAACGTTATGTGTGATACTTACATGTTCATACATTTTCCCAGGTTTTTACATAGCATTGTAGTGTTTATCTTTGGACAGCATAACATTTTGTTTGAAGTTTTTTTTCATTAGGCTGACTTGTCATGGGTGGGATTACAGGGTCAAAGGATATAAAAATGGTAAAGTTTTTGCTTTGAGACCACCTATAACTTTAAAAAGAAAAAATTGTTTGCAGGAGTATGAAAGTACAAGGTTTCTCAATGACCTTAAAAAAACTGAAATAAGTGAGATGAGGGGAAGGGAGAGTTGTATTTGTGTAAACCTTACTAGTTTAGTTTACATAAGATGTCGCAAAAGATTTTTTTAAATATGGAGAGAATAATTCAGTATTAGGTGACAATATCCTATATAATAAAAGCCTAATATGCTAAGTGTCTGACTGCTAGACAGTGTGACCAGTTTGACCACTGACCACCAAGGGGCAGATGCTCCAATCAGTAGCATCTGAAAGAGAAAGGGGTGGGGGTAAGTTAGTTTGCTGCTGGGGTCCAGCTGATCAGGACTGGGCAAGATGGGCCAGAAACGCTCTGGAGTCCACCCGTGATCCCTCCCCGGCCCACTCGTGCACTGGTGTGTCCGTCAGCTTGGCCTGCGCCCTTTCGCAATCCAGAACCTCTTGGGGGATGTTGGAGAGCCAGTCCCTGCAGTCCCGGCTGAGGGACCTCACTAGTGCATGAAACTGTGCACCAGGCCTTTAATATTTAAATATCCCTTATAGAGTAAATGCAAATTTATATCTGTTGTAATTGCTTATTCATACTAACTCCTAGATATTCTAAAATTCATCCTTTTGTGTCAGAACATTCAAGACATGGGAAATATGCTGAATTTTAACTCTTGCTAGAATTGTTTATAGCTATAGCTATGTACTTTGATGCCATGTCATTAGTTTTTCTTGAGAGAGAATTCTGTGGAAGCTCACGCTTTCTGTGATGTTGGAGAATGTGTTTATTGCACTGTGTAATAGAAGCTTTATTAAGACCCTTGTGAAATAATCCTTGTGCGGCCCAGTGCCACAAACAGTTGTTTTTCCCAGAGTTGTGTGGTTTGTATCTGTCTTAACTAGAACTGTCAACACCATACAGGTTATGTTTTAGTTGCTCAGAGCAAACATTGCAATCTTCATTTTTATATATGGTTTGGGGCTAGATTTTTTTTCAAATCTTCATTCCTTTAGAGAAAATAGTTAAATTGGTTTAAAATTTAGAGAAAAGTATTTATTCCATTTATGCCTTTGAACTTTGCATATCTATTGAAATGATAAGTAGCAGAGAGCTCCATTGCCCTCTAGGTAGAGGCAGAATTGTTATGTGGGTTAGTTAAATGCAAAAAGCATTATGGAACAAAACATAGAGTAGTATTATAGTTTACTAGAGGCCCATTTCCCCAAAATTTGTGCACTGGGAGCGGAGGTATGGGGGGGGGGGGCATCCCTCAGCCCAGCCTGCACTCTCTTGCAGTCTGGGACCCCTTGCTCCTTACTGCTCGCTGCTCCTTAGCACTGCCATGGAGGCAACAGAGGCTCTCACCATCGCAGCTGTGCTCACCAGCCTTGAGTCTGGCTTTTGGCTGAGCAGTGCGCCCCCTGTGGAGCACACTGACCACCAGGGGGCCACCCTGCATCAAGCGTCTGCCCCCTGGTGGTCAGTGCATATCATAGTGACCAGTTGTTCTGGTTGTTGCGCAGTAACGGTGGCTTAGGCTTTTGTTATAGAATATTATCTGTATTTAGATATACTACAGATATATTATACATACTCACCAAAGTACTCTATAAGTTTTTATCCTAAGGAATATAAATAGAGAATAAGACTTGGAATTCTTAACTTTTATGTATTTCCATGTTGTTTTTGAACGCTCTTATAACTATGAGCGTGTGGTGTAGTCTGTTTAAATTTTTTTTTTTTTACTAGAACACTGCTGCCTATCTGACACGGGTAACCTTACGTTTTGTTGTGGCAAGCTCTCCTAAGACCATTCTCTCCCTGTGATTGAACCTAGATGAGAAGTTTGTCAGTGAGTTCTTTCTGCTGTTGTAAGACATCAAAATGGAGTGCTTATCTCCCTTAACCCCCTTCTCTCTCAGGTCATTTGGATCCAGGGTTCCTAGCAAGTGACAAGACATCTGCTGGCAGTGCACCGCTCAATGAAGAAATTAACATTGCCTCTTCAGATAGTGAAGTGGAGATTGTGGGAGTTCAGGAACACGCAAGGTAGGATATTTTTTGGAGTATTCTGGGACTTTAAACTGTGAATTTTGGAGTATTCTGGTACTTTACATTGTAAATTTTGGAGTATTCTGGGACTTTATATTGTGAATTTTAACTGGAAATCAAGGGAGAAGAAAATGGTAGGCGTCACAGTATGGCTGGCATGAATGGTGGGAGCTATCTCGGCTTCCTTTGGCTTAAGAAACACTTTTTGATTAGACATGATAGGAGCTTCAGAATGTGTTGCATATTATCTCATATCAAGAACAGCTTGACCGTATGTGTATGTGAACTAGAACTGATGTTTTTCTTGTTTAGAGTACATGACAGATTTTTCTCTTAGGACATATCCCCCCCCCCCTCACTTATTCATATTTTCTTGCTTTTCACTTTATCTTGAAATATATTGGAGCAAACAATTGGGAAATGTGCATCTGATGACGTATCTCTTTTGCTTGTTTCTTAGAGTACCTCTCCTTGTCTTTCATTAAAACTTGCAAGTTACTTTGGTTTGTATCTAACAGGATATTTCTAGTGATACTTATGTGACTCAGAGAGTTCTGTTTCTTAGAGTTAAAAAAAAAAAGCTACAAAGCAGTCAATTGTGACAATATTTTATGAAGTTTGGTATTTTTAAAATAGAGGTCAGCAAACTAGCCCAGTGGTCAAATCTGTCCTGCTGCCTGTTTTTGTACGGACCTTGAGCTAAGAATGGCTTTCCAAATGGTTGGGGAGAAAATCAAAAGAAGAATGTTTTGTGACATACGAAAATTCTATAAAATTCAAATAAAATGTATTCATCAGTTAAGTTTTATTGGGACAGAGTTATGCTTGTTCATTTACATACTATTTATGGGTGTTTTTTATACAACCAGTGTCAGAATTCAGAAGTTTCAGCAGATAGATACCTTATTGCCCTCAAAAGCCTAAGATATTTACCATGCAGCTCTTTGCAGAAAAAATTGACTGACTCTTGCTTTATAAGAATTGGTTGCAGCCCTTGGAAGTATTCTTGGGGAACATTTAATGCATGTAGATATAAGACAGAACTTTTAAACTTTGAGAAATCTGTATTCTGTATAGCAAACAACTTTTTTCCGATGTTATAAGAGTTAAGTTGTGGTTTCCTGATTTCCGCAACATCTACATTGCCTTGCCCTTAGATCTGATTTTACTCTTTGGTTAGCAATAAAATATTCACCAGCATTTCTTCTGTTATAAAAGGTGAATTTAGAAGTGGAGAGGGGGGGAAAATATACATGGCACAGAAATTTAAAGTGCCTTTTCCTAATGAAAACTGATTATACTCTGAGAACATTTTTCAGTTAAACAATTGAGACTTTAGGAATAGAGTTAAGTCATAGTTTAAAATGCCATTTCTCAAAAGGGCCAGTGATTTTTACTAGAACTAGTATTATCCTAGCATTTATTCTCTATCTTTATTTATGCCATAAATATTCCTGCATAGCTGTTTCCTTTTTTTAATGGTTATTTTCCCTATTCTTGTGGGAAAGAATTTTCATTCTTAATCTTTATCTCATATTGTTCCTCTTTTTTTTCCTGCCCATTCTAAAACTGCTTTCCTATTATCTTCTATTTTTCTGTTTATTCCCTTCAAGCTGACTTTTCAGATGAGGAAGTAGAACTCCTGATTTATGCCTTTACTTCAGTATGTGTCTGCTGTTAGTTCATTTTACCATTGTTCCTTATAATATAGAAGACGTTTTCCTTTTAAGCCCCATATCAGGATTTTTCTAGAATATTATAGTATTTCTTTTTACTTCAGACTCCCTCCTTTAAAACTTACCCTGCTTATTGACAGATTGATGTAGGGAAATTATCTTCATTAGTGCCAGGAACACATTATCCATTCACCAACTTCCTCTTGAGTTACATTTCAAATTTTAATTCACTGTTATTATTCATGTGTTCCTACTGAAGTAGGAAAGAGTAGACAGTAACCTATGTTTATCTAATCTCTTATTCTGCGGAGACATATCACTTGGTCCAGTTCTCTAGTAACTCCTCCCAAGTCTCCCTTCTTGACTGTCGCTTTGTGCCTAAAATGTTGTAGAGTGAGACATCTTTCTTTTCAGCTTCTTTGTTCAACTTTCCTTCCATCGTGAAAATTTTTGTTTCTTTTTCTGCCAATATTATTGGTATCAAGTTAAAATGATCATAGTTCGGTTAAAACTTGGAAATGTAAATTCTAAGTCCCTCATCACCTCCATCATACACACAGATAATCTCCAGTACACCGTCTTTGAAACTTGTTAGGTCTTTTATCCAGATTGGCATTTTAGTCTATAGATAATGTTTGTTTCACTTTTGTTCTGACTTTAGCTACCTTTTAAATGACATGCTATCTAATATTATTTTCAAGGACTTTCTCTTACAGGATCTGAAGTGTAAAGATGTGTTTTATTCGGACTCTTTGGTTTGACTCCTGGGAAAAGCATATCTTGGAGGTGCCAATTTCCTTCTGAAATCTCAGTAGTTACATTGTCCGAACAGTGGGATGTAGAGTTAACGGATCCTGTTGGGGCTGTCTTTGGTTTTGGTCTTCGGTTACAGACTGAGTGGAGTCTCATTGACTCTTCTGTCTGTCCGCAAAGATTTCAGCAGTTTCTTTAGAAAAGAAGCCCACTAAGCTTTTAAATGTTGAGCTTAAGTAGCTGAGAAGCAGGTGGGGGAGAGGCTTTCCTGGTTGCCCCTGTGGCCGCCTGTATCTCATCTGGAATTTATTTCTCTTACAGGTCTAGGGTTGCAGTTATGAAGTATTGATGGGCTTCTGGCAGGGTTATCGCTTGGAAAAAGGTTTTAGGTTTTGATCAACATCTTTTTGTTCTAACTTGCTTTGCATGCACAGATGTTTTATTTGGATTTAGTCATCCTGTTCTTATTTTTTCTTATGATATTCTACCTTGTTGTGGGCTTTCTGAGAGGTTTTTAAAATCGCAAACTTGGTCCTTGAGTTTTCTTTGGGATTGTGGTGGTTCTGGATTGCTTTGGGTGCCATTTTTCCATATTTGGAAGCATTTTGTTTGACCTTTGTACTTAGTAATTCTAGTTGTGATGTGCTTTTTTTTTTTTAAGTTGCTTTTCTTTTCTTGCATGTTAACATCTTTCCTGCTCTTTTACTTTCGATTTTAATATGTTCGCTTCTGTGTTAACTCCAGTCATGCGCTAGAAAGCATGCTTTCTGAACTAATTGAATGCATCTTTTATGGCTGCTTTGTATTGCTGTGTTGAGCTCTTGACCTAAATGTTGTAATTTCCAGGTGTTTATTGTTGGACACTCCACTTTCACAAGATATTCTTTGCCAGTGAGAGACTTTTCCAACACCTCTAGTTCTGTGCCACTTCATTTTGCCAGCAGTTTTAATTTATGACCCCTGTGCCAATATTTTTCTTGGTTCGTGGTCCCTTTTCCTTCTTTTCTTCTACCAGCCTCGTTAGTAATTACCCGAGGAAATTAAATCCTTATAGCACAGATCTTTCTGTCACGGAACTGTGTTGGAACAGTTCCTTTGGTACTTATTCTCTGCAGCCTTTGTGATAATCAGACCCTTACCTCATGCACTGTCTAGTCTTTGGTTCTGTGGTCATTGGTATTAATGTCTGTTCATCCCTCAGCAAAAGAATAGATGTGAGAAGCGTTTTGCATTTTAGACTGGTTGCTTCCTAGAACCCAATTGCTAATGTTAATCCTAAAAATATCAAGGGAGATAGACAAGTATTTTCCTAAAGGATTCATTTCATCCTCAATTAGGAAAAATAAGAAGGAGTATTATCTAAGAGGTCACCTTCAAGCTCTATAAATGATAGCAAGAATGATTTTTAATTTTATTTTAAGAATATAAGTTAACTGTATCAAAAGCTGACCATCAGAGCCTGCCCCTTTCTGTATTTTTTTTTTATCTCTTCTACTGTGAAGTCTGTTCTTTATTGGTTTTAGTGTATGAAAAGCAGGAAATTATTCTATCAAAAGTTATTGTTTATGCCCTGACTAGTGTTGCTCAGTAGATGAAAGACTGTCAGCCCACACATACTGAAGGATCTCAGATTCGAATCCCTGTCATGGGATAGCAGGTTCGATGCCTGGTTGGAGCATGTGCCGGAAGCAACCAATCTCTCTCTCTCTCTTGCTCTCTCTGTCTCTCTCTCTCTTTCCCCCTCCATCCCTCCCTCCTTCCCTCCCTCCCTCTCTCTTCCCCTTCCCTTCTGCTCTCTTTAAAAATCAATGGAAATAATATCCTTAGGTGAGGGTTAATAACAACAAGAAGTTATTGACCTCCCCACCCTCCCACCCCCCGCCAAAAGTAAGGGCTAAGCGTTTTCTTGGTTATGAGACTAGGTCCTGTTTTATACCTATTACCAGTCATAAGCCTGTATCTGCACTAGAATTGGGATGGGACCAATTAAAAAACAGCTGAGTATGCTCTCACCACATGCCTTTCATAATATAGAAAAAAGGAATATGTGATAACACATGAAAATCTGTGCTTTATGTTAGTTGTCTTATAGTTTTTGAGTCTCACATTTTTCTTTCTAGGATATCTCTTTAGGGCTTATAACAATTGAGTTCTATTTCTTCATGAAATAATGATGATAAATTGAGCTTTCCTCTCATTTGAATCAAAACTTAGTGGTTTAAACTGGAACCTCACAGTCCTATCATTTGATTAGAATGTGAAATGATTTGTCAGTGCTTTTGAAACAGTTTTCTTCCAGTAAACTCTTAGTGAGGTTCATCAGCAAGAGGCAGTTCTGTTCCTCTGATGGAGTACTTTCAGAGAATCTAAACTGAGTACTTGCTACCTTTAGAGAATCTAAACTGAGTATTTGTTACTTACATTGAACTAAAGCATAAGAAGTTCTGATGAAGGAGCCAAGTGTTTCTGTTGTCACCTTCAGAACAAGGGAAATTGATCCTTTATGCATGACCTTACAGACTTTTAGAAATTTAATCCTTAAAGGGATATTACTATTATTGTCTTTGAAGGTGTTATTACCAAATTTGGCACAGACCTTATTTTAAGAACAAGTTTCATTTATATTTCTTACTGTTTCATTGGTCCAAACTAAGATTATTTGGGCATATTCATTTTGTTCTGGATTTATATGGTGCCCTATTCTGAATATCCAAAGGTTTAAATGAATTCAGAGAAATATATACATTGTTAGTAACAGACCTATACATAACTCAGGAGTTGTTTTTTAAAAAAATATTTTTTATTGATTTCAGAGAAGAAGAGAAAGGGAGAGATAAATAGAAACATCAATGATGGGAGAGAATCATTGATCAGCTGCCTCCTGCACGCCCCCCACTGGGGATCGAGCCTGCAACTGGGCATGTACCCTCACCAGGAATTGAACTGTGACCTCCTGATTCATAGGTCAACGTTCAACTACTGAGCCGTGCCGGCCAGGCAACTCAGGAGTTTTGAATGAGACAGAAATCCTGGCTCTTTTAGGCTAAACTGAGAGGGGAGTCGGACAGATATGGAGGGAGGGAAGAAAAGGGGAGGGATGATTGGTTGTGGGTTTCATGAACTTGCGTAGTAGATTGGTTTTAGCAAAAATTTGATCAGTACAAGTGAAGCAGTATTGCCTTCTATCTTTCCTATAGTACGGTTAGCCATGTTTTTTCCCTTCATCTCAATTGCAGGTGTGTCCATCCTCGAGGAGGTGTGATTCAGAGTGTTTCTTCCTGGAAGCATGGCTCGGGCACGCCGTACGTCAGCAGCCGGCAGACACAGTCATGGACTGCTGTGACTCCCCAGCAGACCTGGGCCTCACCTGCAGAAGTTGTTGACCTTACCTTGGATGAGGATAGCAGACGTAAATACCTACTGTAATGCAATGTCACTGTGTTCCTCCGCACTGTTCCCTTCCACTCCCTCCTCCTCCTCCTTGTGACATGGAAGTTCATTGTCATAGCTTCAGCCTCAGAAGCTGTTTGTGGCATTTGTATAATCAAAAATCATGGAAAGTTACTCCCCTCCTTTTTTTTTTCTTTTGTAAATCAAAAGAAGTCACTTAGAAAAATAATGTAATCACAGAGAAAAAGAATTTCTTTTTCCCCTCAGTAGGAATATGAGAATGATGCATTTATTAGACAACTTCATTTTACTTGGTGACCTTTTTCTTAGGAAACTCTGCCCTCCTTTAATTACCAGGTGACATGAATTTCAGTGTTTGAATCTTATATTTATTTTTCTGTGTAATAAAATGAATATCTAGACTTGACCACTGTCAGCCCACCCATTGGCACTCCCACTTAGGGCATTTGCACACATATTATTAGTCAGGTCCTTATTGGCACCTAGTAGGGCATGTGCATTTGAAACTTGTCCTTAGAAATAGAAGACAGAATATTATTTTCTTTTAGCTTCAGTCTTCTAACTTCTTTCCTGACTTGGCTCCTGGCTGACTTCCCACAACACAGATAATTGACATGTCCCTTTGTGTTTATAAATACTGCTAAGGTGACTTAGTTTGTCTCTTTGTTGCAATAATTCACAACTCTTTGGAAAATGTCTCCTTTTGTGGCCGAGGCATTTTGGAAGATACCCACCACAAGGTTTTTGGGGCATATGATGAGAATACTGAGAGATCAGTAGGAAAAATCTCTTGCCCTGAACTTTTTCCGGGTTTATTCAAACAACAGGCAAATATAGAAACCTGTTACTTAGGAGGTAGAACATAGAGTTGTGTCACTTCTAAGGCTTTCGGCACTTGCAAATCTGAGAGGAAAGTGCCTTTTTTCATAGCTGGTCTCTCTATAAAGGATGTACAACAACTGTTCAAACTTGAGCTGAAATTGACCTGATTCTATATTTGGGTATTTTTCTCCAATACCCTCTAAAATTAGAAAAACCAAAATACACCATAAGAAACAAGATGCAAAGCACATCAATGGCACTGTAGGTTTTACAATATCAAAAAGGTATGGCAAAGAATAGTAGGAGCTTCAGGGAATTCAGGAAATTCCAGTGTTGGAGTTTGTGGCATTAGTTACTACCTTTTTCCTCCAACATGTTGTAGTTACTAGTGCAATTAGTTTACAAACAATACCTAGAGTTAAAACACTATGTACTGTGCACAAGGAGGAATGAAGTAATAACTGGCTTAGACCTCCTTTTGTTTCTCCACAGTTTTTGTTGGCCTTTTTTGGGGGGAGGGGTCTGGTTCCATTTTTTTTTAACCAAATGATATTGCTTAAAGCCCTTTGCCTCTCTCCCCAAATACCTTGCTGGCTCTTCCTTATCATAAGAGCATGAGAACTACTGTTCCTTAGTTTCATTCAGTGGACGCTTATTTAGTAAGTGCCCGCTTCTCATAAGGCACTTGCAGGTTGGGTGCTGTGGGGCCCCTGAGATAAATGAGACACCCCTGTGTGTGCATGCACCTGAAGACCCCACCAGCCTGGTTCCACCTGCCTGGGCTTTTCTTCTATGTTTTGAAAGACTCAGTTGTTCCTTTATCCTTCTTTCCTGCTGCTTTACTTCCATACCCCTCTTCCTTGGGGGTGTATTTAAGCATGTATTCTTTGAGCTTCTCTGATGTATCATTTGATCTGGCCTCTGTTCTTCATCAACTTGTTATTTTTCTGTCAATCTCCTCTTAATAGATCAAGCCTTTAAAAGATCACTAACTTCCAGTTTCAGCTTCACATCTCAAGTCTCTCACATGGCTACAGTTCTAGACAAAAACCAAAGACCCAGAGGCCAGAGTGAAATAAGACCTTCTGCAGATTCACTTCACATTTTACTTTAGGATTAATTTATTAAATTTTACTGTTACACGTTGTTTGTGACTTGAATTAAAAATGCTAGACAAAGCAGAAATGTACAGTTTCTGGTCTGTGTGTTCCAGGAAAATGATTGGAAAAGAATAGAATGGATTATTTGACTTGAAGTTTTTGCAGCTTATTTTGTCCCCCAATATCAGGGCAGAGCTTCGTTTTAAAGAATGTTTTACAATACATACTCATATTAATATGTTTGTCCAGTTCTATACAGCAGGTGATTTCCATGACGTATTTTCTTTAGCTCCTAATAGTCATTCTCTAAAGAGAATTCTTTCAGTGTACTGTGTGCACTACAGATTGGGAGCAGAGTGAAGTTGTAACCAAGCGCTTTTCTGGCCTTGGCTTTTATAGCAGGTTGCACTTTGCCCTACCTGTGCCTCTTCCAGCACCCGGCCTCCTGAGTTGATGCACCAGAACAGAAATTTAGAAATTAAGATGCAGAAAACGAGAGGAGAAGGGATGGTACAGACAGTCATCTTTTCCTCTTACTGGTTTGGAACTTTCCCACCTATTAACAATAGAGAGACGATGCTTCAACTCCCCTTTCATTGCCAGGTCCAGTCGAGCAGGGATGTAGTTTCTGGCAAGATATTAATGACAAAATTCTGTGGTAAATAACTCCTGTGACATATGATGAAATTTCTTATAAGGTGATCTTTTTTTAACCAAAATTTTGCATTTGGTGGCATACATACTTTTTTATGCTTCGTAGAACATTGTCCATTCAAAATAACGTCTCTGCTAAATGATGCATTTAGGTCACAGATGGTTTATGGCACTAATTTGGTTAAGTCTCCTCTCCACCCAATTTGAAACCACAGAGCAGTAACCAGCTATTTATTACATCATCACGACTGCCTGTAACATGTAATTGCTGCTCAATGTAGTAGTCCTTTCGTTTTGTTGGAAGGAGCCGGACTTGAATGGACTCTCCATTATCCTTTACAATTGAGCATCCCATAAACTGTTTTTATTATTATCAGTTGTGAATATGAACTGTTTGATTTGCTAATTTAGTCAGTTGTTCATTGTTACTTTGAGCAGATTAGCACCATAGGTAACTTCAAAATGAATTTGTTGCCTGCTTTTTTGTACTGTGTCACAAAGTTTTTGAAAAAGCTGGGGACACAATTTTGTCTTTTAGTTTAATTTTTTTTTTAAAGGCAAAGAGCCCTAATCCCTGTTTTCCAGTATGTGTATGATGTGACTTCCATGTATATATAAAAATGATTGCACCCTAACCAAACTTCCTCAGATTGTGCACTGTTTGTTTAAAATAATCACATATTTTAGTCCATTGCTGTTGTATTTTTTCATTTTATTTAAAACACTATGTACCTATTCTTTAACAAACTTTAAAGGGTAGTAATCTTTAAAAAAAAGTCACTGGATAACTAGGAAATATTTTTGTTGTTTTGTTTTTGTTTTTTTAAAATAGAGTACAAAGGTCATTGAAGCCTTTTGCTCCTCTTACCGTGAAAATAAAATGTTAGCCATTGTATGGCTAGGAATCAATGCACTTGGTGGTTAACAGATCTGCTGTTGCTGGAGTGTGAGTGTGGACTTGATGCAGTGACGACAAATCATTGCTTAGAATTATCTTTTAAAATGTGCAACTCTAGTTTTTAAAACAAAATTTGGTTCTTCTTTACATTCATTATTTAGTTTTTGTTTCCATTTAGTATTTAATGGTCTTTGGAGAAAAAAAATAATAAAACAGAGTGTTATATATATATTTTTTGGTGCAAGATAAGATTTTGTTTTTTTGAAATAAGTCTGTAGCATAAAGGTTAAACTATTTTAAAACAAAAATAAAATAGAGTGTATTTAAACAATGATAATTTCTAAGGATTTTTTTTTCCTCTATATGCTTCACTTAATTAGATGGTGCCTGGAGCAGCTCCGCTTTTGGATGTGAAAGTGGATTATATTTTGTCAACAGAGCTTACTGTTATAAGATGCCTGATATTTCCAAGCAGTAACTGTATCCTGCTTCCAAAATGTTTTGCAAGTGGCCTTTGGTATGTTAGATCTAGATAAAAATAGCTTTGCATTAGCTTTCCTATTCTCCCCGCCCAAGAGATTTCAAAGAGGGTTGAAGACTCCCCAGTGCCAGGCACTTTTGTTCCTGGGAATAAAATTCAGCCGACAGTTACTTCCCAGAGGCCAGAGGACCAGGGTAAGGCACGGTTATTGCTTGCACTTTGCACATGCTTGAACATTGAAGCAAATACAGGATGTTTCAGAAACAGTCTAAATAAATTTTCTGCACTAATTTGGTTCTATTTTCAGATTTTTTATTTGGTTATCAAAATTATAGGAACTACCATATTAACATCTGGTTGCTTTTGTAATTTCACATAAAGGAGAACGAGGAACCTAATATTTATGAAAACATACACTACTGTATCTCTCAGTGTTCCTAAGAATTTTTAGTTTTACTTATATTGGTGAGACCTCTTTTCACAGGCTTGGGAAGAAAATACTTAAAGCCTTGCTTTTTAACCCCTTTGCCCTGGGATGTTGTGCTTTTGAAAACTAATTAAGGCATCAGTAAAATAATCAGTAAAATAATCTAATTTGGCTTCCTCCTCCTATCTTTGCTGGCTTTGGCCTTGCCTTCCCTTATTTGTATGTTTTTCACAATAGTTGACAGCTATTTATAACTTTAGTCTAAATAGAGAAAAATTATAGGCAAATCTTTATCAAATGTGTAAATATGTCTTCAGTTCCAGTTTTGCAATCAAAGTGGATTTTTTCTAGGTTTCGTTTTAACCACGTTAGTGGTCTACGAAGGAGCAATCTTAGGAGGTAGGATTTTCTTCACTTGCTCGACTCCATGCTTGGGAGCACACCGATTCACAGAACTAAAGAAGGTTCTGGGGGCCACTGTGGAGCTTAGGCTGGGAGAATCTGCCCGAGGAAAAGGAGGCAGTAGTCAATACTGGGAGGAGCAATGAGCCAGTAAAGAAATGCACGTGATGATCACAAACCTCACGGTGATGCAGAAAGGCACCCATTGGCTCAGCAGAGGTTGTGGTACTGTTGGCTCATTCAGCTGCCACCCTGTAGGTGGCATGCGTTCTAGCTGTATATGGGTTTAGGCAGCAGGGATCTCTCTGCCAGGCCTCAAGATCCCATTTGGTGGGGGTGGAGGTGAGTGAAGGAGGAGTGTGCCTGCTGGCAGAGAAGTCAAACCTCGGAAGGTGTGGCAGCCGCAGTTGGTATGATCTGCTCCAGATCCTGGCCTGCTGGTTGGGGGCACCCCTTGCTTGTAAATTACGTCAACCCAGCTAATTATTCTTTGGTAAAGGAAGCTGTTTGGAACCAGCGTTTTCCTTTGTGAGTTGGTAATTGACATCCCAGAGCCATCATTTGTTTCCTCTCCATGATTGCTTCTTCCCAAGCATGGGAAGGTGAAGTGTAGTGGACTCTGGAGCCCTCACTCCTGTGGCTGAGTCTGAAGCAGGTCTGACATCAGGATGGATCTTGGGACGTGCAGCATGAGGGGGAATCAGACCCAGAGAGCGGGGTTGCCAATGTATAAACAGCCTGAACCAGGGAACAGGAGGCTCCAGAAAGGCCGTCTGACCCCTGGCAGATTTGATTTCCATGCCTGTAAAATGGATTATTTCTTTTCTGAGACTAAAAGATAGGGCTGTGGATAGGAGATAATTGCCTAGGAGATCATTCGTTCTGCAGAGCCATCGGGCTTTTTAGGCAGGAATTATTCCGGAAAGCTGTTCCGAGAAAGAACTACAGTTCCATCTTCTCACTTGAGCTTTTTGGTAGGCATTGGATGACTAACTCTCCCAGAACTTTGAATTTCTGCAAACTCTTTATTTTCAAAGTTTTAAAATAATGTTTATTTCAAAATTTCCACACGGGGGTAAGGAGTGGTACAGATTGTTAGCCTACTTGTGCAGATTGGAAGACTGAGAACAGAACAGCTTATTCCGATTTATATAGCAAGATTTTACAAGAGAAGACTTTTTCCCTGGCGGTTCAAATTGGGGCTTTTTAGCTTGAAGGGGAAAAAAAAACACCTCTTTACCTGGCTTTTCTTCTTTCCCTGCTCATTCTACTCACGCTGGCCTGAACACAAAGTGTTCCTGAGAAGGCAATGTTTGGCCCCTTTTCTCTTCGGCAGTAGCGGATGAAACACCAGAACCAGCCACCCGAGTAAGCGTTCCAGCACAGGCTCTGGAATAGCCATGGAAACTTCTTCTGTAGGTAGATTCCATTTCTCAAGAGTTTATGGAAAAAGAAAATATAGATGGCCAATAAACACAGGACTCATGGAAATGCATGCCATTTCACATAGGCAGAATCAGAGTACATTTAAACCCATCAAGGAGGCAGAACAGTGACAATTTGCTTGTCTTTTTGTGAGCATAACTTGGTACAACTATTTTAGGAAAGAGTGGAATTGTTTAGTGTATTCTTCAAGCTAGACTGAATGTCCCCTCCCCCCCATTTATATGTTAAAAAGTCCTACTCCTTAATGGAGGTGGGGCCTTGAGAGGTAATTATATTTAGGTGAGATCGTAAGGGTGAAGCCCCATGATGGATTAGTGCTTGTACAAGAAGAGGAGAGTCTTTTGGGGTGGGGGTGGGGGGGGGGGAAGAGATCCTTAATGGGAAGACAAAGTAAGAAGGCCTGTAAGACAGGAAGAGGACTTCACCTGGACACAGCCATGCTTAGCACCCTGATCTCCAGCTTCCAGCTCTAGAACCGAGAACAAAATATGTCTGTTGCTTAAAGCACACATTCTGTAGTGTTTTGTTAGGGCAACCCAAGCTAAGACACTCCATGACCCAGTTCTCTTTGGAATGATACTCTTGAGCAGCTTTTAAACTGTGATGGTACCTAGATAGAGAAGTCATGGAATCAATTCAGTGTCTATAAACCATCTTTATTTTTGTGGTTAGTCCTCACACAAGGATATTTTCCATTGGTTTTTAGAGAGGGTGGAAGAGAGGGGTAGAGACAGATGTTTGATGTGAGAGAGACACATTGATTGGTTGCCTCCCACACTCGCCCTGACCAGGGCCAGGGATCAAGCCTGCAACCTAAGTATGTGCCCTTGACCAGAGTAGAACCTGGGATCCTTCATTCCATAGGCTGATGCTCTATCCACTGAGCCAAAACGGCTAGGGCTATAAACGATCTGTTGTTTAAACATTTAAGGAACTATAGCAACATAAAACATAGCAGGAGACAATGTCACGTGATGCTTTTGTTATATACCGAATATACATCTACACACAAACGTGTGTGCTTAGGGTTCAGATATAAAATGCATTTTTTACTGTGAGCTTCAGTCAAAACGATATGGAAAGCCATAGTTCTAGGGAAACTGTGCTCAAAAATGGTTAGTGTCATTTTCTCAGTGTGGATATCCATCTATAGGATAGATAATGCTTTTATACAATGTTCAGCCACTGTGGAAGTTAATGAACTAGAGCTATATTTTATACACTTATACCAGTAGTAACATGGACAAATCTCAACAATGTGGAGAAAAGCAGTGGCAGATAAGAATTACATGATGCTATTTATACGAATTTTATTTTTTAAATACATTTTATTGATTTTTTACAGAGAGGAAGAGAGAGTTAGAAACATCGATGAGAGAGAAACATAGATCAGCTGCCTCCTGCATGCCTCCTACTGGGAATGTGCCCGCAACCAAGATACGTGCCCCTGACCGGATTCGAACCCAGGATCCTTCAGTTCGCAGGCTGATAGATACTCTATCCACTGAGCCAAACCGGTTTTGGCGAAATTTATTTCTTGATAAAGGGTACATGCACACGTTGTAAGAGTATAAAGAAATACATGAGAATAATAAACACCAATTTTAGGGTAAATGTCTACATCCAGAATGGAGATAGGAAGGTGACACGGACTTTATTGGCGAACTTTGTTAAGTTGGGTAGTGGGGACACAGGTGTATGTTGTTCTTTGTGCCTTTATGCACATCTTAAATATTTCATAATAAAATTAATTTTTTTCTTTGTCTCAAGTCAGTAAACTAAAAGCTCTTTATGACCTTCCAGATGGCATTAGTGGGCATGAATAAGATGTGAAGCTGATTCCTTTTAGATGCCCTCAGCACTTACTGGATGTATCATCAAAAGCACAAAAACAAATGTGGTAAATTGTACTTTTTGAAAATTTTGTGCTTCAAAGAATTCTCATCAAGAAAGTGAAAAGATCCCACATAACGGGAGAAAATAATTGGAAACTATATCTAATAAGGAACTTGTATTAAAATATACAAAGAACTCTTATAATTTAACAACAATCTGAATAGACACATCTCCGAGGAAGATAAACTATATATAAAACCCCAATATACAAATAGACTGAATGGTGGAACAAACTGGTCACCATGACATGCGCTGACCCCCAGGGGACATGCGTAGTACATGGAAGGCATCAGCAACAGGCAGCAGAGTGTGCAACATGGTGGGTGTCGGCCGTGGTGGGATGATGGAGCAGGTGAGTGGGATGCCAGACCAAGGTAGGGCGCTGGTTACTGTAATTAGAGCAAGCCTCTGGTGCAGTGGTTCTCAACCTTCCTAATGCCACGTCCCTTTAATGCAGTTCCTCATGTTGTGGTGACCCCCAACCATAAAATTATTTTCGTTGCTACAGTGGTTCTCAACCTTCCTGATGCCACGTCCCTTTAATGCAGTTCCTCATGTTGTGGTGACTCCCAACCATAAAATTATTTTTGTGTATGGAACTGCATTAAAGGGACGTGGCATTAGGAAGGTTGAGAACAACTGCTCTGGTGGTTACTGAAAATTCTTTGCTCCCACGCGTTATGGTCCTGGTTGGCACTCGCACCTGCTGCCACAGGCCCCAATAGCTCAGCACCATCAGCAGGTGCAAGCCGTGGCTGCTGGCTCTGATTGCTCCTCTCAGGGCTTCTCCACCTCCCCCTGCTCCTGAGGGGCAATCAGGGCTGGCAGCTGCCTCTTGCACCTGCTACCAGCTGTGTGACCTACTGAGGTTCGTTACCTCTCTGGATCTCACCTTGTTCATCTGTGAAGGGAGAATACTTTCAGGCCCACCACCAGGGTGGGGGCAATGCCATCACATAAGGTAATAGAATAGCACAGGATTATTCAAAGTCAATAGAAGTTAGGGACTCAAGTGACTACAGGAGCGAGGCGGGTGGTGGAAGTGATACATTGGGGGATGCGGCAAACTGGAGAGAGCTTGTGCTTTGTCCACAGGGGAAAGCTGTGTCCCTTGCCACGAGAGAGTACAGGTTTGATGCTGTTAGATCTATGGATTTTTCAACAGAAAACAGAAATCGGGATTTTAAAATACAAACGCAATTTCTGACTTGTAGGCGTTCTTGTGTGGCTATGGTCAGACCTGAAGAATGTACAGCTTGAATAAACTTGCTATGTATCCCCTCGTCCCTCCTCCCCATCCCCTGGGTCCTCGCATGGATAAAAAGCGGAGGGCATTCTGGTGCTCCCACCCTCACTCTGTACGGGCTGCTGAGACTTTGGAGCTACAGGTGAGTCTCTGTGCTCTAAGGGACAGAGTGGACCCCAGAGAGCTGTGGCCATTTGTATCCTTGGTCTGGTGCAGTGGTCAGCAAACTGTGACTCTCGATCCACATGTGGCTCATGAGCCGCAGTTTGCCGACCACTGTCATATACTACCCTTTTCCTCTTTGCACATAATATGCCACAATTGCCTAATCCTCACAGCTTCCAACGACACGGTAACATTTAGTCTAGTCCAATGGTTGGCAAACTGAGTCAACAGAGCGGCAAACCGTGGCTCGCGAGCCACATGTGGCTCACGAGACAGTTTGACGACCACTGGTCTGGGGCATGGCCTGAGTACATCTCTCTGGTTAGTCAACCAAAGGGAATGAAGGCTAATTCTGTGCGTTCAGTCTCACCCGCCCTGCAACCTGATCCAGCCTCCTAGGGCTTGTTCAGCCAGGAGACGTGTGGGCCAAACAAAACCTGTCTGCCGTCCCGATTTAGCCTGCAGGCTGCCGCTTGCTGCTTTGGGACCATGCAGATTTCACTGGTTTGGCAAACACTTAGTAAACACTCGCTATGTGCGAGGCACTGAGCCAGACTCCGGGGACAGGAAGGTGACAGGTGACTGGAAGCCAGTCCTCGCCCTCAGTAACTTGCTCTGTCTGGTGTCACACACGATTGTCACAAAGCCTGGCAGGCGCAGACAGCTCGGTGCAGGAAGCGGGTGGAGAAAGCGCCAAAGCCGCTGTTGGGATGGAACAAGCAAATGGGAGAAGAGTCATTCAGGGGGTGATGGTTGCAGGATGGGGAGGTTCACAGGATGGAGAGGAACCTGGAGGTCAAGAGAAGTAGAGAGTGGAGGGTGTGAGAGTGTCATTCCAGGTACAAAGCTCAGGCAAGCATGCAGATGAGACAGAGCATGGCCCAATAGGCAGACTGCTAGTGGGTAAAGGGGTGAGTAGTGGGGAGTCAATTGGAGATGCAGTTGGGAGCCATGTGGTAGTGGGCTGTGAATGCCTCACTGACCTCCCCAGACACTGGGTATTGGTCTCCACCAATGGAATAGGTCCGATACCCTCAAAAAGTCTATAGCTAGAGGCAGGATAGGAACTAAATACAGTGGTACCTCGAGATACGAGTTTAATTCGTTCCGTAACCTTGAGGCGTGGGAAACTATGAGACACTCGAGTCGAGGTTAAACTGGATTACTTGTACCTCAACTGTTGCTCGTATTTCAAAGCAAAAATCGCTTGCTCGATGGCTCGTATCTCAAAAATCTTGTATGTTGGGGCACTCGTATCTCGAGGTACCACTGTACATACATACATACATGCATGCATGCAATAAAGGTGTACCTCTGAAATGATGGGAGCACTGAGGTATTGTATGGAGAAGAATAACAGCAGCTCTTCCTGGCAGGAAAATGGGGGCATGATTGAGAGGAGAATTGCAGTTGGACGTGGGGAATTTGGTTAGGAAACTTCTGCAGGAATTGAACAGATACACGAAGGAGGCTGAACCGAGGTGATGGGAAGGAGAACAGCGAGATCAGAGTGGAGAAATAAGTGTAAGAGGTATCTTCAGGACTTTGTGGGCAGAGTGTTGGGGGCTGCAGAGCATGTGAGTAAGGTTGGT
Source organism: Lasiurus cinereus (assembly GCA_011751065.1). Lineage (NCBI taxonomy): Eukaryota > Metazoa > Chordata > Mammalia > Chiroptera > Vespertilionidae > Lasiurus > Lasiurus cinereus. The sequence continues at coordinate 53,861,351 of JAAGEH010000480.1, forward strand.
AATTCTTGGAGGCATTCTGTGAACTTCTTGGGAGATGGCAGTGAAATTTAGCCCCCACTATTCACAGCAGTAATTTTGATAATGGACCTTTGATAATTGGCTTTTCCTCCTCCGCTTTCTCACTCTCTTCCATTCCTGACTCCTGTTTCCTGAGACCACCTCCCAGTGAAACCACCCACAGCGGAGTTTTCCCTCAGGCTCTGCCTCTGGCTGAATCCAAACAAAGACGTGGAGAAGGGGCATTCACTCCCAGCTTAGTGAACACTTGCCATGTGCTAGGCACTGAGCCAGACCCCAGGGACAGGAGGTGACAGGTGACTGCTGATGAGACAGCGAGTGGAAACAGTGGCCACGTAACTTTAAAGGAGGAAGACCTTCTATGTTAGCAAAAGTGGCAGAAAAAACGGGGAAAACAGGTAAGAGGCCAGTGGAAGAGGATCACCCTTCTAAGTCGGTGGTTTTCCCCCAGGAGCCGTCTAACATCTGAGGACAGTTTTAGGTATGAGATGTGGGTGGAGGGGGAGACACTGTTGCCACTGGCATCCAGTGGGTCGAGGTCAAGGATGCTGCTAAACACCCAGCAATGCCCAGGTCAGATCCCCGTAACAGAATCATCCGCCCTAAATGTCAACATTTGAGAAACTGTCCTATGAAGATTGCAAAGGAGCAGTATGAGGGGTGGGAGGAAATCCAGGAGGGTGGTGCTGAGAAAGCCGGGGGGCCAGCAGGTCAGCCCTGCAGAAGGGTCAGGAGATGTAGGAACCCATAACCATCCATTTAGTTGAGCAACGAGGACCTTCTTCGTTCAGCAGCGAATGGGGCAGCAGTTTGGAGAGGGGAAGGCAGTGAAGACAAGTACTGGCTCTTCCAGGAGCTTTGAGATGAAGGAAAGGGGGTGTTTGGATGCGCTACAAGGAGCTATAGACTGGAGAAAGGTTGGAAAGATGCTGTAGAGACAGACATCTGTACCTGGTGGTGGTGGTGGTGAGGGACCAGTAGGGATACAGGAAATGGGATGATGGATGGGAGAGAGAGCCCAGGGAGATGTGGGGTATAAAAACCCGGAGCACAGGCTCACTAACTTGGTCAGCTAGGGAAGCCTTCCTTCCGACGCTGGGAGGAGGCAAGGGCGGGCACAGGTCCACAGCCTGCTGAGGGGTTCCCCTGGGGCCTTTTTGTCCCTCAGCTCCCCCTGGGGAGATGATATGATTTAAAGAAGTGCAGACTGCGTGTGGGTCTGATGGCCAGGCAGTGTTTATTTTGGAAATTAAAATGAATTATTACTTATTGACTTAGTTAACTTTTGTATTTTGATCTGGTCCCATGAGAAAATTGGTACCACCTCCCGGGACTCACGCACAGTTCAGGCTGCTGACGGCTCCTGGTGCAGTGCTGGCAGCGCACAGCAGGGGGCGGCGTTGCTCTTCTTCATCTGTGGCTCGGAGCTGCTTGGAGATTTGGTGGAGGCTCTTTCCGTAAGCTAGGGTTTGGCAGGTTTTTGTTTGGTTTGTTTTGTTTTTTTCCATGACCCATAGTTGGACCTGCATTTTACATCAGTGTAGTTTACGCACATGTGTATTTTTCTAAGCAATACTTACCCTTACTGCATGGGTTCACTCTGATCTATTTCTAGTTTGTTCAATTCTTTTTTTTCTCCCCTCCAAATATATATTTTTATTGGTTCAGAGAGGAAGAGGGAGGGACAGAGAGAGAGAAGCATCAGTGATGAGAATCATTGATCAGCTGCCTCCTGCACGCCCCCCAACTAGGGAGAGAGCCTGCAACCCGGCATGTGCCACTGAGCCTTGCTGATCAGGGTCACCCCAATTTTTAAAAATGTTATTTTTAAAGTGAATGTTGCAAAGTTACCCTTTGAGCACAGGTTATGAAGTTTGTTCAATTCTGTCTAACATTTGGCGATTGTAAAAGAGCTGCTCACACCACCAATAGATGGAGACCTGTGTTCACAAACCCTCTGGGAGTCTAAGTGGGCGAGTGTGTGTCTGAGGGGGAACTTGGGGTCCCTGAGGAAAGGGCCTCTCGGGATAGCAGTGAGAAGTGGGGGCTTGGGAGACAGGCTCAGCCTCTTCTCCATCGGTAGCTGAGCGACGTGCTCCACCCTCTGAAAAGACAGCACTGGGTATAACAGCTCCTTCCCACTCAGAAACAAGATCGCTGCAGAGTGCCCGTCCCCGCGGACGCCTGCCCGGATCTCAGGTTCAGTGGTCCGACATGTGTTGACACCTGTTATCAAAGACAACTGAGCAGGAAGCTGGGGGCCAGGCTGAAGTGGCTGAGGAGCGCGCAGGCAGTTACCCAGATGTGATAAGAGGGGAGGTGGTGCTTGGCGCTGGGCGACCTGGGACACGTGGGCCCCCGGAAGACCCCTTAGCTCAGTGGCTAAAACCTCGATGTACAGGATCAGAAACCCCAGGGATGGGCCCGGCTGTCTTTCTCAATCAGCCCTCCCGCTGATGCTGATGCCAATTCTAATTTGAGAATGGTTGCCAGTGGTTACCAGAGTTTGCTGTACTTTACAGTCATCTGGGGGCACCCCGTCCCAATTTAATCACAGTGTCTGGGAAGGGACACAGCACCAGTTGTTTTTACAAGAGATTCCAAGGTGACTCCAACAGGCAGCCAACTTGGGGACCCAGGCCCCCACCCAAATCTGGGGTGTGGGGCCCCGAGAAAGCGTCCTCCAGGGTGTCATGTAGGCAGAAGCCTCACATGCACTGGGGGCTTGCCAGGGAGCACGGGGTGGAAGGGGATATGGAGGCTGAGGGGCCGCTGGTGCCACAGGAAGTAGAGGAACTGTCATCTGGTGGTGAAGAAGCGGGTTCTAGAGACAAGCCTAGGGGTGCAAGTCCCGCTGCGCCCTTATAGCTGGTGTGGCCACGGCAAGTGGCTCAACCCCTCTGTTCCTCTCCACATGGGTTCCCCTGGAAATGTTAGCCTGGCCAGCATGGCTCGGTGATTGAGCATCGACCTATGAACCAGAATGTCATAGTTTCATTCGTAGTCTTTCCCCAGTGGGGGCATGCAGGGAGCAGCCTATCAATCATTCTCTTTCATCATTGATTTTTAAAAAAATATATTTTATTGATTTTTTACAGAGAGGAAGGGAGAGGGGTAGAGAGTTAGAAACATTGATGAGAGAGAAACATCCATCAGCTGCCTTCTGCACACCCCCTACTGGGGATGTGCCCACAACCAAGGTACATGCCCTTGACTGGAATCGAACCTGGGACCCTTCAGTCCGCAGGATGACACTTTATCTACTGAGCCACACCAGTTTCAGCCATCATTGAAGTTTCTATCTCTCCCTCTACCTTCTGCTCTGAAATCAATCTTATATAATAAAGAGGTAATGTGCAAATGGTCATTACACCGTGATGCGCACCGACCAACAGCCAGAGGCGGGGGCAGCGAGCTTCGTGGGGCAGAGAGCTATGAGCGATGGTGGGCCGTGCTGCCAGCTTAGGCAAGCGTCAGCGAGCTACGCGCATGCGGATTCGTGTGCAGGGCTACTAGTAAAAATACATTTTTTTAAAAAAAGAAGAAATGTTATTTACTACTGTTGGGATGGGGTTGTGATTATAAATGGAGCTAAAGGCCCAGAGATGAGCAAGGGAATGGTGGGAACTTAGTGTGACACTGGAGAGAAGGGGAGCAAAGTCCCAGAGGGCTTTGTGACCACGCTCTGGATGGAAGGCTCCACTGGAGAGCCAGATGTGGGCAGCCCCGTGCAGGTATGTGTGGAGAACTGAGAGCAACAGGACTGGAGGACCCTGATCAGGGAGGGGCTGGCTGCTACAGACGGGCCAGATGTGACGGTGGCCCACCTGGCAGAGGGGTGACAGAGGGAGAAATAGGTCGGACTTGGGGATGAGGAAATGTCATGTTTCTGGGGTGCACAAACCAGGTGGTCTGGAGTTGGGGTACACCCCTCTACCCCCAGCCCCACCAGGTTTCTCTTTGTTCTATAGATAGAGGCCCCACCCCTCCCTGCACACATCCTTCCCAGGGACTGTTTGAGTGTTTTGGGGTCACTCCTTGGTTGAGGACAATGAAGGCCCATCACCCAGGCTCCATCTTGTCACTCAAATGTCTGAGGCACCTTCTCCAGGCCTGTGTCCGTGCCTCTGCCTTTCCTTCTCATCTCTCAGAAGCCTGCTCTCCATCCCTCCCCTCCTCCTCCCACGCTGGAAGCCCGCCTCACCACGGCGACGGTCCTTGCAGGGACAGCCGTAGGGATGTGCCACTCCACCCTGTCACCAGGCCTGCACCCTGGCCAAAGAAATAAAAGCACCTGCCGGCCAAGGAGGGTCTCCATGCCGATGCCCAGAGTATGTTGCCAAACAGACGTGGGGGTGAGGCCCTGCCTGGGTCGGGAGGAAAACACAGAATTTAATTACCAGCCAGGAAGGCCTAGTTGGGAATTAGATTATCCGAATTATCAGCTGGGGCCTCAGCCTGTAGGGGCTCCCTGGGAGAGATCAGAAGTTGGGAAATTCTCCCAGGGTCTCAGGGGGTCGGGTCCATCCCTCTGGCTTCTGCAATGTGGTCCGTCCTTTATCCTGCAGCGAGAGCTGGAGACTCCTGGGCCGTGCATCCTGCCCCGCCCCCTCCAAGGCAGCTTCTTCCAGCGCCTGCTGGTGGAGACGACGCTGCCGGCACCCAGCTTGGGCTGGGACCGAGCATTGGGTAAGAAAAGCCTTTGGCCGAGACCGGTGTGGCTCAGTGGATAGAGCGTTGGCCTGCGGACGGAAGGGTCCCAAGTTCGATTCCGGTTGGGGGCACATACCTTGCTTGCGGGCACTTCTCCAGTAGGGGGCGTGCAGGAGGCGGCTGATCGATGTCTCTCCCTCATCGATGTTTCTGACTTTCTATCCCTCTCCCTTCCTCTCTGTAAAAATCAATAAAAA
>JAAGEH010000480.1:53872798-53902003 GCA_011751065.1 Lasiurus cinereus
TATATATATCATAGTTAAAAACAGAGAAAGTACCTCTCTGTGTATAGGAAGAAAGGAGCAGCGTAGAGCTGATCACAGGTGCGGGCCCACTGGCCACACTGCCCCCGTATCAGTGCGCTTGACAGAGCCAGTGTGAGATTCAGACTTTGAACAGCTGAAAGGAAATTTACAAACCACTTCTGAATGTTTCTTATGGGAATAAAAAGATTGGATTTATTTAACATGTGTATTTTTTGTGTGAAATCACTTGAACAGTGGAATGGTACAGAGCCATTCCACGGGGGACCTGAACCAGGTGGAAAAGAAGGAACGAGAGTGGAGAGTCGTGCACACTCTGCTCTAGAGAGTTATCATGAGGGAGAGGATTCCTAGAGCCTAAATGACGCTGGAACCTTCCATAGAGCAAACGGGAGCCATAGGTACGAGCCCTCACTGAGGCTTTGCCTGGTAGGTGTGGTCAGGGGCTGTGAATCCAGTAGACTTCCTGAAGGAGGTGAGTGCTAGAAGCCAGGGCCACACAGCCAGAGGCTGACGAGGCTGAGCAGGAAAAACGTTCTCTGGAAGTAGGGGCAGCTGATGGGGACCTCTGGACCTGAGAGGGCAGGTAAGACCATTCTTCCCGGCACACTCTTTTTTTTTTTTAAAAAAAATAATGTTATATTGATTTTTTTACAGAGAGGAAGGGAGAGGATACAGAGTTAGAAACATCGATGAGAGAGAGACTTTGATCAGCTGCCTCTTGGGATGTGCCCACAACCAAGGTACATGCCATTGATGGGAATCGAACCTGCGACCTTTCAGTCCACAGACTGATGATGCTCTATCCACTGAGCCAAACCGGTTTGGGCCCGGCACACCCTCTTAAGGAGCCTTTCCCTGCACCACTGAAAGGGAGTGAGCCATGGGCTGGGCTGCTGCTGGGCCTGCCATGTTCCCCAGGCTCTGCAGGAGTTGGATCCCTAGTGCACGTGTGGAGGGTAGGCTGGGTGTCCCGTTGAGCTGCCAGTTTGCACGCACTCCTGTGTCATGGGTGCATGTGGGGGGTAGTCAGGGTCCAACCTGGCCAATGATGACAGCCCCAGTTTGCAGTTTTGTTCACCAGAAAACGTGGAGGTCCTGTCCAGCAAAGCCCAGGCCAGGACTCCGGAGGGCAGGCTCAGCTTTCAGAGGCCATGGTCAGCAAGGGAAAGGCTGGGGTATTATGACTCCGACAGGCCCATGAAAGGAAAAGGGTTCAGGGTCCCAAGTACCTGGAGGGGTGGCCAGCCCTCCGAGTGTGAGTGGAAATGACACGTGTCACTTCTAGGCTGGCGCTTTTAAGCTGTGTGCTTCCTCCAGGTTCTTTCTACCAGGCAGTTGCATGCAATAAGGCCTCGGTCACGGATGCAGGAGCCACAAAAGAGAAAGAGCCTGGGTGCCTGCCTCTGTGCCTGGGATTTCTATTGGTTCAGGCCTCTGTGTATCTGGGGTGTGTTTATCCCAGCAGTTCCTCTGTCCCCACTATCCTCCAGCCTTTCTCTGTCTGCAGCTGCTCGCATCCTATCTCTCTGGGGTCTCTCTCAACTTATGTCCCCATAGCTGCTACGGACCCTCCTCAATGAACACACCGTGCCGAGTGCGGGATCCCTGCTCTTTCCTTATGTAGCTCACACTCCCCACTGCCTTTCCAGCTTCTCTAAATTCCACTCAACTTTCATAGTCTGGTTCAAATCTCCACGTCTGCCCCTGGCCATTTCAGGAAAGGCCTCTGACAGGTCCGACCCTCCCGGCTCAGCCGGTCCATGAGTCCCCCTCCTTTCCTGGCAGAGAGGAAGGGAGACAAGTCTGTTCATTGCTTCTTTGCCTCTGTATCTGTCCCCCCGCCCCCACCTCCCCACCGCCTGATTATTTTCTTTAAAAAACATCTTGCCTCTGCAGGCTAGAAATAAACTTATAAGAACAAAAAATGTTTGAGTCCCAGTTTCAATATCCAACAGTTCCTTATGTGTACACATCAGCAATGGTATCTGGATGGTGGACACATGGTGGCAATGCAGGTCCGACCCTCTCTGATTTGGTCCTAGGCCTCCTGTAGCGATGCTCAGCTGCTGACAGCTCGCATGGCCAGGCGTCGTCAGCGTCTTCCATCTCTGGACTGTTTCTCCTCTTGTCTTCCTGGTTGGCACAGACCTGTCAGTTCTTCTCTGTTGCAGGAGTCCACTTGGTCTTGGAGTTGGTTTCTGAAAGTATATAAACATATTCTCGACCAAGAGTTAATAAAGGAATCTTTCTATAAAATTGACTTGGGGTCCTTTTTGCCCAAAGAATTTTCCTTTGGCTTAAGGCAGGGAAGATTGGAGGGGGGCGGGGGCTTGTAAGAGATCAACAGAAGGACTTATATGCATGTATATAAGCATAGCCAATGGATGCAAGACACTGGGGGAGAGGGGACAGGTGAGGGCATGAACTGGGGGGTGAGGAAGGGCAAGGGGAGGTCAATAGGAAGATAAAAAAGAAGACATATATACTACTATTTGTAATACTTCAAACAATTTAAAAAAGGAGAGAAAAAGGATAGCAAAAAATAAATATAACAAAATTAAAAAAAAAAAAAAAGAATGTGGCTCCTCCACAGCCTGGGGTGGTGGGAGTCTCCGCTGGCAGAGGAAAGGCGAGAGCTAATTTTAACTGCAGACCCACAGGTTGCAGGCACGGAGGAAACATGACCTCGCGGTAATGGATTACATTTCTCTTGGGGGCTCCTGGGCACGTGCCCCATGCAGCACGCTCTTTCTTGTTCTTCCTCATTCTCTCTCTCTCTCTCTCTCTCTCTCTCTCTCTCTCTCTCTTCTCTCTCTCTCTCTCTCTCTCTCTCTCTCTCTCTCTCTCTCTCTCTCTCTCACACACACACACACACACACACACACACACACACACACACACCCAGGTCTTCAGGCCCACAAGGCCAGTTGTGTCTGCAGCAGCTGAGCCCACTCCCCATTAGTCTAACCAACTGGGTAAGTAAGAGTGCTTGTAGCGGCTGGCAGGGGCCTTGGCTGAGCTCGGGCCAGCCAGAAGTATGATTCCATGAATGGACATGGGAGTGGCCCACGAAGAGGGCGGGGTAGGAGGGGTCTGAGTGTGGTTTGTAAGTAAATGGATCAGAGGTACTGGAAAGGACCCTGGAGCCCGAACTACCTCCTTCTATCCCCCACTCTTTCTCCACCTTTCTGTATCTTACCGTTCTGATAGCTTCCTAAAGGTGACCTCCTCTGTGAAGCCTTCCTGGATTCCACAGTCAGCAATGTTTCTTCTAACTTTTCGTGTCTCGATTACAGCTTTGAGGATGATGTGTCAAACTCTTCTCTTCTTCTAAACTTGACTGTTCCAGATGTAGAACCCTTAGGATGGTGGCTAGCACAGAGAAGATAGAAGCTACATACTCATAATAAAAGGAGATACCATAACATATAAAGAACATTTAAAAACTGAAGGAAAAATATTTAAAACTCTAGAGACAAATGGGCAAAAGGTATGAACACACACAATAATTAAAATAGTATAAAAATATTGAGAGAGTTGCTCATTAAAACTACACTGAGATGTCATTTCTCATTCCTAAAATTGGCAAACCGTCAATATCTTGACAAGCTCTTGTTTGGCGAGGTTGCAGGGAAATAGGCCATCTTAAATATTGTGGGTGGGGATGCATAACACCCCATGGAGAGCTGTCAACACCCCGGAAAACCATAAGTACATATACTCTTCCACCCAGCAACCCCGTACAGGAGCTTGCCCGGTCTGTGCACCTCCACAATGTAAAAATACTTGAGGATCCTGGGATCATGGCAGCATGATCTGTGATCAGAATAGAAAACTATCTGAACGTCAAGAGATGGGCTGAACAAAGTAGGGAACAGCCACTGGGCCACATTCCCCAGATTGGATAACGATGCTGTGATTACATGCAAGAATATTCTTGTTCTTAGGAAATCCATACGGAAGTCTCCTTGCAACCTTTCCTAAATAAATTTGGAATTATTTCAAAATTAAAGTAAAAAAAAAGAAAAAGAAACAAGCCCTTAAACCAAACAATGGACACTGTGCTAAGACTTTCATCGTTACCTCCTCTCATCTCCACAACACTGAGACAGGAACTCCTCCGTTCCCACTTTACTGAGGAGGAGACTGGGGCTCAGTGAGGTCACATCACTTGCCCAAGGTCATGCTATTGGCTATTTTGGGGAATAGTTTGAATCCAGGTCTGCCAAACTCTGAAATCTTGTCCTTACCCACCGCCTCTTCCAAATGTTGAATGAATGAAGAACCAAGGTTCCAGATAGCATGGCCAGGAGTTTTCTCTTCTTGGTGCCTCCGTGGCCACGTCTTTAGAATAATTCCCTGCCTCGCTGGTGTGTGTGAGAGGCCGCAGGGACATCTGTGCATGTGGTGTGACAAAGAGGAGAACCCTTCTCAGCATGTTTCAGGGGTTGTGACTTAGCCAGGAGGAGAACACAAGGGACTCTGGAGACAGAATGAGGCCTTTCTCGAGGACAGCGAGACTGGAGTGATGTGGCCAAAAGCCAGGGAACACCTGGAGCCGCCAGAAGCCGGAAGAGGCAAGGAAGGATTTTCTCCCAGATCTGGAGGGAGCACCACCCTGTGGACACCGTGCTCTTGGACTTGGAGCACTGTGAGAGAATTAAAGGTCTCCGTGTTAAGCCACTAGGTCGACATCATTTATTACCGCAGTCCTAGGAATCACAGAGCGGGCCAGGAGGCTTTAAGGACGCCTCTCTCCAGAAGCTGCACCCCTCCCCGCGGCGGCCTCCAAACCGCACTGTTCTCATGCAACAGAGGTCACCCTCCACCTCCCACCTCCTGGGTCCCCTCGTGGGTGTCAGCCCTGCACAGGGAGAAGGTAGGGCTCCAGGCTTGAAAGGGTCTGGAGCCCTGGCCCCAGCTGTGAGGAGGAGCAGCTGTGTAAGCAGCTGAGGCTCTGAGGATGGCCCTGCGAGCAGGAGAGAGAGGCCTAATCCGCTCTGCTCTGCCGGGGCATCTGGCCAGCTGCCGGCCAGCAGCAGAGAGGGGGTGAAAGCAGGGTCCGCAGGACTGGTCAGGAGCCCAAAAGAGGAGCAGGGGAGGTGAAGTCAGACCACCTCTCACCTCCCCATCTGGGCCTTATCTCTCCTGACCACAGGCATCTGTTTCCCCAGAGGGCCTTCCCTTCCTCCCCCAGCCTTCACTCAGCCTGGCCCCGTCCCTCTCATCACTTTTAAGAGGATCTCATAAACTTGTTCTTTCCTGGGCTTAATTACAAAGCGTTCCCTCCCAGGGCACGTATAGTTTTAACTGGGGGGAGGGAAGGCTGCCTCAAGAGCAGGGTGGAATTTCACATACTATGCCCAGTTCCTGGGGACCCATCTTAGGGCAGCCCCTCACACCCCTCCCCACGGGAGGAGGAGTGGTCCTCCATCGTGCTCATCCCACACTCCTAACGTCTGGGGTTCCTGCATAGATGCGCATACGATCTGTGAGACCCCGAGGTAGCTTTTGCTAGGCAGCTTTTGCTAGGCAGCTTTCTGTGATTGAAGCCCCTGTCTGGATTCACTGATGAGGGAAGCAGACCCCTGGAAGGCGGGAAAGAAGAATGGCAGGGAGAGAGGAAGGAGGAAGAGAAAGAGTCCCAAATAAACTTCATTTTTTTTTTTTTTCATGTCAACTGGGCTAGCACTGGGTCCAAGAAAACAGGAGACGTTGGGCGATGGCTGGGACATGTTTGCGTTCGCATTTCCTGTGGCTGTCCTCTTTCCCCACCATTTCCAGCCATGCTCCTCTGACTCACCTCCTCAGCTCACACGCTGCTGCTGGGCTGCCTTCATGTCCTGGGACCTCACATGCAGCACTCGTGTGGCCACAGGCGATATGCAAGCTCCCTGAGGCTCCGTGCCTTATCTATAAAAGGGGGGCAAGAGTCCCTGCCTCAGAGGATGGCGGAATGAAGCAGGATAATGCACGCTGACTGCTGGGAAGGGCACCAAGGGTCTAGTGGAAGCCCCAGAAATCCAGGTTTTCGCAGCGGTTCTCAACCTGTGGGTCGCGACCCCTTTGGGGGTCGAACGACCCTTTCACAGGGGTCGCCTAAGACCATCGGAAAATGCAGATATTTACATCACGATGCATAACAGTAGCAAAATGTCATGGTTGGGGGTCACCACCACATGAGGAACTGTATGCAAAGGTCGCAGCCTTAGGAAGGTTGAGAACCACTGCCCTAGAGGCTCATCAGTTTTATCGATCTGTTCAAAAATCACCTGTTGGGTCCATGGATCTGATCTGTTGTTTTTCTGTGTTTGGTTTTATGGATTTCTGCTCTTTATGATGTCTTTTCTTGTGCTTGCTTTGGGTTAATTTGCTCTTTTTTTTTCTTCTAGTTTATTAAGGTGAAAGCTTAGACTACTAATTTGAGATTCTCGTTCTTAATAAAAACATTTAGTGTTATAACTTTCTCTCAAAGCCCTACTTTAGCTGCATTCCACAGACTTTAATATCTTGAGGTAGAAAACCATTTAAATGGCAATAAGATACTTTAAAACAGCTAGTGATGGGAATTGGAAAATAAAGGCTCAGACGCAGACTGCAAGGTGGCTTAGGGAGCTGAGACCACTGGCTGTTGGGAGTGGGTGAGCAAGGCTTTACTGACTGCAGTGGGCCTTCGAGATGGTGTGGCAGAGGCTGAAGATGGCCTGGCCAATATCCATCCCACCCTCTTCGCTCATCACTGAATCCTGAGCAGCGTGCCCAGTTGAAAGACTACATTTCCCAGCCTCCCTTGCAGTTAGATGTGGCCAGGAGCTCAGCTTCTATCAGTGAGATGGGATGTGGAACTTCTAGAAAAGGTTCTTAAAAAGAAGTGACTCATGGAGGATGTGTTGCCTCCTTCTTCCTGCTTCCTGGTGGTTATCTTGGTCCATGGGGCAACCTTGGGTATAGACTGTGCACACTGAAGATGTGCAGAGAAATAAAGAAAGAAAAAAAGAAAGAAAGAAAGAAAGAAAGAAGGAAAGAAAGAAAGAAAGAAACCAGAAGGAGCTTGGGTCCCCAATAACCTTATGGAGTGACCATGCATCATCGCTGATGGCACCTGGACTGGAGGATTTGCTGCCAGCCCCAGCAGAAAGGCCACTAGGCATGTCCAGCCTGGCTCAGCTTCCCCTTCCCTCTGAGGGACCCTCTCATGGGAGGGGGCCCTCCGGCTCCTGCTCCTTTCTGTGCTCTGGTCACAGGTCACCCACTGGAGAGTGCTGGTCAGGGGACCGGGAGGACCCAGAGCCATGAACTGCAGGGCCCATGAATGCTGCTCTCTGCATGGCACCCAGACCCAGTGAGGAACTCAGCCTGGCCCCCCATTTTCACACTCTCTGCCCTCTCCACCTTCCCTGGGATGGAGGGGAGTTAGGACGGCTCTACAATGAAGTGCCGAGGACTGAGGGTCCGGTGGTGGAAGAATCTGGCTCTGCAGCCAGAGTTTGGGATTGTAGCCCAGCTCCTCCACATCCTGGTTCTGTGACCTCATGCAAGTGATTTAACCTCAGTGCCTCAAAGTCCACCCTGTCTATAATATACAGCCCCGTAACAGAGCTCAGTCATGGGGTGGAAGAGTGGTGGTTGAGTTAATAGTGTCAAGTTCTCAGAACAATGCTGGCACCTACTGGAGGAAGGAATTCTGGGAGAATTAATCTTTCCCTCCCCCTTGTGTCCTGTGACCTCTGGGATACGTAGGTCAGTTCCGGGGAAGGCAATTGGCCAAGTCTTTTGCTTCAATGAGTCTGAGCTCAGTGTACTGCTTAACACATGCAGTGTGGCTTGGAATTATGAACCTTTGGATAGCAGGTTTTTAGGATGTGTGTGTGTGTGTGTGTGTGTGTGTGTGTGTGTGTGTGTGTGAGAGAGAGAGAGAGAGAGAGAGAGAGAGAGAGAGAGAGAGAGAGAGGCAACTTGATGTCCATCAAAACTTTGTGCTTCTGCTTCCTTGGTCTATAGTTGTCACTAGAAATGCCTGGATAACAATTTCAGACCTTTCCTCTCTCTTCATTTCTATGGAGGCATGTGACTAGTTCTTGAAAATGGCTCTGAATAGAAGTGGTGGCTCTATAAGTGTTGGCTGTTAAGAAGCAGGTATGTCTTCTCCTTGCTCTCCTTCCCACCTGCCAAGAGGAGGTTGGCAGGTTGGCAGAAGACTGAGACCTGAAATCACCAGATGGGAAGGGCTAGCTAGAAACTCTCACTGCTGTGTGCGGACTGAGTGCCTGTGCCTCCAATTCATATGTTGAAGTCTTAACCACCATGTGATGGTGTTGGGAGGTGGGACCTTTGGGAGGTAATTAGATTGTAAGAGTGCACCCTTGGTGGATGAGATTAGTGCCCTTTTAAGAGGAGACATGAGAGAGATGATATCTCTGCTGTGTGAGCTCAGTGAGAAGACAATAGTCTACCAACCAGGAAGTGTGTTCTCACCAGACATGGAACCTGCCAGCACTAGATCACAGGACTTCCCAGCTTCCAGAATTGTGGGAAGTAAATGCTTGTTGTTTAAGCTACCCAGTCTGTGGTGTTTGGTCTGAGTTGACTAAGACCCCCGCTATGACAAGGAGGGATACAGTCTAAAACATTTGAGGCAGCTAACATTACTCTAACTGACATGGACGAAGCTGGAGGTTAGGGAAGGCTTCACAGAGAACTTCAAACCTGAGCCAGGTTTGCAGGATGAGTAGAAATTGCAGGGGTGGAGTCAGGGTGGGAGGAAGAGGAGGACAGATTTCAGCTCAATATGAGAAAGAATTGCTGGCCTTACATACTTTCTGTTTGTGAAGCTTCTTGGTCTTGGGAGCATGTAAGAGAGACTGTTAGGGATGTAACCGTGGGTGGCCATCAGCTCCGTCCTTGAAGAAGGAATGGTGGGGTATTGCACATGGTTGCCCAGAGCATCCCACACCTTTCTTCCGGGCTCTCAAGCCTGGAGGGAGAGCCCGCTATTAACTACCCACAATGACCACGTTAATTGGATATACCGAGCAGCCACCTACAGTTCCCAACGTTGTGACCAGGCAGTGTTCCAGAGATCTCTGTGTGAACCAGTTGTTTGGAACTCAATACATTTCCCCATAGAAACCAAGTTATAAATGGTGGTTGGTTTCTCAGGCCAGCCCACAAATTTCTGTTTAACTCATAATGTTCCTGAAGTTTATCATTAACAGTGCAATGTTAAAAGCACTTGGTCAACATTTAAAGGGGGGTTTATGGGAACCTGGCTCTGGAGTTCAGCTATGCCTCTCCCTTCTAAGTGGCATCAGGAGGCTGGGGGCTCCTTGGGGAGCTGGGGGGTGGGGCAACTATTTTGTGTGCCAGTAACTCCTTACTTCTCCCCCATGGTGGGTGGACAGAGGGCTCCATGCCCCAGAGGTTCTGAATTGGGGAACAATGGGCCGAGTCCCCACAATGAAATAGGGCAGAGGTAGGAATTCAGACACAAATACCTCTCCTCACCTCGTTGGAGCAGATCAGTCAGGGTGCCTGCACACACTCAATGGCCCTGCTCAGGGAAGTAACTGAACACTGAATGGTCCAGGCAGGCCCCAGACTGCAGGGGGCTTATGTGCAGGCCACTTGGTGACCATCTGGCTGGAAGAGCTCAGCCCATCAGGAGCGATGGAGGTATGGCGAACCATTTGCCTGGCTGCCTTCAGAATTTGGAGTGTGGAATAGAGAGGGGCCAGGTCAACTGGGAAAGACTGGAATGGAGATATACACTCATCAGCCAGAGTTCCAGGGTGCAAGCAACAGTCACTGGGTGATTAAATAGGAAAGAAGTTTCTAAACAAACAACCAAAAACACAAAACAAAAAACAATGTAGAAGTCTCTGTTAGTGCTCTGACCAGACCCCCTTGCATTCTGTTAATGGGACAATGCACAGAGCTCTGGCCACAGGGACAGGCGTGGCCTGTGTGCAGGACAAACCAGAAGTGCTAGAGGGTTCATGCCCCTGAAAGCAGCTCTCAAACTATGATGGATGGAGAGTTGGTGAATAAATACTCCAGCTCTCTGCGGCATGTCCTACAGAGTCTCTCAGACTCCCCACAGGGTCGAGCTCCAGTTGCCCCAAGTGGCAACTACTGATAGCTTGATATAGCAGTTCTCTATTGCCATGGAACAAACCATCCAAAAATGGTGTGAAACAATAATATTTGATGATTTCTCATGACTCTGTGGGTTGGCTGGCAGCTCTTCTGCTTTCTCACCTAGCTCCCTCCTGCACCTGCATTCGGTGGAGGTTGACAAGGTAGAGGGTCCACAGCAACCTTGCTCATGTGTCTGGGAGTTGGCTGGGTGGCTCAGTTCCCCTTTGTGTGATCTCTCATTCTCCACTCGCCTAGACCAGCTTTCTTATGTCTAGGCAACCCAGGAAACTGCCTCCCCCTTTGTCCTGTCCCATGCGTCACATTTCCTGATCATCATGTCGCTTTTCTTAAGTGGCTTAGGTGAGTCTTGGTTTCTTTCCACCAGAGGAGACCAGCTAGCAAAGCCCAAGCTCCTGTGTACATGGCACCCATTCTATGGGGTCAGTTGTCCTTTGTAGGTCTGGAATTGGGACCAAAAGACCTCCTACAGAGAGGGGGCTTTCCGGGGTCCCAACCGTCCCTCACCAAGAGGCTGCCTGCTTTTGTGCAGTCGTCTTTGCCTTGGCCCTAACGGGTGGCTTCTGTGACACAGTACCAGCACCCATTGGGTTCTCATGAGTATGTTATGCTTTATTTTGGATGGCTACCTGGCTTTTCGGTTCATTCATAAGTTGTATATGTTGGAAACATTCACCCTCTTAGGGAAAAGCACAGACCGAAAGCTATTAAATGAGAGCAAATTTGTGAGTCTTTTTACAGTGTTTACAAGTCAGTCAATCAGTCAAATCAAACACTGGAACAATTCCCAAGCCATAGCCTTACATATTGCTATGCTTGTATTTGTTTAGCTTAAAAAGTATAGATGACATATACACACATTTTTAAAAGTTACTAAAAGGCTTATGACATAATGTGGTGGTTAATTCCCTGCTCTATCCAGTTCTCTTCCTATGAGGCAACCACCAGACTCCATTACCTATTTCTTCTGGAATTTACCGATCTCTATATGTATATCTGAAGAATATACCTATGCTGTTTGCCATCTTTTGGTTGCTTAATTATAGGCATAACCTATTAATGTCTTATTGTGATATTTGAGGCTTTGTGCCCTTACACCAGTATTCTCTCTCCTTCCCTTCACCCATCCTCCCAATATGGCTATTTTACAACGTTTGTTTAAATCAACATTCAGAGTCTAGTTACTATGCCTATTATGCTTAAAGATTATTCACAGCTGAGCATTGTAATGCATGCTATTGTTTCCTTTTTTGCTTTTGTTTTTCCTGAAGTTAATAATTGTTTTGTTGTTTTCATCTGCTCCACTTTCTTTGCACCCATGGCATCTTCTTCCCACAGCAGACTCTTCCATAGGTCAACCCTAGGAGGTAACCTGCCATTTCCAGTTGTTTTTCCCTGGAGGTGTCCCTCCTGGAGACTTTCACTTTCCTTCAATCTGGACTTGCTGTTCTCTCTGCCATCCAGTTTTCATCCTGAGCCTTCACTTTGCTGTCATCTTTAAAATTCCCTTTCCCTTTCTTTTGGGTCAGGGGTCTGTGTGTCCTGGATCTCATGGCTTTCTCTTCCTTGGTTCACTCCCTTGCTTTGGCAAAGCATATTTTCAGGCGAACAGTGTGATCTAACAGCAGAGGGCATGATGATGATCCCTCCAGTCTGGACTGACTGCCCTCTGAGGCTTCGCCCCATTGTCCGCCATGAAATTCATTTGCCTTTTCTCTCCGTTGGATCTCCTGTTTCCTGCATCCCTCTTTCTTGATGTTAGTGGTGAATAATTTGTACAGTTTCTTAAAAAAGGGTCTTGAGTGGTAATTGGAGACTTTGCACAGCTGAAAACAAACAAACAAAACACTCTACCAACTTTTTAAAAAATATATTTTTATTGATTTCAGAGAGGAAGAGAGTGGGAGAGAGAGATAGAAACATCAATGATGAGAGAGAATCACTTATAAGCTGCCTCCTGCACACCCCACACTGGGGATTGAGCCCATGACCCAGGCATGTGTTCTGACCAGGAATCGAATCATGACCTACTGGTTCATAGGTCAACGCTCAGCCACTGAGGCATGCCAGCTGGCCCAACTTTATTGATAATTTGTTTGGATAGAGAATTCTGGGTTATCTTTTTGTTTGTTTGTTTTTTAGAATGAGGAGGGTCTTGCTTCATCTTCTTGTCTACTACTATGGATGCTGAGAGGTTCAAGTCCATTGGGACCTCTCATATGGGACCTGTGCCTTTCTCCCTGGAAGTCTGAAAGGTTTCCCCTTGTCCTCAATGTCCTGAAAATTTCCAGTGACGTGTGTTGGAATGGAACTGTTTTTAGCCACTACACTGGAGGCTCGGTGGGCTATTCAGTCTGCACGGTGCAGAATTGTGTAAAAGACCCTGGGTTGCCTAGACATAAGCCTGGGAACTACATGTAAGCTTAGCTTCCTACAGTGCCACCAGCTTCCTCTCTCCCACCCTTTCCTACTGGAGCCCTGAGGTACATCTACAAATTCCCTCAGACTTCAAGGTCACCGGGGGCTGAGCAGTTGGCATTACCCAGCAACTGCAAACGTCAGGGACCCTGAATCCAATCTGCCTGGTGCCCAGGAGCCTGCTATTTCCCCCCTGACAAGGCTGCTTTCCCACAGTGACCCTTAGTGAGGGTGGGGGTCCCTCCACTGAAACCAGGCTCACACTGGGGCCCAGCAGTACTCTGTCCCCAACACGCTTCTCCAGAGCATGCTTGAGAGTCAGGGACTCTCAGCCCTTGTCTGCATGTCTCTTCTTCTGTGTGTGTGTTTCTCTTTATCTTTTTCCAGTAAAGACTCTTCCTCACCATTTACTGGGAGATGTTGTGTAATTCTTCTTGAACCCTGGTGCACGTCAGAAGTGAAGACCCAGAAGGACCCGTGTTTATAACAGCCCTATAACTCATGTTCTTCCGGTGGGGAAAGAGCCTTAAATTATTTTGAGAATGATTTAATCATCACCATTTGCTCTGTGTGTCTCCAGCTTCAACACCCCCTCCCCCACCACCTCCCCATGCTGGAGCGCCTGCGTTTTCCTTGTATTTGTCTCTTTGTCTCCTTTCTGGAAGATTCCCTCAACTTGATCTTCCAACCCTTCACTGTCTCACATGTCTGCTCTTGTGTTTTTTTTTTATTTCCAAGAACTCTTTTTTTTTAATGTGTGTGTTCTCTAAATGTTTCTTTTTAAAATAACATTCTGTTCTTAGTGTGCAGCATTTTCACTTATTTCTCTGGGGGATATTAATGATCTTAAAATTTGTTTTTTCTTCTTCCTGCACAGTGTCTGCTGCCTCCAGGTCACTTGGTCTCGGTATTAGGGAGGCTTTTCTGGGAAGCCTGGTAACCGTTGGGTGTCTGTTTAGGATTGAGGATGGTGATGGGGAGGAGGGACCAAAACGATGATGGTGGTGCGTGGGGTACTTTGACTTTAAGCGTCACTATAGGATGATTTTGATGGGCCCTTTGCTGGGGAGTCAGTGTTTTTTTTTTATAAAATTAAGTTATATCAGAGTCAATGTCTTTTTTAAAATTAAGTTTTAAAGAGAGGAAATTGTGGGGGGTAGGGGAGAAAGAGAGAGAGAAAGAGAGAGAGAGAGAGAGAGAGAGAGAGAGAGAACACATCAATTTGTTGTTCCACTTAATTATGCATTCACTGGTTGATTCTTGTATGTCCATGGGACAACTCTCTAACCAGCTGAGCTACCCTGCCAGGACTCGGTCAATGCCATTATTTCGGTAGTTTCTTTTGGATGGTCAAATGCCCAGAGGGCTCTTTTCTGATCTCCTGTCTGGAGGGCAAATGTGGGGTGCCAGGGTTGTGGAGGCCGAGTTGGAGAGAACTTGGGGTGGGGGCACTAACAAATTCTCTGCCTAAAGACTCTGTGATATCTTCTGTAGAAGATAAACCTGAGACTCCCCGCGCTGATGGAGAGAGGGGCCGGATGCCCAGCATGGTGGATACCCTACATTCTCCTAATTTCCAGCAGCTCCTTACTCCCAGTTCCAAGTTCCCAGTTCCTCGCAGGATGCTCTTGAGCCCTCTGAGGACTCAGCAGTGGAATCGAATCCTTCCTTGGTTTTTCTCTCATCAACTTAGGATTCAGCTCCTTCGGGCTGCACATTTCCAGTTACCTCTTGTCCGTTTGCTTTCCAGCCCCGTCCCCCAACCCCCGAGCCTCCCAATTTGTTGCTGCAATATCATCTCCTGTCTTCCCAGGCCTTGTAGGTTTCTGTCTTTAAAAAAGTTTTTTTCCCCCACAATACTTTACTGAATTATGGAAGGGAACAAACTCAGGTGTGTGATTCAAACTGTCACTTTTGCCTGACCTCCCACTATGCTCTGATTATGCCACCGAGTGGCCAGATCCTTTTAGAGGCTCCGTCCTGTTCACTTCACCCCAGAGGCCTGGCAGTTAGTTAGGCCCCTGCTGGGCTGCTTCTCAAATTGTGGCAGCTGGGGGGCAGAGATAGGTTCCCCAGGGACAGAGCCCCCACCCCCACTCCTCCCAGGCCTCTCAGAGCCTCCAAGACCTGAGGCTCCTTCACAGGGAGCTAAGATGGACCAGTCAGTTCTCTGTGTGAGAGGGGATGGAGACCAGCCAAGCATGACCAAGGACAGCCCAATCCAGCATTTGGGTGGAGCTGCAGTCCAGTTGCCTTCATGACCACGTGGCCAGGTGCTGTGATGGCAGGGAGGATGGAACCCTGATCATTTTGGGGCCAGGTTCCTTCTTTTCAGAACTGGGGCTCACTCTTATCTGTCAGGTCAACTCCTTCCTGATGACAACGGCCTCCTGTATGTTGGAGGCTCTAGTCTGCTTGGCCGTGTCTCTCCCAATTCATGCGACACTGTTGTTACCCAATCAACAGCCATTGCCTCTCTTCCTGCCTAACAGAATATTGATTGTTGGGCCAACTCCAGGTGGGTCATGAGCAGTCAAAGCCAGTCACAGCAACCCCATTGCCCTGTGTCAAAACAAACCAGAAAGATGTAGGAGGCATCAAGCAGAGAGAGACTAAGCAGGATTCTCCTGATGCTACCACTGAGTACATCAGGCCATGTACGGGCACTGTGCTAAGTATGTCATATTCAACTAGAGCCTCGGTGTGCCCTCTCGTAATGTGGGACCCCTCAGGGGATTTTGGAGAGCCAGTTTCACCCAATCTCCCCTGACCAGGCTGAGGGACCCCACCGGTGCATGATTCTGTGCACTGGGCCTCTAGTGTGCATAATCTCTTCCCACCCTCCCCGTTCCATTCCTCTGAGATTCATCAGTCTGTTCCATGTTTCCATGCCTATGGTTTCTGCTCCTGCATTGAGCATCTGCCCCCGTGGTCAGTGCATGTCATAGTTACCAGCCGGTCGCTTAGGCTTTTACATATATACTAGAGGCCCGGTGCACAAAATTCATCCATTCCGGGACAGTTCCTCAGACTGGCCTGCACCCTCTCCAATCTCGGACCTCTCGGGGGATGTCCGACTCACAATCTGAGACCCCTGGCTCCTAACCACTTGCCTGCCTGCCTGCCTGATTATTCCTAACTGCCTCTGCCTGCTGGCCTGATGCCCCTAACTGCTCCCTCCGCCTGCCTAATCGACCCCTAACTGCCCTCCCCTGCTGGCATGATTGCCCCTAACTGGTCTCCCCTGCTTGCCTGATTGCCCCTAACTGCCTCTGCCTGAGCCCCCGCCACCATGGCTTTGTCTGGAAGATGTCTGGTCTAATTAGCATATTATCCTTTTATTAGTATAGATGGATTGGCACACCAGCCGCTTGTGGTAAGTAGTGGTAGTATCCCCATTATGCAGATGAAGAAACTGAGGCCATGATACCTAGGAAGAAGATTCTGGGTTAAATGGCAGAAAGCTTCCACAACTTTTTCATGGCAACACTACTAGTAAGCATTGGATCCATAGCCCACACTTAATTACTTCACAGGTATACAGATAATGAGTGTCCCCTTTCCACCCAAGAATAAAAGGATATGATTTGGCAGAGATCATAGGAGAGTGTGGTGCTTGTTCAGTCAGTCAGTCAGCCAGGTAGCTAGTCAGTGAGTCAATGAGCAACTGATCAACCACCCTTCAAATGAGTGTGTATTCATGACCTCATTGGGTTACCCTGAGCCAAGAGCACACCTACAAGGCTCTGGGAACATGAGGCTGGAAGAGACCATCCCTGCCTCAGGGCACTCAGAGCCTAGACACCAGCAAACAGTGACCAGAGGTCTATGTGTCAGGGCTGCATTGTCATATACATAGATTAGAGGCCCAGTGCACAAATTCAGCTTGGCCTTTGGGATCAAGCCAAAACCAGCTCTCTGACATCCCCTGAGGGGTCCCAGATTCCAAGAGGGCACACAGGCCAGACCAAGGGACCCTACTGGTGCATGATCAGGGTGGGGAGGGACATGGGAGGTTGGCCAGCTGGAGAAGGACTGCGGGAGGGCTCCAGGGAGTGTCCAGCCTGCCTGGCTCAGTCCCAATCAGCCAGACCCCAGCAGTAAGCTAACCTACCAGTCAGAGCATCAGGCCCCTGGAGGTCAGTGCACATAGCAATTGAGCAGCCTTAGCATATCATTAGCATACTGCACTTTGATTGAACAGCTGACTGGTCGACTTGACACTTAGCGTGTTAGGCTTTTATTATAGAGGATGCCTGGCAGCCCAGAGGAGGGCCTGGTTGTTTCATTACAGGAGATGGGGAGAAGGCTGGAGATTGAAGGGTCACAGTAAAGGGGCTATTTTGTGAATTGAAAAGACAGAATCAGGAAAATAGTTTGGTAGTTCCTTAGCAAGTTAAATGTACAATTACCACTTAACCTAGCAATCCTCTTCCTAGGTATCATGGTCCCAAAGAATTGAAAATTGGGGGTCAAAGAGGTACTTGTTCACCCACATTCTTTGCAGCCTCATTCACAATCGCCAAAATGTGGAAGCAACTCAAATGTCTGTCCACAGATGGCTGGATAGACAAAATGTTGCCTATCTATACAATGGAATAATATTCAGTCCTAAAAAGGAGAGAAATTCTGACACAGGCTAGAGTGGATGAGCTTCAAGGACATTGTGATAAGTGAAATAAGCCGGTCACAGAAGGCCAAAGTTTGTATGATTCCACTTACATGAGGTGCCTGGAATTGGCAAATGCAGAGAGACATGAAATAGATTAGAGGTTGCCTGGAGTCGGGGACTGGGGGGCACAGGAGGGCAGATGGGGTGCTTAATGGGTACGGAGTTTCGGTTTGAGGTGATGCAAAAGTTTGGGAAATAGTAGTAACAATTGTACAGCATTGTGAACGCACTTAAAGTAATTAGTATGAATGTCCTAAAAAATGGTCAGAATGTAACTTTGAGGTTATGTATATTTGACTACAATAAAAGAAAACAAAACAAAAACGTGAGGCTCAGATTTTTCCCAGATTGAGAAGGTTCATACCGTCCAGTAGACAATGTAAGGAAATAAAAATGATACAGACAGGCTGGCCTGGAGGAAGCAAGGCCAGCGAAGGGATTTGAGAACTCAGGCAAAATGAGAACCCGGGGCTGGGTTAGCCTCCTGCTGGGGCAGGTGAGGGGAGGGCCAGCAGGGGCAGGTGTCAAGCTGGGAGGGCATCCTGGCAGAGGGATGAACCAGGAATGGCAAATTCAAGCACCCTCAGGGGCAGGCAGATAGAGATGTGTGAGTCTAGGTAGGGAGTAAGACCACAGGAAGTGGGATTCTGTGATGGTGTGAAGTGCTTTGACACAAAAATCAAACACCACCACAGCTCTGTTGGCTTAACAGCCATACACAGGAAGCCCCCACCTCTGCTGCCTTAGCCATCCCCTGTGACCCACCAGGAAGGGGCTCAGACCCCTTTGGTCTCACCTCAGACGGTTTCCAGGTGTCTCACTACACCCTCCCCGCTTCCGCTTGGGCCGTCTAGGAAGCTGGGACTCACTCTCCAGCCTTGTTTGTAAGCCTCTAGGACAGTGGTTCTCAACCTTCCTAAGGCTGAGACCCTTGCATACAGTTCCTCATGTGACCCCAACCATGAAATTTTGCTACTGTTATGCATCGTGATGTAAGTATCTGCATTTTCTGATGGTCTTAGGCGACCCCTGTGAAAAGGTCATTGGGCCCCCAAAGGGGTCGCGACCCAGAGGTTGAGAACCACTGTTCTAGGAGGAACATGTTGCAGACCTCTGGCTAGACACTTCAGAGCTCCCTGAGCTGTAACCTCATTTAAGGGCAGCCTTCCGGGTCAGATGCCCGCAAGGTGTCAGGATCTGAGGGTGGAGAGTGTTAGAACAGGCAGGGCATCTGGAGAGAGAGCATTTGGATGGCTCCTCAATGTGCAGATGGGTAGATGATGGGACCCGCAAAGACAGACACATGCAGGGAAGAGCCCTTTGTCACCTTGAGTATTTTTGCAAAGGCTGAGTGACTACTGGCGGGTGATGCTACAATGAAGATTCCCTTCCCGAGTCGGGGATGGACTGGATTTTGTGAACCGTGTCTTCTGGGTCTGAGAGTCTCTGAGGCAAGGCCCCCCGTGAAGCCATTCTCCCTGTGGATGGCAGCTCATTTCCTTCTTCATTCAGTTTGAGCACTCCCCATCTGGCTTTGCTTTGGAGCAGTTATTATTGGTAATCAACCATCAATCCAGCCCTAATGATGCTGCCTGAACACAGTGTGCGGTGAGGGCTGGACCACATCTGCCTTGGCCATCCTGGGGCTGCCAGATTGTGACCTGGCAGGAAGTGGCAGGGGGACATCCCCAGGAAGTCTGCCGGCTCTGACCTCCTCCGACCTTCCTCCAGGCCCCTTACGGGGTAGAGACCAGGCCTCTGCCCTAAGCCTCTCCCTCCTCTTTCCTTATCTTAAGGACAAGTGGGCCTCTCAAATCCACCCCTCGGCCTGGCTGACACTTGAAACTGACTTTGGAGTCTGACCCAAGGCATGGAGACCACCCAGAGAAGTGGGGACAAAAGACTCAGGAGAGGGGAAAGGGAGACAAAGGCTCTGGAGGTCAAGTCAGCTGACGTGGTAAACATGCTAAGAGGGATGCCCATGCTCATCTGGAGCTGTGGGCAGACTGGGCTCCTGCTTGTGTGTGTGTGGGGGGGGTGGGGGGAGAAGCAGGGGGAAGGCATTCGTGCATAAATGTACTTGAACCACCATGAACTGTGTCCCATGGGGGAATGACCAGGGCTAGGAGGCATGCCTGGGTGTGAATTTTTGCCCTTGACTTGGATAACTTGACCTATTCTCTCAAAGCCTCAGTTTCCCCAGCCATGAAATGAGGACAAGCACAGTCACCAGGCCCACGGCAGGGAGGGTCAAGGAGCCCCATGGGGAAGGCCAGTGGACACTACAGGAAGCTCTGCATACATGAGGCCTCAACCCTAAACTCTGCCTCCCCTCCACACCCCGTCCCTTCCCTCCAGGTCTTCTCAGTCCTGTCTCAAAAGGATGAATCACCTAACACCGACCCAGAGTTCATTGCAGGCCAATGAGACACTGGCTACAGAGGGAGAAAGTAGGCGGAGGATCAAAATGCTGTTCTGAGGCTTTTTTTTTTTTAAAGAAACTCCTCAGTTCCTGTTGGATTAGACATTTCCTTTGGTTCTCCCTCAGCAGGCTCAGGGCAGTAGAGCCAGTAGGAGTGGGAGGGTTTTTGAAGTCACTCTCCTGCTCAAGACTGCACGGCGGTTCCCCATTGCCAACAGATAGGCATCGAGCAGCCACCAGGGCCGACAGCGTGCCAGGTGCTGGGTGCTGGGCATATGGTGGAGAACAAGTCACAGTGTCACAGTCAAGATCTTCCAGCCGGGTTTTCCTCACCATCCGGATGAGATTTACCTGGTGGAGGTAGGACTTGAATCAGCATCTCAGGGGCTGGGACCTGGGGATCTACCTTTTGAGCGAATTCCCCATGTGATTCTCTGCACACTGAGGTCTGAGAACCAGCCCCAAAGGATCGTGAATCTAGGGGTTGCCCTTTGCCCCCACGTGGATTCCCCCACCCACCCACCCATCCCCACTACCAAGGAAGTAGAATGAGGGAACGAAGGAGCTGAGATAAAGTCATAATGGCCCCATTGTCGACAAGGACAGGATGTCATTCATCTGTCACCTCCAATTTGTTCCCTTAACATTTGGGCCACTTTCGCCCTACTTTCCCCTGTGTCGTTGCCTCTTGATGCACATGAAAGTAGTGCCCCTACTTAGGAACTTACAACGGACACATGTCCACCTGAACAAAGCCCTGCCTCATAGCCCGAACATGTCACATTGTCCATACCCACATAGGCAGAAATCAGGGGTCGTGTGGTGATTTTACACCTGGTGGTACATGGAAAAAGTGGGAGAAAGTTGCAAAATGACAATGATTTCAGTGAGATAGACCTTTAATTCTTTTCTACTTTAAAGAAGTCATGGAGAGGCATCTGGGCTTGTAGGATGGCTTTATGAAATCATCTAACAGGCAGGCTCTTTCCAACTGGCTTCTCAACCTTCTGCATGAGGCTCGCTATGAACTTTCCATTTATGGTCCTCTGTGGCTGCTTCAGCTCCTGCCCTTATATTCACCTTCTAGTTAGTACAAAAAATAAAGAGGCAAAGAAAGGCACACCTCCTTGCCTTCATGACACCTTTGGGGAGTCACACATGACTTTTGCTTACATCCCTTTGGTTAGATTTTTGTCATGGCTCAAAGGAATCTGGGAAATGTAGTCTTTATTTCAGGTGGCCGTATGTACAATT
Organism: Lasiurus cinereus; assembly: GCA_011751065.1. Lineage (NCBI taxonomy): Eukaryota > Metazoa > Chordata > Mammalia > Chiroptera > Vespertilionidae > Lasiurus > Lasiurus cinereus. The sequence continues at coordinate 53,893,741 of JAAGEH010000480.1, forward strand.
AAAAATCAGAGGTTGTATAATCAAAGAAGAAGGGGAGAACAGGAAATGGGGGCCGAGAGCACTCTGTGGCACCATTGTAGTTCTTCAAGCCGACCCGTGTTTGCTGTGGTGACAGTCACATTGGAGGTGATTTATAAATATATATGACTACCTCACCTCTATTAAGAGCAAAACTGGAGAAAACGTGAAGTTAGTAAGAGTCAGAGTGAGATTATTACAAAGTGAATAAGAGTAACCTGTAACTTTTCAAATAAGCCTGTATAAAAATCACTTGGGATTTCGGAACAATTGGGTGTGGAGACCACCTTGGGAATACTATATCCTCCCAAGGGGAGCAATGCCCACAGAATATTCTTTTCTGGGAAAAATGTCAGGCGTGTCCTCTGTTCCTCCTTCACACCTGTACCATCAGGATCAATGAGCCTTTCCTGGTCTGACCTTCAACCCCACCCCAAGATGTATCCTCCTGATTTCCCCACCCCTAGAGTCTACCCTCACCCCTATCTAAACTCCTATCTTGGCTCAACCACCGTGGGAAGAGTGTATCTAGTTAGGTGTATAGGTTATCTCTTGCTGCTAAGGTAGTACATTTTGGGTAGAGATTACTCTTTCTGATCAGTTCACTCCTTTGCTCGGAACGCTCCAGTGCTCCACACGTGATTCCCATTAAATAAAAGCACTCACTGTTTCCTTAACTCACCCCGGGCCTTGTCCTCTCCGGGCTTCTGCCTAAGCTGCTGTCTGTCATTGGCTTGTCTTAGCAAGTTTCCACCGGCCCTGCTGGAGAGAGCATTGCTGGCCGGCCAGGGAGGATGCCGGACATGGGGAGCACAGCCCCCCGCCACCCACAGACCGGCCTGAGAAGCAGAACCACCAGCTGCCTCTGTGCAGGGCGGAGCTGGCCCGCGCAGGTCTGTGAGAATACGTGCCTTTTGGGTGCCTCTGTGATTCCATAACTATTGATTATGTACTACCTTTGCAGCCAGAGCTAACCTAGAGACGCTCTTCCCACGGTGGCTCAGCCAAGATAGGAGTTTATTTCTCTCTCGTGGGAAAGTTGTGGCGGGAGCACTCTGGTTCCCAGCCTCCACGCAGCAGAGTAGAGACAATCCGAGGGGTGGGTGGGAGTGGAAATTCAGCGGAACTCCCAGCCCAGGGCTGTGGGGACTATGAGTTTTCTAACTTGCCCAATCCGAGGAAATAGCTGTCTGTGTTTCTGCAGAGACCAAGAATGCACGCCAGCTGTCTTGTTGTGTTTTCATTTTTACATTTCTTTTTGAAGAATGTCAAATGTAAACTGTATTAGTCAAGGTTCTCCAGAGATACAGAACCAATAGGACATGTGTATAGATATATAGAGGAGATTCATTATAAGGGATTGGCTTACACGATTATGGAAACTGAGAAGTCCCAAGGTTTGCTGTCTGCATGCTGGAGCACAAGGAGAGCTGACTGTGGAACTCCAGTCAGCTCTCCTTAGAACCAGGAAGCCAGGGTCTAAGTCCCAGTCCGAGTGAAGGCCCAAGAACCACAGGCACCATGTCCAAGGGCAGAAGGTGGATGTCCCAGCTCAAGCAGAGAGAGTGAATTCACCCTTCCCCTGTCTTTTTAAAAGAAATATATTTTTATTGATTTCAGAGAGGAATGAAGAGGGAGAGAAAGAGATAAAAACAGCAATGATGAGAGAGAAGCACTGATGGGCTGCTTCCTGCATGGCCTCCACTGGGGATGGAGCCAGAAACTCTAGGAATGTGTCCTGACTGGGAATCGAACTGTGACCTCCTGGTTTATAGGTTGACGCTCAATCACTGAGCCATGCTGGTCGGGCTCCTCTGCCTTTTCGTTCTACACAGGTCCTCAGTGGATTGGATGACACCCACCCGCAAGGGTGAGATGTTTCTTTACTCACTCTATATTCATTTGCTCATTACTTCCAGAAGCATCCTCACAGACACACCCAGAAAGAATGTTCTACCAGCTCTCTGAGCATCCCTTAGCCCAGTCAAATTGACACATAAAACTAACCATTACAAAAACAAAAGTGGAAAGAATAATATAATGAACCCTCATGTATTCTTCATCTAATGTCAACAATTATAAACTCAATACCAATCTAGTTTCATCTATACCCCTCACCCTTGGAGAGGTAAGAAACCTCCAGACATCATCCTATCTAATAAAGCGGGAGTATGCTAATTGACCATCATGCCCTCACAAAGATGGTGGTGCCCACAGCCAATAAGGAGGGAATATGCTAATTGACTGCCACATCCTCAAAGATGGTGGCACTTACAGTCACAAGATGACAGTGCCCAGTCAGCTCAGCATCACTGGGATGGCAGGCATGTGGCACGGCTGGGACTGCCCCCAGGTGGGCCTGGCCGCTCCGGGCACCTGCCTCTGAAGTCTCCCAGTTCCCTCAGCCCCCCAGCTGCCCAAGGCTTGCCTACACCTCAGATGTCAGCTTCCCAGCTGCCCAGGGCCAGCCCAAGGTGCAGGCAAGTCTCATATGTTGGCTGCCCAGCTGCCCAGGGCTGCCTGAGCCTCAGGTAACCAGGGCCGGCCAAGGCTTGCACTGCTGGTATGATAGGGATGTCATCTTCCCCTGTTATCCGTGTTGCTCCCACCCCTGAGGGCTCCCAGATGTGAGAGGGCACAGGCCAGGCTGAGGGAACGCCACTCTTCAGTGCATGAATTTTCATGCACCGGGCTTCTAGTTTACTATAATCTGTAAAGCATCTGCAATATTGTGTAAACATAAACACAATACCATTATCCCATCTATAAAAGCCAATATTTCCTTAATATAATTAATATCCAGTCTGTGTTTGCATTTCCACAATTATTTTTTTAAGTAGGTTTTATTGCTTTTTTTTAGAGAGAGAGGAAGGAAGAGGAAGAGAAAAAGAGAGAAAAATCAGTGTGAGAGAGAACCCACAGCCTGGCTATGTGCTCTGACCGAGACCTGAATGAGTGGCCTTTCAGTGCATGGGACCGTGCTCAACCAACTGAGCTACACTGGCCAGGGCTTCCCCAATTATTTGTGTAGCTTATTTGTTTTAATCATAGTTCACAAAAGTCTGAATTTTGCTTTTGGTTGACATGCCCCCTGTGTTTCTCTAAGTTTCCCTACCATCTTCTCCCCCCGTCCCCTTATAATTTTTTTTTTTGAAGAAAATGTTTCTCCCATAGTTTCCATGATATGGATTTTGCTAAGTGCACTCCAATAGTATCTTTTAATGTATGTCTTTGTTTCCTGTGCTTTCTCTCAATTGGGAATTCTAGAGGTTTGAGTAGGTTCAGGTTCCCTTTTCTGGAAGAACTACTTCATGGCTGCTGGCCCGTTCTTCTCTCAGGAGGCAAGCCATGTCCCAGGGTTTCTCTTTTGATGATATAACAATTGATGGTCATTGCCTAGAACTAAAGTATTTTCATTATATCATTTTTTTCTTCATTTACTAGTCAACTAGAGGCCTGGTACACCAAATTTGTGCGCTCAGGGGAGGGGGATTCCTCAGCCCATCCTGTGCCCTCTTGCAGTCCAGGAACCCTCAGGGAATGTCCGACATCCTTAAGGCTGCCATGGAGACCAGAGAAGCTCCCGCCACCACCACTGTGCTCGCCAGCTGTGAGCCCAGCTCAAGGCTTCTGGCTGAGTGGTGCTCCCCCACAGGGGGAATGCACTGACCACCAGGGGCAGCTCATGCATTGAACATCTGTCCCCTGGTGGTCAGTGTGCATCATAGTGACTGGTCATTCTGCTGTTTGGTTGGTTTGCTTATTAGCCTTTTATCATATAGGATACTTCTATAAAAATAAACTTTTCCTCCCCAAATATTTCATTATCCTGAAATGGCATTCACAGAAGGAAAGACAAGATACATGCTTGACTCTTTCTGTTTATTAGTTGTTTGTTTTTTCAGTGATTTCTTAGCATCATCGAAACCAGTTCTGTTTACAAAGAAAGCCATCCTTCACCATTCCTGCTTTCACCCCTTTCCAGGCCCAGTCCCAGGGCCCTGCCTCACTGTTAGGAGGTCTGAGATCCTCAGCATTTAAACCTGGGCAACAGGTGCTCAGGCACTTACTCTATTATAGTGGAGCAGGATCATGGGCCCCTGTTCTTCTTCGTTTCCTGTGACCAAACCTGTTTTGGCACCGAGACAGTTCCTAGCACACAGGGCTCTGCTCAGGGAGTGTGCAGGGAATACTTGAGTACGTGGTCCACTCCTCACGGCTGCTGTCCATTCCACCTCCCAAATGTCCAGTTCAGCACAGGACATTGAACTCCCTCCTGCAGCCTCAGTCAACCCAAGCTGCTGTTTCTCCTGTTCCTTCCCCCTCCCTCTCCTCCTCCTTGCCTCCTCTTTCTCCCCCTCCACTTCCTCCTTCCTTTTGCCATCCCTCCCTCCCTTTTCCGCTCCTTCTCTTTCTCTCCCCCACCACCCCCCTTTCCAATTCCTTCTCCTACTTTACTTCTGAGCCTCTGCACATGTTTTGCCTCCTTGACTCAATGTCTCCCCATTTTCTCAGGCTGTTAGAAATGGACCCACACTTTAGGATCCTCTCCTACTGTGCCACTTTGACTTCTGTCTGACTCCCCATCATCCTTGGTTAGGGGCAGCCCCTCTTGAATCCTCTTCATTTTCCTGTGATTATGCCCTGTGATTGTCAGTGTCTGGGCTGTGCCTCTTCTGCATCAGGCTGCATCTAGACACTCCCCATGTTTAGCAGAAGGCTGTTGTGACACAAATCACACTGATTGTAGCACAGCTGTTTTACACAGATTTTGAAAGTTGTATCTACCTGTTGCCAACACAACCTGGAGAAGAGCAAGAATTTTGTCCTCAGTTTTGGAAAAACTTTTGATGTCTACATAACTGGTGTGCTTGATTTATTTCCATTTGTTAAGTAAAGGGTAATGGTGGTCTCACCCAGATCTGATGTTTGGCTCCAAAGTAGTTATTAATATATATATAAATAATATGCTGATTAGACTGGACAGCTGAATGAACCTCCTGAACATCATTCCACACATCCTTCTGGGTGAAGCCACAGTAGTGGGGCTGAGGCAGAGGCAGTTAGGGGCAATCAGGCAGGCAGGTGAGCAGTTAGGGGTATCAGGCAGGCAGGCAGAGTGATTAGTGGCAATCAGGCAGGCAGGCAAGTGGTTAGGGGTGATCAGACAGACAGAGGGGTTAGGGGTGATCAGGCAGGTAGGCAGAATGGTTAGGGACAATGAGGCAAGCAGGCAAAGTGGTTAGGGGTGATCAGACAGGCAGGCAGGTGAGTGGTTAGGAGCCAGTGGTCCTGGATTGTGAGAGGGATGTCTGAGTGTTGGTGTAGGCCCGATCCCATAGGGATCCCAGAATGTGAGGGGGTGCATGCTGGGCTGAGGGACACACACCTTCTACCCCTGCCCCCGTCCTCCCCCCCCACACAGATTTTGTACACTGGGTCTCTAGTGTGTGTGTGTGTGTGTGTGTGTGTGTGTGTGTGTGTGTATTATTGATTTCAGAGAGCAAGGTAGAGGGAGAGAGAGATAGAAACATCAATGATGAGAAGAATCATTGATTGGCCGCCTTCTGCATGTGCCACACTGAGGATTGAGTCTGCAACCCAGGCATGTGCCCTTGGCCAGAATTGAAACTGGGACCCTTCAGTCCACAGGCCGACGCTCTACCCACTGAGCCAAACCGGCTAGGGCCAACGTAGTTCTTGAAACAAATGCTTCTGGGCTCCGTAAACATGATGCTCTAAAAGCCCCTTTCTGCAAGTGGTCTGCGTGGAGACAGAGGCATCAAAGTATGGGTCACGGTTCAAGGTGACAGTGCTATTTCTACCCTACTGGGTCATGGTCTCCATTTTGGGTCAGGAATTATAGATTGACCTTCACCTTTCACTTTTTTATACTTTTTACTGAGTTTTACAGGCTAAGCCTGCAAATATGCTCTATGTGTTGGTTTTGGCAGGAAGAACATACAAAGAAAATACCCCGTTGGATGGATGAAGTATTCCTACAAATCTTTCTGTTCTCAAGAATCTGCTTTACTGTACCTCTGTGGCCTTTAACCAGTGGGTGGAGGGTGGGGGAGGTAGAACGCAGTCATCTCAGCACGATGGAAGAAAATGGAAAATAAGAGCAACACTGGGCCATGTGCTGGGAAATGTGGATTCCAGTTCTAAATCATCCAAGAATGGTTGTGACCTTGTTGATAACCCCATTTCTGAGCCCCAGTCTCCTCATTTGTTAAGTAAGGGGTGGGTAAGATAGTGATAGTTTCATTCTTAGAGAGACACCACTGTATTTATGTTTTTAGAATTCTCCATATTGCTTACAGCCTCCATAGCTATCTTCTCATTTGATCCACACAATGAACCTTGAGGAGCAGACAGATCAGTGCATTGAGGCTGAGGAATGGTGGGTGTTTACCCAATATTTCCTTAAAAATGAAACTCCCCTTCCTAATCCACAGTACGTAATTCCTTCTTGGCAGGAGGCGCACGCCTATGTGTGAATGTTGGTACATTGGTGAATATAGGCATCGATCCTTGTGTTTCTCTGACGTGTGAATATGAAGGATACAGTTAGCAGGTGGATTTCCCTAGGCTGACAGTGCTGATCTGTTCTTTGATGATTGCTTTTGTCTGATGGAAAACTGGGAGCAAATTAAGTGTCTAAGAATAGAGTATAATTAAGTAATTTCATGGTACACTCGCTTGTTGGAATACTATGAAAACATTTAAAATGAACATTATGAAGATAGTCATGGAGAAGGACAGGAACATTTCTGGTAACATTTTAAGATGACAAAGCAGGCTAAAAATACGCAGATTCTGGCGGCGAATTGGATATATATGCATGTTGACAAAGCCTGAAGCAGTACAGGAAACAGTTCCTGGTAGCCAGGTATCCAGTCTTCTTATTTTTAAGATGCTTTTTAGTGGGGGCATTGTGTTTATTTGACAGATAACGGGAAAAGGAAAGAGTTGCTGGCAGGACTCGGTTGAAATGATCTTCTGGAGTGACTGCCTTCCTCCCTGAGTTCTCTGGGGGCAGCGGAGTGTTCAGGGTGGGAAAGAGCATGTGTGTTTGTGAAAGGAAGATGCGCACCGGGATCTTGCCCTCTGTGGCCGCTGGGAATACGGTTACTGTCCCGGCCTGTCCTTTTTCCTTCGCCTCACCTCACTTCTCCTGCTCTTCGTTCTTCAAATCTCAACTTAGAAGTCACTTTCCTGGCGTCCACCCCACCTTCCCTCCCTCCCTCCTGCCCACTAGGCTATGGGCCCTCCTAGGCGTCCCTTCCCCAGCACCCCAAGCTGTCACCCCTCTCTGCACCTGGCAGGCATGGTGACTGCCTTTGCATTTTAGAGGCCCCGTCTGGGCTGCAAGGGTTGGGATCCCAGGAGGATCTGCATCAGTCCTTCCCCCTGACACAGGCACAGATATATTCCGTGAACGGTCCTCCTCCTCCTCTCTACAGGGGGCCAGACTGGGACAAAGGGGATTTCTTCCAGTCCCGCATTCTGTAATTTTACCATCTGGTTTGGACCAGATTCACTATGCCAAGGAGCGCTGGGGTTTGAGGACGAGCCCCGGTGTGGGGAACGGCCTCTGTCTCTCTGCCTGTGGACTCAGCATACCTTGGCTTGGTCTGAGGGTGGTGTTGGGAGTGTTCACGGCTGGTGGACTGAGTGCTGGAACAGTCTGCGGGGTGAGGGCATTTTGCTTTGCTCTTGCTTGTACCTGGAAGGCCAGCCACAGACCACATGTGGCAGCGTGGCTCTGCCTGCAGCTGTGAATCAGAAGGGCTGAGTTCCCCCAGGTCCGGTGTGCACCTGCCTGCGGTGGAAGTGGGCGTGTCTGTGTGTGCGCAGGGCTGGCTGTGTCGGTGTCAGAGAGTGGGGCGCATGTTGGCTGAATGACTACTGGGTTTCCGGGGGGCCACGTCTCTGTGTAGAGTGTTTGCACATAGCGTGGTGGACGAGTGGGTTTCCACTCCACGCGTGATCGCTGTGCCAGCTTTGTGCGGCGGCAGGCGGGGAGCACACACGTCTGCGCTGTGCACATCTCCGCGTTCTCCTCTGGGTGTCTTTGGGGAATACGTTCTTGGCACGCACGCCTCCTGCGTGAAACACGGCTTCGGGTGTGCACACGTCTGTGTGACCGTGCCCGGACGCGGTGTGCGGCCGGCGCTGGCTCGCGGACCGGCCCCACTCGTGTCCGCAGTCAGGCGCGGCGCGTGCGCCAGCCCCCCCCCCC
>JAAGEH010000480.1:53902403-53934754 GCA_011751065.1 Lasiurus cinereus
TGCCCTTGTGCTACCCCCTTCTCCCACCCCCCACCACCCTCCGCAACCCCCATCGCCTTTGTATGACAGTTATACCCACGGGTTCAAAATGCTTGGGTGTGTGTGCGTGTGCGTGTGTGCGCAAGAGGAGTGTGCGCGCCTCGGCGAGGGAGACGTGCACTGCTGGGCACCTCTGGGCCCGGCCAGCGCGGCGCCCGGCCCCGGGGTTGCTGTGTGCGAGGACGAGGAGGCGGTGCGCTGCCCTGCCTGGCCGCTGCCCGGCGGCAGGCGTGGACCGAGCGGCAGGCCCGCGCCGGCTTTGTTTTTAACCGTGATAGCTGGGGTGTGTTTGCACGGTCCCCTTCCCGCACCCCCTCCCCTTCCCGGTCTGCCACAACAGCTTGATGTCCCTCTCCCCGCCTTTCTTCCATCCTCTTTTAATAATGATCATCATCATAAAAAGAGAAATAAAAAAATACCCACCTCCCAAAGCAAAGCCGGGATGCATTTAGATTCTTTTTTTTTTTAAATTCTTTTTCGTATTCTGCTTCTGGACTCACATGTCTCTTCTTGGAATTGTTTCTGCTGTCCTCTCCCACCCCCCCGTCTGCTTACGTCCCTGCTGGCCAAGGCCCCCCCGGCACAGGATGATGTCTTCCCTTAGCTACCGGGCTGCTGCTCCATCAGGATCGAGGGGGGGGGGTGGGAGGGTGGAGAGGTGGGGTCGAGGGGCCAGAGCCTTAGTGCGCCCCAGGGGCCCGATTGGGCGAGAAAAGGGAAGCCCAGCCCGCTTGCTCCCAGCCCAGCTGTCCCCGACCCCAAGCCTCTCCCCAGAACCCAAAAGGCCAGGGTGACCCTCTTAGGCCTGTTTGAACCGCAGTTTTTTTTGTGTGATGATAGAGTGATGACATTCTGCATTTATCAAATCTTTTTTTTTCTTCATTGTGTAGCTCAGTGAATGGTCAACTCGCTGCTGTGTGCGCTGTGACCCTCTGCCTCCGCATTTAGCTGTATTGTGACACCCCTCTTAACCATCTCCTGTCTCCATCTGAGGAAGCATTGCTATTTAAGCGGCAGTATCCCCTATCTCAGGCCAGCCAGCCTAGCACTGGAGAGGGGGTGGGGGTGGGGGGAGTGGGTGTGTGAGGAATTGGAATGGGGGGGGCTGGATGAGGTCTCCCTGGATATGCCAACGCCCCCTCCCCCAAATCACAATTATGTTTTATTACTTGGCATTTCCTTTGAAAACGCGTGTGGAACATTACACTAGGCAGAAATTAAAAAATGATTAAGAAGGATGTTGAGCCTGAAAGTATAATTATACTGATTAAATCATTATCATCCTCATTAATACCACCGATCTCTAAATACCATTGCAGGATGCTGAGTCCATGTTTTGAAATTCAAATTGCTCAGCTGTCTTTAAATTTCATTTTTAATGACCCCCTCTCCCCTCACTCATTCCCCCCCCCCCCCAAAAAAAAATCCAGCAGAAACTATCCTGCCCTGTGAGGTCAAAGTTTACTTTCACGGCAAACACGCCCACAGGAAATTCAAGGGCCGAGGATGCCTGGGCTGTGGGTAAAAAAATGAGCACAGTGTGATAAGAACTCGTGACCTTCTGATAGAGGATACTAATGCTTAACCCAACGAGGTCCTAAACCACAATCTTCTTGTAAAACGATTAGACAGCCTGCAAGCTTAAATCTGTTCTTTTTAGTTTCCATTGTAGTAATGCAGGATGTAGGCCATTCCAGACTAGCTGTAGAGAAATAACCATTTTTGTATCTTCATCTTGTTTAGCCGAGTACATTGCACTGTAAATCCCTGTTAAGTGGATTCCTTTTGCCTTGCCTTGGCTTGGAGGCCACAGCCCCCCCGCCCCCCGTTTTCCACTTATCTGGGTGACCATCAGCTACCTTTCTGGCAGCACCCAGGCATAAGTGAACAGACCACATTTAGTCGGAGGCAAAAAATAGTAAACGATACCTCCGGAAACCTTTGATGAAAAGGAGGGTTGCTGCTACTCTGTGGCCGCCGAACATTTGGTGCTTCTGGGGGAGCCACGGCCCACGGCGTCTTCATTGTTGAATTATGAAATGTCAAGAGCATCTCTGGACATCTGCCTGGGCCCTCGGAGCTGCTGCCCCTTTAATAGCCGTCTCTCTTGGGCGGCCTCCCTGGCCAGACCTGCTTGAGACACAAAACAGAACAATAATGAAAGAATAAGGCCCCGACTTCAAGGGCCCTTCCAAAATCAAGTCACCAGTGGCCTCCCTAGCTTGCCATGTGGCAATCTGAAAAGAAAAAGGGGGGGGGGGGGGGCGGGGAGAAAAAAAAAAAAAAAAAAAAAAGGAATCCCCAGCAAAACGGTTTTCCATTAAACAGGGATAGCGTGTTCCGCTGTGCTGAATTACTTCCTGTTCTTATTTTGTGGGTAATTTTTTTCTGTACCAGAGATCCTTTTGGTTGTGTATCTTTTTCACCTTTTCTTGTACTAAAACTAAAGCATGATCTGTATTTTTTTCCATCCCCCAGTTGACAATGTACAGCGCTCGGTTAGAGATGTTACCCTGCTGAACCGCACTGTGGTCGTGTAGCCCGGGCCATCTGCTCATTGTACGCTGCTTTTGTTCTGTTGCCCTTCGAAGCATGGTGGACCCAGCCCTTTTCTTTTCTTTCTTTCTTTTTTTTTTTTTTTCCTTTTTTTTTTTTTGTATCGTGTGCATGACAACATTGTTACACACAGAATCCACTAATACTAATATACAATCTCTCAATAAAGAACTAGTTTCCTATATTAACCTAGTGTGCTTTTTCTCTTGCTGTTTCCCCATTTATTGTCGTATCCCGCTGTTTAGATATTTCCCCCCTCGCTTTTCTAGCCCCACCCTCACCCACCCACCACTCCCACCTCCCATTGTAAGACTCGAGTGAATGCCTTTTTTTTTTTAAACTTTTTTTTTCTCTTTTGTTTCGTGGTACAGATATGGTGACCGTAATCTCATCCAGTCCATATCTTTTCACAATAGACCTCTGGGGGGGATGGGAGGGTCAGTGGCCCTGTCACCCCCAAACAACAGCTCCACGGTGTAGAGAGAACCCCTATCTTTGACCACCTGTGCAGCTAGGAGCCTCCACAGTTCACCCTGGTTTCCAAGTGACACGGCACTCGGGGTTGTGATGCTGGTGAAGAGAGGGGGCTCTCACTCACATTGAGAAAAGGGATACTGTTCTTAACTAGCAATCGTGTAGCATTTCAGACTTGCCTGAAAAACTCCATTTCTCAGTTGTGTTTTAACTTTTTCTTTTACTGTCTCATTGATTGACTGTCCTTCAAAACCATTCTGGGGGTGGGAGTGGGGGGGGGGCGGGGGTGACATGTCCCAGGAGGTGGAAGTCATGATCCTGAATTTTAAAGTGCCCTCTTCTGTGTGCATATGTACATTTGGGGGACTGGCGGTGGAAGATTTGCATGCAGATCTCGCAGAAGGAGGGTGTTTGAAACAGAAACGAGTCTGATCACCCCCTGCATTGGAACTAGGGCCAGCAGCCTGACCTGTTAGCGTAGGAATAAGGGGTCTGTGCCCTCTGCAGGCTGGGAGCCAGTTAAAGCTGATTAGAGCCTAGTCCCTGACAGCTGTCTCATCAGTGGCCCTCGTGCCTCTCCTGAGCAAGCAAGCCAGATCTCTGGGCATGGGGTGTGTGTGTGTGTGTCGGGGAAAGGGGTTGGGGATCAAGAGGGAAGCCAGCACCTACCTGGAAATCGAATCGGAAGAAGAGGCCTTAAAATGCATCTTTCTGCATAATAATTCCACTGGAGAGGTATTCCCTCCCCGCCCCGCCCCCAGTGGAACCCAAATCCAAGCGTTTGTCAGTTACACCTAGTCAATGTCAGCCCAGAACAAGCCTTGCTAAATGAGGTGTTTTAGACACCGAGGAAATCAGTTGATTGAAGAATTCACGGTGCCTTCAAAGGGTCATCATTTGGAGCTGCTTTTCCTTGGGCTGACAGGACGCCTCCTGGGTAGGCGCACCCCGGCCTGACCACAGTGCTTCCTGGCCCCTCTGAGGCCCGGGGGACTCTCCTTTCCCCCATGGCTGCCCTGGTGGCTCCAGCCCTTTGTTCTCCTCTCCCAGCCCGAGTGGGGGAGCTGAGCTGATTTACTGTGACACATGGACACGCACGGAAGTCCCCAGTGGAGCTCATGCTGTAGCTGTACAAGGAGAGAGACGCAGGTCTTCCAGGATTTTTCTTCCTTTTCTCCTCCTCTCCACCCGCTCTTCCTCCTTTCATTTTGCTCTACACGAAACTTGAAATTCTGTACATAGTTTGAGAAATAAAACAAACCACCCTCAACGATAATAAAACTACTGCAAATCGGGGGGATCCCTGCATTCTTGTCCTAAGGAGCTGAGGCTCATGAGATCAATACTGACCCACCCCAAGATTCCCCCCCCCTCCCCTACGTTAGTGTTCTGTGTGTCAGAATTATTCCCTCAAGACATTTCAAAGGTGGTTCAGTAACCTAGTCCTAAGATGGAAAGTTAGTGGGTTCATGGAAAGTCATGTTTTAGCGTCTCATCAAATGCATCCTGTATTTTCGCCCAGATGGTCGGTCACCTTCCTGACTGGATGATCCAATCATTACAAAGCCCAGTGCACTTTCTATCTCCCCTCTCCACCAGCTGACATAGGTCTGTTTTAATAACTTTTGACTCCGGGGTTTTGGAAAAGCCATCTGTTAGGTGGATCCGATACCGCACTTTCTGAACAAGAGAACTTCTCTCTCAAAACTAGCATCAGATAAAGCCCATTTAATGGATGAGTTTTCTTAAGTAAGGGTTTCCCATCCACCAGTCAATACTGGTGGGAGCATTCAAAGTTAGGGGAAAAGGCCACCAAGAGTGTCCGGGCCCTAATATGCAGGTGACGGAGACGGGGCCACGTCTCTTTCTTTTGCAGTTTGCTCACCTCTTGCCCCCGCACCCCCTCACTCCTGCCCCCTCCAACCTGCCTCCCCCAACATCTTTCCCATCTTTCAGTAAGCAGGCTGCAGTATCACGCTGGAAAACCAAATGGTTGGCTGGGCTAGGGAAGCAACAGCTTAGGCAGGACCCAGGTGCAGTGTAGGGGGAGGGGACACAGGCTCCGGACTCCAGATCAGGGGTGACTGTGGGTGGCTCAGGCCGACGCACCCACTGCTGCACAATGTATAAGACCCGTGTGCCTCAGTGTTTTTTTTTTTTTTGTGGATACAAACCGCTCTTTCCAAATTCCTGGGTTAACGTAATAGAAATGTGAATGAGTATTTATTAGTTTCTGGTATGGGTTAGCCACAGACGAACGGATAGATTTCCAAGAAAATTGGGAGAGAGGGCTTATCTTGAGAGACTCAGATTTTTCTAGATGACTTCAGAGCGAAAAGCAAACATTCATAACCCCCGCATCCGAACCACTCGCATGGCCTGTACCTTCCTGCGTTCAGTCATTCATTCACTCACTTGTTTGTTCGTTTGGTTAATGAGTGTTTATTGAATACCTGCTTGGGGCCAACCAAAAGGGGATAGGAGAACAAGGTAAGACCCGGGCGCCTGCCCTCCCGAGGCTCATGCTGAGGCTGGGAGATGAATGCTCAGAAAATCCCATTCTGTATAAGTACCTAAGTGCCCAAATGGAGGGCAGAAGATTGGGCACTAGACTGGTGAGATGCAAAGAGCTTGGAGCAATTCAGGTGTGAGTAGTAGCCCCGTCTTGACCTGGAAGGGTGACCTGAGGCCACTGCTCTGAACATCAACTGAATAATGACCATCATAGTACCTACCCGAGAGGGTTTGTCAGTATTGGAAGGCCTGGACACCCACAACTGTAGGCCTCCGGGATCAAATAAAGTCAGAGATGACCTTGCTGAGGAGGGAGGTTGAGATGTGCATCAGAGAGTGGTGTGTATACAGGAGGGAGGAGCTCCATGTGGGGGAGGGGGAAAGAGTGAGACCTTGGCCAAGGCCAGTGGCTCTGGTTGGCAAGAACTGAAAGCGTGTATGAGGAGGGAGGTGTGTGTATGCATGTGTGTGTGCAGGGGTACGTGTTCATTCCTGTCACCTTGCACAGCTTCAGGAGGCCCTGGGACCATTGGCATGTCTTTGGATGATTCTCTCTAGAGCACAACTCCAGGAGTTGTGCAGCAGAGGTCCAGGGAATGGGGGAGAAAAGTCTGGAAGAGACATGGCCTCTGGAAGCCCCAGTAGACTGTGGATTTGCTCCGTTAGCTGTTGTAAGCTCTCTGGGAAGAGTTCTGTTTCAACCACTTATTTTGGCAGCTGATGACACCGGGTGATCCCAGGGGGCGGAGGCCACGGCACACTCCCAGGGGTGACAGAGCCCAAACCAGAGATGTGAAGGATGGGAAGGAAGATTGACACGGGGGCCTTATGTAAGAGGAAGTAAGCAGGACTGAGTAAGCACAAGCCTTCCTTTTCATGTTTTGCTAGGCTGTTTTCACAAGCGTCATATATCCTATCGAATAAAGAGGTAATATGCTAATTGACCATCACACCCTCACAAAGATGGCAGTGCCCACAGCCAATAAGGAGGAAATATGCTAATTGACTGACACACCCTCAAAGATAGCGCACCCACAGCCACAAGATGAGAGCACCCAGTCCCCTCAGCCCCACCGGGGTGGCAGGGCAAGTATATGGCATGGCCGGGCCCACTCCCAGGGAGATCTAGCCACTCTGTGCTCCTGCCTCTGGTGTCTCCCAATTCCCTCAGCTCTCCAGCTGCCCAGGCCCCCCCCACAAGGGGACAACCAAATGACTGAACAAGCAGGCTGAGTGGGCTGACCAGGCTGGCAGGGGGGCAGTTAGGGGTGACCAGGCCAGCATGCAGGGGCAGGGAGGAACAATCAGGCCAGTGGAGGGTGAGGGGGAGACAGTTAGGGAGGACTAGGCAGGCAGGCAGGTGAGCGATTAGGAGCCAGCAGTCTAGGATTGTGAGAGGGATGTCTGACTGCTGGTCTTGTCTGATTGCCGGTCTAGACCAGCAGTCATACATCCCCTGAGGGTCTTGGATTGGAGAGGGTGCAAGCTGGGCTGAAGGGACCCCTCTACCCCCGTGCACGAATTTCATGCACCAGGCCTCTAGTGTGTGTGTGTGTGTGTGTGTGTGTGTGTGTGTGTGTGTGTAGGGCTGCATAATATTCCACTTGATGGTGGCTCTGCCTTCAGGCTCCGTGACTGCTGAGGTTCTCAAATGGCCTGGGTTCAGGGCCACTCTGTGCTGGTCTGCCTACACCTCCCTTGGGCTGTTTGGGAGGAGGCAGTTAGTGGAACAGGCCTGACAGGACCCATGCCTCTCTGCCCCCCGTCAGCCCCTTCCAGACTGGCCCGATAGGTGAAGGGGAGGGCTGATCAGAGAGTGCTTGGGGAGGGGAGAAGCTCTGGATAAATGCTTCTGAGATCTGGGCGCCGGTCTTTGTTCTGCCACAGACTCCCCCTGTGATCTTGAGCAAGTGAACTTCCTCGGCCAGGCCTCAGTTTCCCCATCAGGGAAAGGGCATTCTGTGCCCAGGGCAAATGAAACAAAGCGGGAAGCCAACCAAAGGCCTCAGTAACAACAATAATGAGGGCGTTATGCACAGCGGTAGCCCCCCGACAGGCCCACCCAGGACAGTGGAACAGCCCCTCTGCTAGCCCCCTCTCCTACAACCCGGGGCCTCACTGGGTGTCGGTGCCTCCTCTCTGCCAAGGGACAGAACTGGCCTCATTGCCCCTTCCTGCTCCCAAAAGCTGTGATTTCCATCCTTCTTGCCTCCCCTTCTCCGCTCCCACCCGCTCTTCAGCGCTCAGTGGGTAGGCTGTGCCCTGGGAGGGTGGGGGAGCCGCAGTTACCCTGGTGGCCGTGGCAGAGCCAGGAGCACAGACCCAGACCCATGTGGTCCCAGCTTAGGGTCCGCCCTGCCCCCCGGTCCTGCCGCTCTGTCCGGCCTCTGAGCCAGTAGCTCCCTGAGAACCATCGCTTTCTGATGCGGCCCTGGCTCTGGAGGTTGTCCCGAGGGGTGCGGGGTCAGCCCTCCAGGAAGTCACCCCTCGGCGGCTGGTCCCAGGCAGCGGCAGTGCAGCACTGGCCTCGGGGAGCCAGGGAGGGAGGTGTGGGAGCTGCTGACTCAGCACCGGCGGCGGGAGGGGGGGGAGCTCGCTGGGAGGAAGTGAGAACCCAGCCAACACCTGTCTCCAGGAAGGGCAGGAAGCTTCCCCAGCTGCTGCTCTCTCTCAGCCCTGTGAGGGGGTGATGGGGGGGGGGGAGGCACTCTCAGACCAGACCACCCCCTCCCTCCCCGGTGGCTTGCCTTGCTCCTGCTCTGCTCTCCTCCCGCAGCTGCCAGGCCTCCCTGCCCCCACCCCCCCTCCCTTCGCCGCTTAGGGACCCGCAGTGCACCTGTTCCCCAGGCCGCCCCACTCCGAGGGCAATTGCTTTTGCTCCCAAACCCTGTGGGCACTAATGGGTTAACGTGGCTTCCCTCACCCCCCACTCCCCACACCCCCCAGGGCTGGAGACACTGGCTTTCCTTAAGTCAAAGGGGGGCCCTTCCAGGGGGCCCCTAGCCTCCGTGGCACTCCTCCAGGAGAGCTGGAGTGCACTGAGGGGGACGCGCAGGGCCTGTCAGAGCTATGCCCCACCTATGAGGCCCCCCTATGAGGCCCCCCTATGAGGCCCCACCTATGAGGCCTCCCTATGAGGCCCCACCTATGAGGCCCCCTTATGAGGCTCCCACCTATGAGGACCCCCATGAGGCCCCCCTATGAGGCCCCCACCTATGAGGCTCCCACCTCTGAGGCCCTCCTATGAGGCTCCCACCTCTGAGGCCCCCCTATGAGGCTCCCACCTATGAGGTCCCCCCTATGAGGCCCCCACCTATGAGGCCCCACCCATGAGGCCCCCGTATGAGGCCCCCCTATAAGCCCCTTCCCCCTCCCCCCGCACTATGAGGCCTGCTGCTGCCTCTGACCAGAGCTGAGAAATCTGCCTTGAAGGTGAGGCTGTCACAGGCTGGCTCCCTTTTTCAAGGCTCCCTGCACAGTCACCCCCTGCCCAGCAGTATGTGTGCCAAATCGGTGCCCAGGGAGAGACACAAAATGAGCTGGTCAGAGCCCGATTCGGTTGGCATGCACCGGAGCTCCTTTGGACACCAGGGTGGGTAGGTCCTGGCCTTGGCCTCACCTTTGGCCCCCACCCCCCACCCTCCCCACCTCCTTGGTCATAGATGGGAGTCAGGCCTGAAGGCGGGGGAAGTGTGTGTGTGTGTGGGGGGGCACGATCAGCTGCTCTCAGGGGGGCAGGGCCCAGGAGGCAGCTCCTGCCTGCCTTCCTTTGGCTGAGGAGAGACTGAGGCAGAGTGTCGGCCCAGAGCAGCATGGGAAGGGCAGCAAGAGGCCATGGAAGAGATCCCAGCACCCAGGAATCCAGCTGTCTCCTCACCAAGAGGAAAGGGACAAGGGAGGGGAGAGGGAAGAGAGGCCAGGTGGGGGAAGGGACACCAGCTGACCTGCCTCACCTGGGAGTGAGCTGGGCGTGGAATGGAGAAGGGAGAGGAGAAGCCCAGATGTGAACCAGGGTGTCGTTTTCCTGTCCCATCCCATCCCATCCCATCCCATCCCATCCCATTTCATCCCATCCCATCCCATCCCATCCCATCCCATCCCATCCCCATCCCATCCCATCCCCATCCCATCCCATTCCCATCCCATCCCATCCCATCCCATCCCCATCCCATCCCATCCCATCCCATCCCATCCCATCCCATCTCATCCTACAGGGTCCCTGGCCAGTGCAAGCTTCCTTGGGGAGCGGAGGGGGGTGCGAGAAGGAGCAGAAAGGGTGGGAAGGTGGGAGGAGGAAGTTAGAGACCTGCTTTGCTGTCTTGTTCCTCAGCAGGTGCCATGCATTATGTGGGTACCCACCCGGTCTGTGCCCACACCTGCCGAGTTCTGCCTTGTGCTGACACGGTGGGTGGGCGCATCCAGATGGGGGCGGGGTGCTGGCCAGGGGTGTGACAGACCGTGAGCAGAACCTCTGCTCAGGGCTAAAAAGAGCCTCGCCACCCCCCCATGGGGTAAACACAGCCAGGCTTCCTGTTTTACCGCTAAATTGGGGGGAAAGGAGGTTTTTACATTAAACTAAACAAGGAACTCTTATGTCACCAGTTGCAAATTTTGCATGAATTTTTGATGAAAACATGGAACTTTGATGACATATTCATTGAGGAAGGCCAGTCCCAGCCATGTCCCCAGGGCTGGGGGTCGGGGGCTGAGGGACGGGGTCGTGTCCCACCTTTATGACATTCAGGCGTTTCTAGGGAAGTGGGAGGAGCGCTCTGGGTGCTAGAAATGCAGGTCTGTCCAGGGGCTGGAGGCGCCAAGCCAGTTCCCAAGGGCCCCATCAGGACAGGTCTGTTGCCCCTGAGGCCCGAGACCATGGGAAGAGTCTGAGCTCCAGCAGCCCCACTGGGGTGGACAGGGCACTTTCTAGGCACGGCTGGAGGCAGCGTGGGCTTTAACTGGGCAGAGAGAGAAGCATGGTGCTGATCCACTGTCTCTGGAGTCTGAGAGCCAGGGCCAGGAGAGGGAGCGTGAGTCCCAGGGGAAGGTTGAGGATGGAGAGGAGCCCTGTGAACGGGAGTGTGAGGGAGGCCCCCCTGTGGGCGACGCCCAGCAAGGGCTGCCCTGATACTCTAGGACTCCCCTCTTTGCTGTGGTGAAATGGATCTGGCATACAGGTGTACGATTCAGGGCATTTACGTCCAGCCGCAATGTTGTACCACCATCACCATTTTCTGTTTCCAGCACATTTGTGTCTCTCCCGACAGAAACTCGGGCTCTTACACTGGGAGGCCTGCTCCCTGATCAGGCTGCACTTCCTGGGGCTCCCCGAGGATGGTTTAGGGGGACTAAACACTTGCAAGAAACGTACACTCTTTGGCGTCCGACAGTGTTGGGTTCAACTCCTGGCCTTCCGACCTACGAGCCGGGTGACGTTGGACCTCTCTGAGCCTCAGTCCCGACATCAGAAAAATGGAGAGAATCATTACTAATGCTGTCATCAGTATCATGGGGAGAGGGGGGGAACGAGAGTTATGACAGAGTACGAGGCACACTACATCATGGGAGGTGCTTTGCCCAGGATGGCCATGCCCGGCTTGCCCTGCCCCTCAGAACACACATCCCTGTTAGTTTGTGCCTGGAACAGTCAGGGGGCTGCTAGGGAGTGAGTGCACAGGGGACAGAGAGGAAAGGGCCGGCCTGTCTTAGCTTCATGCACAGGAAGTTACTGAACATCTACTTTGGGCTGTGGGCAGCGGAGGCACAGAGAACGCCTGGCACACGGCTGAGCTGGGGAGACCTCTGAGCACCCGTGAAGTGGGTGAACCGCACACGGACTCAGCTACAGGTTGTGGTCACGCTGGCCTGGAAGCAGCCGGCCAGCGTTGGCACGTGGGATGGGGAGAGGGGTCACTGAAGCCTGGGCAAATCAGGAGGGCCTCCCAGAGGAGGCAGAACTGCTGCTGGAGGAGTTTGGGGGTTCAGGGGAGGCTATCAGGTCAACCTGATCCCCCCACCTTTTCCCATGTAGGCCCAGATCTGACCCCAGAGATGAGTGTTGGGAGTCCTGTGGCTGTCACCTTGTCTGATTTTTCTGTTGTGTTTTGTTTTGTTTTCTGGAGCAATGGGCCATCTCATTTCATTGTCTTCCCACCCTTTCTAGACCCTCTCTCTCTGCCAGTCCCCCCGCCCTAGCCATTTCCCCTGAAATTCTCTATCTGCTCTCACAGCCCTTTGCCCAGCCAGACTGCCTGAGTGCTCCCAGGGTGTCCACACACTGTCCCCTGAGAGAGCTGTGCAGAGGGTGAGGTTGACTGTGGGGTATCATGACCTCCCGCTGAAACGGACATTTCCTCTTGGGGCATTGGTTCTATTTCCTCCAGATTGGGGTACTCATTCTTATCTGCCAGCCTGTGCGAGGATCAGGTGAGATGGCAGATGTGATGCACCCACCGTGACGCCTGGTACTGAGCATAGGGCTACTCTTACTGTATGTGGCTCCCTACCAGGGAGTTTCTACGTGCCGATTCCCCTGTCCGCTCCTGGAGAAATTTGGAATTTGGTAAGGGGAACAAAGAAAAAGGAAAAACTTCACTGAGCCTCCGTGTTCTCACCTGTAAAATGGGAACAACCCTTGTAGCCCCCAACAGGGTTATAATGAGGCTCAGCTTGGATCATGGATTTGTTCAGCTCATCTCACCGATGTGCACTGAGTATCTGCACTGGACCAGACACCGTGCTGGGCACTGGAGTCCCAGGGATGATAATGGCAACAGCAAACACTCCTGTCACACTTGCTCTGTGCTTAGCACTCTCCTAAGCGCTTTATCTGCCCTAAAGAGACCCAGTCTGGTGGGAACCAGACACATGAACCATCGGAAAGCATGCTTCAAGTGTGTGCGGGTGCTCTCTCAGCCGTCTGGGGAGTTGTCTTGAGGAGGGCGGTGCCCAGAGGGCCTGATGCTGAGCTGAGCCTTCAAGGATGTGGGGGGTTGACCAGGGTGTTGCAGACAGAGGGGCTGCGGAGACACAGGGTGGACTGAGAAGCAGCGTACTGCAGAGGGGGCATGGGAGGCGGCTGGTGTCCTGTGAGGGAGCTGGGTGTTGTCACTCCTCACTGTCAGCACAGCAGTGTTGCCTGTTGATCAGCATCGCTGCTGGTTGATTGGCTTTTGTCCAAAACAAAGTGCACACACCCAAGTGTCCTGAGCTGAGGGCTAAGGGTGAGACTGGGCATTGCCCTTTAAGACCTAGAAAACAAGGCTGGAGTCTTGACAGACCTCTATGAAACAAGGAGGAGGCATAATAAATAATAGTAATAATAATATTAATAATAATGTTATCATGGCTACTGCTGGGAAGTCTGGGAGGAGCTCAGAGGAGGGGTTTGTAGTGTCTAGGAGATCTGGAGGATGCAGTGGGGAAGGTGTTGAGCTGACTCTTGAAGGCAGCATTGTCCACACTGTCTAGCCTAATATCTCAACCCCTTGAGCTGTTAGAAGTTGTTTGTGCAGAAGAGTTACATGGTCCAACAACTTGGGAAATGCTACACACTGTATAGCCCTATCTTGGAGAACCCCAATTCATATTAGCACAGTAAAGACTCTGATAGGTCCCACGATAAAGGAATTCCTCTGGTTCTGGATTTCCCCAAACTATCTGAGCACAGAACTTGGTGTGTGTGTGTGTGTGTGTGTGAGATCTCCTAGAAACAGGCCTTGAACTTGGTGCATGGAGCACAGTTTGGGAAATGCTGGCTTGGGACCTGGGTCATTGAGGCTCAAGACTGGCCCAGAGCAACTCGCTTATGCCGAGAGGAAATGGAGGCTGAGAGGAAGGCATCAAAGGTGGCTGGCGCATCAGGTAGTGACTGCCTGTTTTGAAGGTCCCTCCCCTAGTCTTCCAACCAGAAGTGCCATCCCTCTCTGCTCCAGAGAAGACTCTCAGGCCAGAGGTCAGTGGTGAGCCGGTCACTCACTCTCAGTGACACGCAGGCTGGCCAGCTAGGGCAGTCTCCGCCAGAGGCTGGGAAGCTGAGGTGGCCCTGGAGGGAGCTTTCTGGCACTGGAAGGTCTGACCTTCTACCAAAGCCCCACTCTGCTCAGTACTTCCCTTCTGCCTTTTATTCTTGACCTTACCCAGATTCCTTGGAGGTGGGATTTCTCCCTACCAGCTGGGAGACCCCGTGGCCTTTCACCCCCAGCTCCATTTGACATACTGCACACGGTCCCTGTAGCACTCCATGTTCACAGAACAGTGCACCCAGCTACCCATCCCTGACACACACCATCTCCACACAACTCCCATGTCATCCACATCCTTCTACTACCCACAGATATTTAGGATGTCAGCATCTACACTCATGACTATCTGTACACAGGAGATCAGAACACAATATACACACATACTCACATTCTCAGATGGAGATACATTCACACACTTAATCACATGCTGCTCACACAGAGGTGTGCACACAGGTACATGCCCTAGTTCCTGTGCACATTATCTCAGGAAATACAAATTCAAGAAACCCAGGCCTGCTGGAGAGCCCGGGCCAGTGGCACCCACCTGTCACCGCCCCGAGGGCTCTGCTGTCTGCACAGGCCCATGCTGGGGCCCAGGAGGGGCAGAGTCTGTCTGGGCTCCGGAGGGAGCACAGCTGATTTATCACCGTCTCCACCATAACCGCCTGGTGATGGATGAAACAAACATTGCCAAGGCCCTTTGGGATGCTGTGGTTTGGAGGGCTTGGTGAAGGAGGGTTTCAAGTGGGGGTTGAAGGGTGAGTTCCATGTTAGTAGAAAGTGAGAGAGAGGCGGACAGGGAGGTGGGGAGGCTGCCTGAAGGGCATGGGAGGAGTGAGCTTGGCTGGTGTCCCTCCCAACCCTGAGAATCCTGCATCAATTACGGGGTCAGTTGGGGCTGAGGTGAAAGAAGAAGAGATGAGGCTGGGAAACGGTCAGCGGCCCTGCTTGACTGGGGTTCCCTCTTGTGCCCTGAGCAGCGGTCCTGCTGCCTAGGAGACTCCTCAGCCAGTGCTCAGCCTCAGGTGGCCGGAGGAATGAAAGCGATGGTGCATTAATATTAATGTCGCTGCCCCGTTTTATAAAGTGTCCTAACAAGCTGTTGAGCCAGGCACACTCCGTCTTATTTACGGCCGCTATTATTTCTCCGACATGGAGATTAATTTGACGATAGCTGTTTATAAGCTCTTCTATCATCAGATGGGCCCATTACCTGGGAGGCGAGGGGGGCTGGATTTAATTTGTGTTCAGTGTGCCGCGTTCTCCTGCCCGCGGAGGATGGGTGGGAGGCACAGCCATAAATCACGCGAGGCACCCGTGGCGCTGAGACCGGAGGCCCCGAGCTCCGGGCACTGGCACACTGTGAGGGAGAGGGGCATCTTGGCAAGGTGGGCGGGTCTGCAGACCCAGACAGGTGATGGCAGGTGCCCACCAATAGCCACGCTGGGAGAGGGACCCTGGGAAGTCACCTGGCCAAGGAGCTTCAAACTCCGGAGTCCACACCAAGAAAGAATCACCTGGAAGCCTGTGAAAACCCAGATCCTCTCAGCCGTCCAGATGGTCAGCACCTCTGGGGGTGGGGCTTGGGACTTCCCCAAGTCTAGAGTTTGCTCAGAGGACGCCTGCCTGGCACACTCCTGCCTCTGAGTCTTTTTTTTAAATTTTTATTATTTCTTTATTGATTTCAGAGAGGAAGGGAGGAGAGAGAGATAGAAACATCAATGATGAGAGAGAATCATTGATTGGCTGCCTCTTGCACTCCCCCCCCCCCCACTGGGGATTGAGCCCGCAAGCCCTTGGCAGGAATCGAACCCAGGACCCTTCAGTCCGCAGGCTGATGCTCTATCCACTAAGCCAAGCCAGCTAGGGCCTCATAAGTCTTTCAACACACACACACACACACACAACTTTAAAATATTTTTAAATGTTATTTATTGGTTTGTTTATTTATTTATTTTCTTGACACTATTACAGTTTTGCTCTGAGAGGGCAGGGAGGGCTGTGCACAGGCCTGAGTTGCATGTTCCAGGTTTCCCTGCTGTAAGCACAGGCTCCCTTCCCCAGATGCCGGGAGAGAAAGGGAGGAGGGGAGAGCTGGCCAAGAATGAGGTTGTGTCTTGAGCAAATGGTTAAGTTTGCAAAAGCTGTCTCTTCCCACCCACAGAGCTCCCTGTCCCTCCCCCACAGTGTCCCCTCCACCAGCTGTGAGCCCTCCCACCAAGCAGGAAAGAAGCCTCAGTTCCTGACTGTAACACTGGGCACCTTATACGCATCGTCTCTGTCATATTATGTTGATCTCGGATGACCTTTTTAAAAACCCGATTGAAGGATAAGAAAGCGGGGGAGTTGCAGGAGGCAGTTTTCAGTTACTGCACTGGGGTTCAACTCTAGCTTGTATATCACGAGGGCCCTTCTACGACCTGGGGGAAGGACCCAGCTGTGAATCGCATGCACAGACAATCAGCTGACAGTGAAACTACCCATGTGTGCTGGGATGGGGTCCACAAGAATTTGAGGTGGTAAAGAAAGGGGTCCTCTTGCTCCATGCATCGAAGCAGTCTCTCTCCGAGGGCTGCGTATGTTTTCCGGGGCGCCTCTGGAGTAGAAGGCAGTGGATCCTTGCTCCACTCATGCCTGGCTGGCCCTGTCACTGCAGGCCAGTGGTTGAGGTAGTTGTGAGGCAAGGGGGTTGACTCATAACCCCTGTACGTCAGTGGCCCATGGATGACAACCTTGCCCTTGGGTCCTTTGCCTCCCAGCCCCTGGCCTTTTCTTCCCACCACTGGTTCACCTCTCGGCAGCCTTTGCAGGGAGGGCTCTGTTGGGCCCTTTGGAGAATACACCAGGCCAAGCATCCCCAGTACCTTCTTCTGGGGTGTCGTGGGTCGCATCCAGAACACTCCCAGTGTTCAGTTGATGAACTTCAGTTGGTCAAAGCCCTTTCTATGGGAAGGTAGCCACTATCAGACATCCTCCCCTTATTGAGAATCTATATTTCTCTTAATGTGGCCCAAGTTTGCATCAGATGTTTTACTTCACCCAGTCATCAAACTTAATTCATGGGGACCAGAACTCTTGAATGTGGTAACTTACGATGGAGATGCTTACATCCTTGTCTAGTAGAGCTGGTTTATTAGCTAGGGTATCAGTTTGACTCTGATGACAGACACTCCAAGGAGACTTGCAGGGGGTACCAACTTAGTGATCCTGAGCAGGTATGGCAGGCAGGTACTTGATATCAGGGATTCAGGTGCTTCCTCTCTTGTTGCTCCACCCTCTTTAGAGTGTGGCCCTTTTCTGCATGGTACAGGACAGTTCACACCACGTCCACTTTCCAAGCAGCAGGATGAGGAAGAAGACAAAGGGTAAAAAGATCATGACACAGTTGCTGTAGGAATCACTCCTATTCACATCGCATTTACCAGAAGTAGGCCACATGAGCCTGCATGGCTGCAAAGGAGGTTGGGAAATGTAGTCCATATTTTGGAAGGACATATATCCAGCTAAATCCAGGGGTTCTATTACCTCAGAAAAAGAGAACAGATATTGGGAGACAGCTAGTTTTTTGTTTTGTTTTCTCAGTTGGTTCCTAGGAATCATACGTCAAGTCTTATGTTGATCCTAGTTACAGACTGTCACTCTCAGTTTAGTGCTATTGGTGGATGGGGCTAGCATGCCTTCGCTAATAGGCTAGGACAGAGCCCCAAAGTGGGAATTGAGAAGCCACCAGCCACCCTACAAGCTGGTGTCAAACCACCAATCTATATTGATGGGATGTGCTTTTTCATTTAGTTACACATCCTTGTTGTTCTAGTGACTAGGTCTCATTTTCCATCTTGTCCATAAGAATATCGTAGGATGTTATTGCTTAGAATGAGACGATAAATATGCCCAGGCCAGGGTGTGGTGTACAGTAGATCCTCAACAGAAATTGGGTGTCCTTGGGCAAAGTATTTGATCTCTTGGTGCTTCAGCTTCCTATATGAGAAATGGGGATGTAATCATGACCCTGCCCGCTGGGTTGCTGGGTGAGTCTAGTTATGGTACAATGTCTGGAGCAGGGAATGGGAGCGGCCACAGAGGCAGGATGGCCTGGGACTGGGTCAAGAACACAGGCTCTGGGTCAGGCTGATGGGTGAGTATGGGATAAAAATAGCTTTTAGCCTGACAAGCATGGGTACTCAGTGAATACTAGTTTGCTCCCTGTCCCTTACCCCACTGCCACTGGTAAGGAACATTGCCTAAAGATTCCTTAATTAGGCACCTTCCTTCCACAGGTGTTGTTGCAGTTATGGGGGTGGACTCTGGAATCGGAGTGGAAGTGATGGGTCCAAGGAGTCAAGGGCTGCTAGTGAGTAGAGGAGCAGGAGTCGGGCTCCTTAAGCCAGTTTGATGACCTCTGCCCATGTTCCAGCCGTGGGTCCTCCCTCTTGTGAAGGAAATGAGATGTGCATCCAGAGCATTCACCAAACACAAATGCCTGATGTTGAAGACTCAGAGACCTGGGACTGGGGCATGGCTCCCAGTGATTCCCAGTGTCCAGCAAGACCCAGCTCTCAGGGATTGTAGGGGAGGCCTGGAATGACAGGGCTGGAAGGGACCCCAGAGATATCCAGCCCATCATCCGGGAAACAGAGGCCCAGAGAGAGGAAGGGACGTGGCCAAAGGCACTAAGCTGGAATAAAGACCAAGACCCCCCTCCTCACCATTCTCCATTCTCATTCCGGGACCAGGAGGGCAAGAGTCACAAAGTCTCCATGTCTGGGGAAGGCCCAGGGAGGGGCATGCAGGTTAGCAGAGGCACCTGCAGGAGGTGGGGATGGATGTCTTAGGGGAGCACCTGTGATGGAGAGGAAGCATTGCAGGGTCTGGGGTTGGGGGCTGGGCTCAGATGCCAGCTCTCAGACTCACTGGCGTGTGTTGAAGGCCAAGAGTGGCAAAATAGGACCTCCCTCCAAAGATTAGGGTGGACATTAACTGACATAAGTTTGTAAACTATCAGGGGTCACTGAGATGTGAGAGCTTCTGTCATTTGGGCTGTAAAGATGAATTTTCTCATGCATGAGACACAGAGTGACCGGGGTGTGTAGGTGCTGAAATTTAACAGTGCTATGGGAACATGGGGCCCCTTATATCTTAGAGGTCAAGGAGGAGGAATCTTTACAAGAGTCCCAATAGCTGGTTAGGATATCTCCAGGGTCTCTGCTTGATACTCTCCAGGACTTTCAAAGAAGGTCTCTACTGACTGCCACACCATCGTGAGCTTCTAAGATGCACACACTCTCACATTTCTCATCTGAAACTGGGATGTACCTTATAAATACCTGTGTGTCCTAGTTTTAATTGTCTTTTAAAAACTCTTTAACTGGTTCATAAAGTGATGGTGCACTGTGCAACTGATGGCCACTTAGGCTGGAAATTTGCCATTCTTTTTTTTTTATACCCTATTCACAAAACTTGGGAGACCATGGATAGGTCTGTAGAGGTCACATTTCCCTTCATCTTGTTTTAACATTTCTCAACCCCTCACATCCAAGGTCTCAGGAGAATGAACACACCCAGGAGGACAGGGAGTCAGAAAATAGGGAGATGAGAGTCCCGTGGCCCTCTAATGGGGACCATCCTTGTTAACCTCTCTGGGGCCTCTGGCTGGTCCAATGGGAGGAGTACCCTCTTTCTGCTCACTTTTCATGGCCTGCTGAGGATCTCAGGGGATACTTGCTGTCTAAAAGGCTTCAGACATGCCCCAGAGGTAATAATCTAGAACAAATGCTAACTTCCTTAACTTTTTCTCTCTCCCCAAACCAAGCTGTTCTAGCCTCCTTTCTATACCTATCTGAGGACCACCAATCTTGTAGACACCCCTGCGACCCTTCTGGAATTCTGACCCCACCCTCTCCTCTTAGCAGCCATAGTATCCCAGTCCTCTGGGTCATCCCTTCCCAGGGCCTCTACTGCCCCTGCATTTAGTGCCTGCTTGGCCTCCTGGCACCTCCCCCCCCCTTGTGTGCCCAGATGTCCCCCTAAGACCTTCCCTAAACTCAACATTGCACTTGTGATCTGGGGCTTTGCATGACCCCACTGTTGCATCTGATCACGGTGCAACAGAGGTTTTACACTCAGGGAAAATTGATATCCTAAAGACTAGAGCAACTTCCTACCAGGCCAGACAGAGCTTGAGTTGGAAAGGCAATATTCTATACCTTTGAGCTGCAGCATTGACTTCAGGTGGGGACACCCGGCTTGGTCCAGTTCTTATCCCATCATTGGCTTACCTGGGAAGCTTGCAAAACTTCCCCAGCACCTAAATAGCCAGTTCAGGCCACCCCAGGGTGTGTGTGTGTGGGGGGGAGGATATCTGACTTATATGGATGATGATGATGATGATACAGAAGGGTCTCTGTGGTGGTGGAGTCATGGGCAGCTGCTGGGCCTAGGCCACCAGATCATCCTTGGCAGGGTTGCCCTGGCCCTTGGATCTAAACGAGGATGAGGTTGGCTCAATGCAAGCCCAGGTCTATATCTCCACCATTCTTCCTCATGCACTCCTTTATTACTTACATAATTATAAAGTTCCTACTCTGTGCTAGGAACTGTGCAGAAGCTAACAAAGAGATTGCCTAATCTTCCTTGCATTCATTCATTCACTCATTTCACAAATGCTGATGGACTGGTTGACCCTGTTTCAGGTGTGTTCTAGGCACTGACACACAGCAGTGAATAAGACACAGACAACTGAGGGTCGGGAGGGTCCTGAGGTCTCAGCACCCCTTCCAGGGTTCCACCTCCCAGGCCCTTGTCAACAGCATTGCATCTGCTCTTCTCATAGTGTCACCTCTTCTCTTCTGACCCTCTGCCTTCATTCTAGACCTTGGTTGCATCTGATCACAGTGGAACAGAGGTTTTACACTCAGGGGAAATTTATATCCCAAAGACTAGAGCAACTTCCTACCAGGCCACACGGAGCCTGAGTTGGAAAGGCAATATTCTGTACCTTGAGCTGCAGCATTGACTTCAGGTGGGGACACCAGGCTTTGGTCCAGTTACTATCCCATCATTGGCTTACCTGGGAAGCCTGCAAAACTCATTCCCATGTCCCACAGCAGAGCCATCTTTCTGGGGTAGAAATCTGTATTTTTATGTATTTTAAATACAAGCTAGTTGTTTTGTCATTAAGCATAAGGGGAAATGTAAGCAATATGAAAGACTCATCGCTGAACAGTTTGTCTCCTGCTCCCCAACCCACTTCACCTTCGCACCTAGGTCTCTCCCCAGACGTGATCACTAGTCATGCTCTTCCTGGGTCAAGCACTGTGACAGACATTGTGCATGTTGGAGTGAACATAACCCACATGTCCCTGCCTCATGGAGCTCACACCTCTAGTGGAGGTGACTGGGAGGGACCAAATGACGCACAAATACATGCACAATTGTGGAATGTGAGAAAGGTCAGGCACAAGCAGAAGAGAATGTCAGGAGAGTGTCAGGGACATTCATCTTGGCGGGCTGTGCTGGAGGAGATGGGTGTGGATGGGATGAAGACTACCCAAACCTGTCAGAATCTGGATGATTCTGAAAGAATCCTCGGGGTGTCTCAGGACCCTCTCCATCATTTCTCACTTGATACCTGGGGTACAGAGGGCAGTAAGACTCTCCTGAGGTCTGGGCATCACCATCCAGTTAGGCAGACAAGGTATTATCTGTAATTAGGTTTCCTAAGGCTGCCATCACGCATGACCACAATCTGGGTGGCTTCACACAATAGAGATCGATTCTCTCACTGTCTGGAGGCCGGGGGTCTGGAATCAAGGTGCTAACAGGGCCGAGATCCCTCTGAAGTCTCTAGGGAAGGCTTCTTCCTGCCCCTTCTCACTTCCGGTGGTTGCTGGCAATCCTTGGAGTTCCTTGGCTTGTAGACATATTACCCAAGTCTCTGCATCTGGCATCACATGGCCTCCTCCCTGCTGTCACATGGCCTTCTCATAAGAACACCAGTCACTGCATGAGGGCTCCCTCTAACCCACTCATCTTAACTTGATGACATGTACAAAGAATCCCGCTTCCAAATAAGGTCACATTCACAGGTGCGGGGCGGTTAGGACTTTAAGGTATCTTTTTTGTGGGGGAGGGAACACAACTCAACACATAGCAAGGATGAGACCTGCAGGCTGAGTGGGCAGGGCAGGGCAGGCTTCAGGAAGGGGAAAAGCTCAGTCCAAGGAGAGGATCCGCACCTGGGGAGGAGGACAGGGCGTGTGCCAGTGAGTGAGCGGAAGACGGCAGAAGCAGGGATGCACAGAGTGCACACTGCCTAGGAAAGAGGCCCCGCGGCCTCCTCAGAGCCCCTTCCAGAACGCAGGCCAGTAAAATGAGGCCATAGCGATGCTGAAGGAAACCTCTCTCCCGAAGGAAGCGATGGGGCTGTGAGTGTTCTCAGCCTTCCACTGCGACCTTTCCCAGCTCCCACTGGCTGTGGCCTTCAGGTATGGTGACGGTCCCCTGGGCTCCTGTGATGAGCTCACACATGTCCCTTTAGTCCAGAGTGTCTGGCCCTCAGTGACGTGTTCCAGACACCCACAATAATCCTTCCTCTCCTTCTATGCCCATCACAACCAGCTTCCTTTCCCGTCCCCTTCCCTGGCCCACACAGGGAGAAACATGTAGTTGGGATGAATGACACCCGCCTTGCTCATCACTGTATCCCCAGTGCCCAGGGAGGGTCTGCTCAGAGCATGCAAGAAATATACAGTGGCACCTCGAGATACGAGTGCCCTAACATACGAGATTTTTGAGATACGAGCCGTCGAGCGAGCGGGTGATTTTTGCTTTGAAATACGAGCAACATTTGAGATACGAGTAATCGCTCAGATCGGCCGGCTGCACATGACCCACCAGTTTACCACGACTTGATAGTCTCATAGTTTCCCACGCCTCAAGGTTACAGAACGAATTAAACTCGTATCTCGAGGTACCACTGTACTTTTAAAAAATGTATTGTTGACAGTATTACAGATGTCCCCCATTTTCCCCTCCTTTGCCCCCCGGCCCCACCCAGGCCTTCCCCACACTATTTTCTGTGTCCATGGGCTACACCTATATGCGTATATATTCTTTTGACTTAAAGTATCCACAGCAAGAGGAGAGACACCTGACAGCCAACCCCTCGGATCTTGTCCCCGCAGGGCCCAGACCCCCCCGCCCTTCACCACACCACCGGGATGCCCGGGACCACAGAGCTGTGGAGGAGGCAGAGCCCAGGGCCGAGCAGAGCCCACAGCAGGTGACTTCCCCTCTGCTTTCAAAGTGGCCTTCCACGGCACATGGCATTGCAAGGAAAGTCTAGGCAACCAGAGAAAACTGAAGGCCAGCCTGCCCCTCAGGGAGCAGCTGGTGGGCTATATAGCCGGGAAGGGAAGTGGTCTGGCTCCGATTTACACCGCTGGCTGGTGGGAAAGCCCGGTGTGAGTGTGTGTCCCTGATGCCCAGCAGAAAGGGTTTACCCCTGCACCCCCCCCCACACACTGCTGCAGTCCCCTTGGATTAGGTCATAGCTTCTTGATCTCCCGAGAGAAGCGCTCAGCTGCTCTGAGCTGGCCCTCCCCAGCTCCTGAAGGGATAACAAAAGCAAAAGATGAACTCTCGCCCTTGCTCTCCAAAGTGAACTTTCAACTCCATGCTTGTAGTCTAGCTGTTCTAAAAAAGAAGAAAAATATTACAGTGGTACCTCGAGATACGAGTGCCCTAACATATGAGAATTTTTGAGATACGAGCCGTCGAGCGAGCGATTTTTGCTTTGAAATACGAGCAACACTTGAGATAGGAGTCATCGTGCAGATCGGCTGGCTGCACACGACCCACCAGTTTACCTCGACTTGAGCATCTCATAGTTTCCCATGCCTCAAGGTTACAGAACGAATTAAACTCATATTTCGAGGTACCACTGTAATTGCATACATTTATAATGATAAATCTTAGGTATGTAGGTATATGTGTTCTAATAGATATATAGGGTGTCCCCCCCCAAATGCATACACACTTCAACAACTGATAGCTCAATTTTGAAAATGACATCTATTTTAATAAACACTGCCTTTACACATTTGGGGGGACACCCTATCTATGTGTATATGTTAATATTTGACTGGGCATTATAGGCACCCAATACACCATTGAAAGGCAGATGCCCCCTCCCCTGTGCCAGCCACCTGCTGGCCCTCCACAGTCCCCCTGTCAAGGATTGTCATGCTTCTTCTACTTGGTCCTCTTGATGCCTCTTCATGTGATCCTCAGGACTCACATGTAATTATGAAATACACATGATTACGGAAGGAGAGAGAAGCAGGCTGACTGGGAAGAGCCTGCCTCATCGTAGGGTGGTGGGCCAGGTGCAAAGGCCCGCCCCTCCCCAGGTGCAGCTAGGAGGCCCTGCAGGCCTCCATCCCCTGCCTGTGCTGGCTCCTGGGTGAATGAATCTCCAATCTCCCCGAGTTTTTGTCTCCTGAACGAGCAAATGAGGGGGTTGGGTGAGATGCTCTGGGAGATCCCCGCTAGCTCAAATTTCCATGATCCTATTATCTACTTCATGCCCCGTTTCCCCACTTAAAGAAATTAAGAAATAGGGCAGCTTTGAAGATAGTAGCTCATTTATGTTCCCGGAGGATTTCAAAGGCATTTACAGATTGCAAGCAAAATGGAGCTCAAATTCAGCTGCAATTGGCCTGCCAAAGGAACCTCCTTCTACTTAGTCCCCCTGAAAAATAGGGGGTGTAGTCAGCAGACCCCAGGCTCTAGGCTTGGGAGCAGACATCCAAAATGACCAGGGTTCAGGGGTAGTGGCTTCCCTCTCCGATGCCAGTCTTTTATCCACCGGGTCATGGGGTGCACCCCATGGGCCCTTGGGATGTATTCCTAAGAAAGCCAGGCTTTCCCATGGTTTCTACCTGAGATTCCTTAAGCCCGGGTTTACCATCTCAGAGCCTTGGGGTGCTCCTAAAAGGAATTTCCCTCAGCTGTTTGCCTTCAGGAGTGGGTTGGGGGTGGGGGTGGATGTGGAGAGGTCCTCCAGGCCCCGGAAATCTGGCCCACCTCTTAGCAGCGTCACAGCTCTATCCTGGACATCCTCCTAGTGACTCATGCTCTGTTTCTGAAAACCCTGAAGAGCAGCATGGAAGCCACCCAAGCAGATGTTGGCTCAGCCTCGCCTCACTCATCTGAACCAGTGAGAGCCTCAAAGCTTTGTTACTTACAGACACAGGGTAACTCGGCCTTGGCCCACGAAATTATGGGCGAACAAATAAAAGAGATCTGTGATAACCACACCTAGCTCAATTGTACTTACCAGTAGGTAGGTGTGTTCAAAGTGCTTGACAAGTTTTCCTTTTCAACAGTCCCCACTGGTGCTTTTCTTTAAGTCACTAAAGCATAGTATGTAAGCATCTGGGGGACTATGGAGATGTGTTCACTCAGCCCCTCCCTTTAGCAGAGGTGAAGACTGAGTCGTGAAGGGGAAGATCCTAGGATGAGATAGTGGCAAAGGGCACACTAGACCCCAGGGCTCTTGTATGGAGTCTATAGAGATCTTTCCACGCCTCAGAAAGAGTGTGGAGTTAAACCAAGGCCAGCCTCTGCTGCCACCAGAATGCAAGGTCACAAGGTAGAGATTTTGCCTGATTTGTTGGCTGCTGAATCCCCAGCACCTGGCCCGGGGCTGACACACGGTAAATGCTCAATAAATATTAGCCGACCAAATGAATGGGGGTTACAACACACTCTACTGAGTAAATGTGGCTTTGCTGTGCTCTCAGCCAAGAAAACACCTTTCCTGGGCTTGGAACGTGGCCCTGAGGTGAGCATTCTTAAATTCCGCCACCTCCTTTGGCCGCAGAGGAAGCAAAGGCCACGTCTTCTATCCTGGCAGAATGGATGGCTCTATTTTAGGCATTAAAAATATTGAAAGGAACATGCCACAGTGTCCCCAGCCAAGTCTGCCTTTGTTTGCAAAGCTCTGGCTTTCACAGGAGCTGCACCGCCTGCAAGAGAGGCCCGGACCTGGCTCCTTCCAGGGCCTCTGCTGGTTCTGGTCTTGAGCTGTCCACGAATCAGGATTTCCCCTGTTCATCCCGGAAAACCCCCTCCTGTGAGTGGTTGATGCCTGTCCTGTATGCAGCCCTATCGTGGGTCCAGGGAAGGTGGGCATGGGAAAGAGCAGGTGGTCCAGTCGCAGTCCAGCCCATGGGCGCTGATGGGCTGGTAGAGACACCATCACTCATATTGTCATAGTGAGCTGGCCTTGTCCCCCAGCCTGGCTGCAAGGTCCTTGAGGGCAGGGACATGTCTCTTTGTCAAGGGTCTCCTTGAACTTTCTGAACTGGAATTGAAGAGGTCACAGGAAATAGTTGGGCCCACTAATGAGAATGTGATTTCCAGTCAAAACCGGTTTTGCTCAGTGGATAGAGCATCAGCCTGCAGACTGAAAGGTTCCAGGTTCGATTCCAGTTAAGGACACGTACTTTGGTTGCGGGCACATCCCCAGTAGTAGCTGTGCAGGAGAGAGCTGATCAATGTTTCTCTCTAATCGATGTTTCTAAATCTTTATTCTTCTCCCTTCCTCTCTGAAAAAAAAAATCAATAAAATATATTTAAAATAAAATAAAAAGAATGTGATTTCCAGGCTTACCCCTCAGAAGGCCTGAGGCCCAGGCACTGCTCCCTGAGTCACACTGTCTTAGGGACAAAAGACCTCCCAGGATCATGCGCTCTCCATCCCCTTCCCATGCACTTCCCCCCAACCAGGAGAAGTTTGCTTAGTTCAAAAAACCTCCACAGGTAACCAAGATGTGCTCACAAAGCTTTCCAGAAAGGCTCCCAGGACACAGAACACATTCTTTCAGTAACCACTGAGAGGCTCAGTTTGTGGGTCCTTGAGAGGACTTTATTGGGTGATGTCTGCCTTGTACAAAGATGAGGTGACCCCTGGGCATGTGACTTCAGGCCACTCCCCAGCCCTCATTGTAAGAAACCCTCCTCAATTCATGGCTTGATGCCTAGATGTTAGGACTGGTTTATAATTAGATTTCCTTTCCCTAGAGGTGGCCAAAGAGAGGCTGGAGGTTACCCTTAGGTCTGCTCTGAAGTGTGCTGGTTGAGGATGGCCTTTGCTGAGGACACATGGTCCCTGGGAACATAGCAGCACACAGGAGAGCCAGCCTCCAGGGACTCCTCCCAGCTCCTCTGTGTGCTACAGGCTGGAGGCTTCTGGAAGCAGCTGATTGAGTGGCCAGGATTCCTGGAACTTCAGGGTAGTTCAGATGGTAGAAGAGCCCAGGATGCAGGAGAGCTGGGCTCTCGGGTCCCAGCTGAGTCCCTCCCAGGCTCTTTGGGATCTGTTTCTCTCTCTGTGACAAGAGAAAGTGTGTGGCCTGGAGGTCTCTGGGACGCCCCTTGCTTCTCACACCCTATGAGTCTCTGGCTTTTCCGAGATATCCCGACTCTATCTCCTTCCCCTGCTTCTCCAGCCATGTCCTCTCTAGGCAGCTTCCTGTCTTCTTGTTAGAGAAGGGGGAGTGGAGTTGGAACCAGACCTGGGTGGGATGTGAGGAGGTTTTGGGCAGCAGGAGCCTTGATGGCAGGTGGTCCAAGCCTAGGTCTTGAGGCTCCTATATGGGCTCTTTAGAAACTCAAGTTCTATGTCAATCATCCTTTACCTCTGATTCAGGGTCACATAGGGTCAAAAGCCCAAGGGTTCTGCTTTGGGATGACCTATGTCTGTGTCCAGAAGTCCTTGGAGAAGCCTTGTCTATGCTGAGTGAACACATGTCATCATTTCTTCACAAGGATGCTCGCTCTTTTTAAAAAAAGTTTTAAAAATTTTTATTGATTTTTAGAGAGGAAGGGAGAGGGAGAGAGAGAAACATCAATGTGAGAGTGAAACACTGGATAGCTCCTGCACTCCCCCCTACCAGGGATTGAGCCTGCAACCTGAGCATGTGCCCTGACCAGGAATCAAACAGGCACAATTTGGTGCACAGGACGATGCCCAACCTACTAAGCCATACCGGCCAGAGCAGGATGCTGGCTCTTGATATGCAGGGTCGGAAGGATGAAATCTGGCCAGGCCACCTTCTCATTTTGTGACCTTGGATATCTCACTTCACTTTTGGGTTTTTCACTTAGTAACGGGGCCTCTAACTTTGCGGCTAGATTTTCCTGAGAGTGCAGGATGTGGGCCATGGAGAGGAGTGACTGCAGGAGAGGTTCCCAGCAAGGTGGTCGCCATGAAGGAAGTTAAAATGATCTGTGAACAAGTGATGGAGGATCCGTACAAGTTGGAGTCTAATTAAGAACTAACTCCTGTGACACAGGCCTATGCTCTCTGGAACATTAGAGAGAGGTGGGCTGGGAACAACTGACAGTGTCACGCCCTCCTCCGTCCCAAGCCTAGCCCACTCTCAGAGGGCATCGTGTTTTTCCCAAATGCCCCCTCAGGCCCTGCAGTTCATTTTA
Organism: Lasiurus cinereus; assembly: GCA_011751065.1. NCBI lineage: Eukaryota > Metazoa > Chordata > Mammalia > Chiroptera > Vespertilionidae > Lasiurus > Lasiurus cinereus. Next base: position 53,930,510 of record JAAGEH010000480.1, read on the forward strand.
TAACAAACCCCTGAGAATGTGGTGCAGGTCGTGGAGAATTGCTTCCTGGTTTCCTTATGCTCTTTAAGTGGGAGAGCCCATCGGTGCCTTCTGGGAGATTCCAGAACTTTCTTAACAGCACGGTAGTTATTAAATGCTGATAGGATTTCTGAAGTTTCTAAACTGGAAGGAAGTTTTCCTTTCTGGAATGGCTCAAGTGTAGTTTTGTCTTGAGACCTTTCTCTACCCTTCTTAATCCCGAGATTAGATGAATGCCTTCATTCATTCCTTCATTCGTTTACACCTGTGAATTGTCCACTATACGTCAGGTGCTGTGCTAAGGGTTAGGAAAATGAGAGGAAGTGAAACAGTATTAGAGAGCAAAAATGCAAGTCTAGCAAAAGGCCTTCTGTGTCCTGCTGGAAAGAATGGATTTTCTGAAACTGGCTTAGGGCCCAGTCCTCTCCTGTTGGGCTTCTGGGATTCACACCAAGAGGAAATTCATCATATACTTAATTTCCAAGAAAAAGGAAATAAATCACCAAAGCAAAACAACACTGTGGACCTTATAAAGCAAACACAACAGGAAGACACTGGGGTTGGGCGGATGAAAGGCTCCTTCCAGGCTGCCCATCTGTTGGGGGATGTGGGATCGCTTCTTACAGACGCCGAGTTTTGGGGCTTTTCCAAGGACCTTTAGGGATTTAGCTTCCTATTCAACTGGTTCAACCACCTCCAGATGTTGGCCAGATGACCCCTGAGGTCTCCTCCTGCCTTAAAATTCAGCAATTCAGGGATTTTCTGGATCTGAGCTCAAATTAGAGGATTGTATTAATGTTTAGCACAATTGGCGGAGACAATTTGTCCATAGTAGCAACCTGGAAGGGAAATGGGCTCCTACTTGGAGGAAGAGTGGCTCTCTGTTCCACGCCAGCCTTGTATTGACACTCTTCGAGGCAGGGGAGAATCGGTCTTTGAATGACAGGTGGCTCTATTGGACCCATTGCCTGGTGTCCTCATAATCAGGCAGTTGCAGTGAAAAAGTAGCCCCCAACCTGGGCCTTAAAAACAACCACTTTTTCCAAAGCATGGAGCAAGTTGTGTTAGCATAACCTCTGGCAACACACTTCACCAAACAGTCCTTAATTTCCCCACTAGCCTTCTGTGACTGTGTTCAGGCAAGACCAGACTTCAGCCCCCTTGACTACCAGGTTAGAGGTTTGGTTGTCAAGCCTTCTTAGGCGTCGGCATCACTTCAATGCTTTAAACAATTCAGATCACTGGACTCTACTTACTCCTTGATGTTTACTGGAGTTGGTCTAGGATGGGGGCAGCCATCGATATTTTTAATCACTTCCCTGTGGGATTTTGATGACTAGCTTGGGTTGAGAGCCACTTAAGGCCAGTGTGGTCCCCTTGGCCCTTACCTGGAGAGCTGAGTAAACATGAAGATTTCTGGGCCCCTCCCCAGACCTACAGAGTGAGAACCTCTGTAGGTAATTATGATTCAGTCTGATAGGGAAAAATGACTATACTAGGCCTTGTCTGTTTCCCTGGTCCTCCATGAGCCCATGTGCTGGTGCAAAGAAATCTTTCCCCGGAAAAGTTCATTGGTAGTTCACTAAGTGAGATCATCTTAAAGATGCAGATTGCACCTGCTTGATGTTAGCTGAGATTGTCTTGAGGTATGAGGTCCAGAACAGAGAATAAAAGATGTTGGATGAACCATTCACTCTTCCATCAACCTCCTTTACCACCACACGCCCCGCCCAATCACTCTCCTAAACTTGGGCCTTGGGGTGGGAAGCTAAGACTGCACGACAGGGCCTCGTCATGGGGTAGAGGAGGAGAAAGAAGCTCATGAGTGCCCCGGCTTCCTGTGGGCCCGGGACACCCAGGTCACCCTGTGAAGGCTTGCCACGGGTGTTGACCTCATCGGCAGAAGCCAGCAGGCCTTCCTCCGCAGGCACTCAGGTATGCAGGTGTCTTCAGGACAGCTGCTCCATGGAGTTCAGTCTTCTCACTCACACAGTAGGTCCAGAAGCACTTACTGTGCACCAGGTCCTGGCTGTGAACGAAGAAGTGGGGCGAGCTATGCCGAGTCCAGCAATGGTGGCTGGAATTATATCCTGGAGCCATAACACTTGCACTGACACCCTGCTCTGCCCTTTACTCCTGGGTGACATTGGACAAGCCACTTAACCTTTCTGAACCTCTATGTCCTTACGTTTGGCAACTCATATCCATTCAACCAACAGCTGTTTATTAAATTCTGATGCCCAATGAGCTGACCTTGACCACATGTCATTTCTGAGAGCTGGGTACAGAGTCCTGGATGGGCCATGTCGGGCATCCTGAGGACAAGGCAGAGTTCCTTGAGGGTGGAACAAAGGGACTGGTAACTACACAGGAGTGCACCTCCAGGGCAGTGCTGGTGGGCTGTGGGTTGGCTGGCAGGCCCTCGAAGCCTGGCAATGCCAAGTCCAGGGGCACTCGAGAAGCCACCGGCTCTCAATGAGGCCCTAATCAAGAGCTCCGGTTGGAGAGTGGGTGAACCCATTGTATTGCTGACCCCACTAGCCATTCACTCACCGGACATCCTTAGTCAAGCCCCTTCATTTCTTTCTGCCTTGGTGCTGGGAGCCATAAACTCAACCCACTTTTCCCAAAGCATGGAGCACAGCCTGGGCTCTGTGGCATCAGGACATCACTATCACTCCATTATCCCCTGTGTGGGCACCTCAGGCTCACTCCCAGCTCACCCCACATTCTAGCTTGTTTCGGTCCTAGGAGAGAGGGCCACCATCTGTAGAACTAGTTGATGTTACCCTGGCAACCGGCAGGTGTAGTCCTGGGAAGGGCTGGCCTGAAGGGTTAGGGTTCTCCCGTTAGGACAGTGGAGGGGAGGCAGGGCTAGGGACCCAGCCTTCTCTCGCTCTGGCTACAGGAACAAAGGTTCTGTTGCCTGTGCCAGGCTGTTTGAGCCACCCTTGTTAAACCCTGCACATCAGGAGAGGGACAGAATCCGCTTGCTCCTTTATCTGACCACACTGCAGTGCTGTTATGTAAGGGCTGCGTGCTGTCCAGGAGGCCTCCTGAGGCCCGTGGAAAACGAGATTTCTCACCCCGGCGCCTCTCTCCACTCTCCCTTCTCTTCCCACAGCCTCCCAATGGCACCATCAGCCCCACCGAGGGAGGGAGGCTTCCTGCCCTGAAAGGAAGCCGTGTGTGTGTGTGTGTGTGTGTGTGTGTGTGTGTGTGTGTGTAGGAGGGCGTGGACTTAAAACTCCAAAAGTGATGAGTGGACAGAGGGCCCGCTCATCCTTCTCATTGCTTGTCCCAAGCCTCCTGCCCCCTCACCAGGCTCCTCCAGGTGTGGTCTCCTGCAGAACGTGAGCTTCACACGGTGGCTCTTAGTCTAACTCGGCCAATGCTCGGCCGCTGGGGAAAGACGAGGCCAGGCCTAGTCACAACGCACATTCTCAGAGCGTCACGCCGGCTTTCTTTCAACCCCACCGCCACTGTGAAGGCAGCTGGCCTGCCAGGCAGATGAGGAAAGTGGGGTCCAGGGGGGTGAGGGACTGGGCTGGACTGGCCCAGCGAGTGGTGGGCTCCGTCTAGGCCTCCTGACTCCCAGTGGCCCCCCGTGTCCTGCCTGGGAGGACTGGCCTGATGGGCGCCTCCCTGAGAGTAGGTCACCGAGACGGTGTCTCTTGCCTTTGAGGACCTAATCCCAGGTGACGCGGTGATGAGAGAGAGCACAGAGTCGAGGCTGGGCTTGGTGAAGCCCTGTGATGCCGAGGCTGGGGACAAGCACCCCAATAGGCTCCCCGGGCTCCATGACCGCCTGCCAATCACCCCAGAGCAGACACGTGTGCGGACAGCCCTCTCTGATTCTTGCCAGGACTGGACCCTCCCTCTCCAGCACCCAAGGGATGGGGGGAATTGCCATCTGCATCAGGACTCGGGGAAGCTCCAAGGTGGGCCTGCTCCTGAGCCCCAGCCCCCTGCCCCAGCCCCCAATTCCTATCCCCGAGCTCCCAGCCTCCAGCCCCCAGCCCCAACCCCAGCCCCCAGCCCCTAATCCCTAGCCCCCTGCCCAGCCCCCAGCCTTCAGCCCCAGCCCCAGACACTAGCCCCAGCCCCCAATCCCTATCCCCGAGCTCCCAGCCTCCAGCGCCCAGCCCCCAACCCCAGCCCTCAGCCCCTAATCCCTAGCCCCCAGCCCAGCCCCCAGCCCCTAATCCCTAGCCCCCAGCCCAGCCC
>JAAGEH010000480.1:53936023-53983086 GCA_011751065.1 Lasiurus cinereus
GGACTCCAGGGCCCACCTGTGCTCTGGAATATTAGACCGGAATTTGCGGGGTGTTGCAAAATTATGGCCTGTGACTTGGGAAGGAATTTCTTTGGGGGCCTCATTTCAGTTTATTGGAAGTTAATTCAGCGAACATCAGTGAAAGACTTCTTATGTGGGGAGTGGGGAGGACCTCAAAGATGCAAAACCAAGGCCCTGCCCCTCGGAGCGCCCAGGCCCCTGGGAGGAGGTGAGATAAGCGCTGACAGCTCTGGCCACGGCAGCTGAGCCCCAAGTCCGTGCACGGACTGCCAACGGCTCTTTTACGTCTCGGATACATTTCTCCGAAAGATCTTAAGGAGGCATAAATGCATCCCATTTAATTACATCTTTAGCAAACAGTCCTTAATGAAAAGAATAAAGTTTCATAAAACTGCGACTGGAAATCTGAGACAGTGAATGCCCTCCCTCCCTCCCTCCTGCATTTATTGGAACCTGCGATGTGCTAGACACGCGCTGAAGAAGCTTTCAGAGCAGTGAGGGAGGCAGACAAATAAAAGGCGATATCGAACCAAAAAGTGCTCTGAAAACGAAGTCTGTGTTTTCAGAGGAAGGCAGTCTCAACAGCGCTCCAAAATGGCTGTGCCTGGAGGTGTCACTGGGGCTCTCAGGAGGGCTGCTCGCTCACATCTGGGGCTGGGAAGCGAGGCGACCAGAAGGACGGGAGTATTTTGCCAGGAGGTTGAGGTGGGGGGTTGGCCAGAGGGTACTGAGTAGAGAGGAAAACATGCATGAAGGCTCTATGATCCAAATGGGTGCCAGGTGAGGGGAGGGTGAGATTAATTTGCTTTAGGGCAGACGCCAGGGGGAGAGACCAAGGCTTCAGGGCAGAGCTGGCATTTGGGGCTTTGTGGGATGAGTAGGAGCTGATAACGCCAAGTTGAGAGCGCTCTGGGCCGAAGGAGTACCAAGAGCCAATAAACGCACGGCGCATTCAGGATGCTCAGGCCACCGCGTCTAGGACAAAGGGACGTTCCTGCCACCAGCCCCGCCTGCTGACCTCCTCTCAAATGGAAGAGAGCAGAGACCCTGAGGGAAGGTCCCAAGGTGAAGGCCACCTGCCCCCCCACACGTGAAATACCCCCAACCCTTGGTCTCGAGTTCTTTCCATCCATGACCTGCACTGCTGGGCTAGGAGCTTTTAAAAACAGCTCACTCCCCTTCCACCTGCCAGGGCAGGTGCAGAGCCTCGGACCTCTGCCTGCCTCTCCACCCCTGTCTCTGGGCCTCAGTTTCCTCTTCCATAAAATGGGAGAGCAGGGCCGGAGGGACTTCCACTGCCTCTCAGCTCTGCCGTCTGTGCCGTGGTGACCCCTAAGGAAAGGGAGAAGAAGGGACAGGCCGGTGCCGGGAAGTATGGGCACCACTAAGGAACCTGAGTCCCTGGGCGTGTGCCTCTGGGAGGGGATGGGGTCTCCAGTGGCCAGTCTGGCGCTGCCCGGGCTGGGGACTCAGAAAAGGGGGTCCCTGGGGCTGTCCCTCTTTCTCCCCCATTGGCTGAGGTTGAGTGTGCAGAGGCATCGCCTGAAGGAGGCCCCAGGAACTTGCTCCAGGTTTCGCTGAGAAGCAAGTAAAAGTAATAGTGACTCGGTCAGCCACACCAGCAAGGCCAGCGTCAGTGGAAATAGTCAGAGTGGCGCCTGTGTGGCGCTTACACCCTGCCTTTCCTCAGTGCCCAGGCTCTGAACCTGCCTCCTCAGGGCGATGCTGCGGGCGCTGCTGGTGTCCAGGCAGCGGGGACCCTCAGCAGAGCTCAGAGCCCCGCTGGGTTTGAGTTTCTGCAGACCTGTGGGTTCCCGAGATGACTTTTTTTTTTTAAGGTGGGTGAGAGCTGGACCAGGTGACTTCTGAGGCCCCCAACTTTCCGTCTCTGGGAACCCATCCCGCATGCCCTGGTCTGGGTGCCCGTGAGTGGCCCCCACTAGATAACGGAAAAGAAGGGCCAGAAGGTGAGGGCTGCCCTCCTGGGTTCAGTCCCGCCACACTCTCCTCCCGAAGTCTCAGCAAACCCCAAAGCCAGCTCCATGTCAGGGAAAGAAGGTGGGGGACGGAAGGAGACCTGCAAGGAATGTGACCCCAGAAGGGCTCTAGATGAATCGCAGAGAACATCTTTGACCCTTGCGTCCCTCTGGCCGCGTGTGAGAGTGGAGGTGTGAGTGTGGTGCAGCCTTGGGCTCTACAGCTTCCTGGGTCTCAGTCTCCCCACCTATAAGATGGGACACCACCATCACCCTGCCCTCCCCTGAAGTGAGCAGGGACGCTGTTACTGCTGGCCCATCTTGGGGACAAGGCTAGGCGCATCCTCTGTCATCCACACCGACGCCAGCTTTCCACCACCCTGGTCTCTGAGGAGCCAGGCTCTCGCTCTCAGGTCCGAGGGCAGGTCCAGCCCCGGGAAAGAGGGGCCTGGGCCCAGGCAGGGCTGTGCTCTCTGCCCATCGCTGGGCCTCCGTTCCCGCGTCGCTGCTCAGCCTGCCCCTGGCCCAGGGCTCCTTGGGCTCCCAGCGGCACCAGAGTTAGGGTCCTCTCAGGGTCCTCCTCTTTCCAGAGAGGCCTCCTGGAGGGAAAGCACCCTCTAAATTCCCAGGAACAAAACACTGGTAGTGGTGGCGGCAGGATTCCAGGGACCACCCATGAGAAGGATTTTTGGGGAGTTGCCTTTCTCCCTGGCTCTCTGTCTCAGGACTCAGCTCCGGCACCTGTCGTACCTATCCCCCCACTTTCCCTCTCTTCTGTCCCAAGATGCCCCCGAAGGCCCCGCCTGAGCTTCCAGAGGCGCTGGGAGCGAGCTGTGGCCGGCAGACTCTCCTGAGAGCCAGGCGGCTTGGGGGAGGTTAGTTTTTAAATGGAAGCTGCCAGGGTTTCCAACACAATTTTCTGCAGCTGAGCAGCTGGGTCCCTGGTGGCAAGGGTCCCTCCTGGACCCCGGTGTGCCCTCCTCCTGAGAAGGGCAGGCCCCGTGGTGGGAGGGACCTTCAGGTCTGCAGCTGGGGAAGACGGAGCGTGGCAGGAGGACAACCTGGACCGATGCCACCGGGGCCCCAGGGCCCCGTTGCAGGCTCTGGCTTCAGACCGTCCTCAGCTCCGAGTCCCTGCTGAGTCTGGTTGCCACAAACCTGTGGATTCCAGAGATGGCGTTCTTTTTTGTTTTGTTCAGAATTCTTCCCCTGATATATCACTTAATATTTGCAAATTAGTTAATGATTACATCCATCTAGTATCATCTCTTTCTTTCCCATTGTTTATTTCACCTACAGTGGAAGGTGAAATTTCGTCCACACCACGAATGCGGCAGGCTCTCTTAAAAGATTTTTTTTTAAAAAATATATATTTTATTGATTTGTTACAGAGAGGAAGGAAGAGGGATAGAGAGTTAGAAACATCATTGGGGCAGAAACATTGATCAGCTGCCTCCTGCACACCTCCTACTGGGGATGTGCCCGCAACCAAGGGACATGCCCCTGACCGGAATCGAACCTGGGACCCTTCAGTTCACAGACCGACGCTCTATCCACTGAGCCAAACCAGTAAAGGCATGCAGCAGGCTTTCTTGACACTTGGCACATCCTCCGACATTTCTAGCTTTCCCAACCACCCTCCGTCCATTGTCCATCTCCTTTGATGTCACCACAGTCCAGGCATGGCCTCAGGGTGACCTGTGACCTGTGACCTGTGACGGCAGGGACAGAAAGCCTGAGGTTTCCTCCTGGTGAAGTGCAGAGCCTGAGATGTCTCCATTTCTGGCCCCCAGATCTGGAACCTCACCCACCCCTAGCCGGCCAGCCAGTGTGGCCAGACCATGGGATCCAGCTCGTGTCCTCCTTCCTCTCACCAAGGTAGGCCAGGGGCCGGCCGGGGGCCCAGCCCAGGCAGGGACAGGAGGTACCTGGACGAGACAGCCTCAGACCAGACAGTGGCTGCCCAAGAGGGAGCCGCACTCAGGCCCCATCCGGTTGCGGGAGATGGTCAGTTTCGGGGGCTGAAGACAGCGTCACATTTTCAAAATGCTAAAAACGTAATTCTACAAACGTATAGTGAGCATGAGTCAAGTATTTATCTGAGTCATTAATGAGGGAGCCAGCAGGATATTAGTCGAGAGGAATTTCAAGATTCTATATACACAGGCACATTCATGGAGCAAAAAGAATGCGGAGATAAGACTGCTAAGTTAGATCCAAAGCTTAGTTAATGTCCAGCCCGTAATAAGGCCCTACCGTTTGGTGTTATATTCTCCACTGGACAACAATCGTTTGCGCCTTATCGATGTTCCGCGGGTAAAGTCTAACTTGGCCGAGCCGGGGCTGGCAGTACCGCAGTCAGAAGTAAGGCAGGTAGTCACATTGCCCTAGAAAGCCAGATGGCTCTGCGGCAGGACTCTCAGACAGCGCTCTAGTGTGACTTTGACAGGATGCCCAGGCTTCTTCGTGCCTTATGTCAAAGTTTTGGCTTTTTTTCTTAACAGCAGCCAGAAGTAGTCAGGAAACCGAGGGATTCCGGCCAGAGGGAGCCCAGGACTGATGGCACAGCAGGATTTTAAGTCCAAGGTCACTGCCCCCTCTGGCCCTGCCTTCACCTACTTGGTTGACCCCTTTCCCCCGCTAGAATCCCACTGTGGCTATTAGAACAACCTGGGCGGTGTATATGGTGGACATAAGTCCCAGAGGATGGGGCTGCCCAAGACCTCATCCGGGGCTCCCTGCGGGCTGATGCGTATGTGCATGTGTGTGTGGGATTCCGTTTCCTTTTCTCACAGGGACTCTCCTTCAGGGCTCTGCCCAGAGCTGGGGCTTGAGAGCCTCTTCCTTCCTGAAACACCTATGGCCCCACTTTCTCTCCCCTGCCAAATCCATGGCTGCTTTCTTGCATTTTTCCCATGTTACATACCCCGCCACACACATTATAACTCCTCCCATAAGCAAATCCACTCATGAGATGCTTCGTGAAGCAACACAGCCACTGTGGGAAGGGGCCATCCTTACCTTCCACTCCTCCCGTGGGACCGAGGCTAGGCCGTGCCACACCTCTGCATGAATTAGAAAATGGCTCTGGCCAAAACCGGTTTTGGCTCAGTGGATAGAGCATCGGCCTGCGGACTGAAAAGGTCCCGGGTTCGATTCCGGTCAAGGGCATGTACCTTGGTTGTAGGCACATCCCCAGTAAGGGTGTGCAAGAGGCAGCTGATTGATGTTTCTCTCTTATCGATGTTTCTAACTCTCTATCCCTCTCCCTTCCTCTCTGTAAAATATCAATAAAATACATTTTTTTAAAAAATTAAAAAAGAAAATGACTCTGAGTACCTGTGGCACACTCAGCCAGAGCCAGGGCACACCCACAGCTGCTTCAGCGCCAGGGACATCCTTGTGCCCCGCACAGACAGCACATGCACAGGTAGGGACCCACTCGCTCCCTCTCTGAGATTTCCAGAGTGGCTTCCAGGGCTCTCTTCAACCTCTTGGTTGGCAAACCTTTTACAGTCCCAATGGGACGTAGTCCAACCGACATTGGCATATGTTCTCCGGGGTCCCGCTCACCACGCTGGTGCCAGCTCTCCTCTCTGGAGTTAGAGACCGCAGTTGCCAGGACGATGCGATGTCAGGGGCCAGCAGAAGCCCATTCTACCCCAGCAATTACAGGGCTGCTTCCTGGGCCTTAACTCAAATGGCACAGAAATGAGAGCTACATGGCGTGCTCCCTTGGGACTGAAAGTGAGGGCACACCTTCTCAATTGGGTATAAATGACTATGACAGAGTGTCTTGGCTGGAGGCCCTGGGTACCGGGAAGAAGACACTGTGTGTGTGTGTGTGTGTGTGTGTGTGTGTGTGTGTGTGTGTACATGCACAGTGAGGGAGGTTCTGGAGAGGAAGGTGATGCACAGGGTGTTGAGACTGAGACTGGAGCTTTCTGTTTTGGCTCTGCTGACCCTAGTGGACAGAGAACTGCCCCTGGAGCCTCTAAATCCCCCAAATTCGGCTCCTCTCTGCTCTTGCATGGAAGGAGAAACAAGCCTTGATTAAAAATGCACAGAGAAAAATCTAAGTGCAAGCCACGGGCCCTCATCTGAAGGTGTCTGCTCTCACTCTCTGCAGTGTGAGCTGAGCCCCCACCACACCTCTTTCCAGAACTCTCTGCCACTCACTCTCCACCCTCTTGATCCACTTTTGCAGTGTTGGCAGGGCCCCCTGGAGGTAATTAATTATTAAATCAGCATTTGGCTTCTTGGAAGAGTGATTTTTATCCCCTCTGTAAGTGATAAGTATTTCAGCTGAGCCCGTGAGGTGTCTGGGTTGGAGGAGTTGCCTTTATTATACTTGCCAAGACTGTAATATTGTCTCCATAAATGAGGGGGTGGGGCTAGATGACTCCTGGTGGTGTCTGCCAGCTCTGACACGGGCTCCATGTCCACAGGGAGAGCTTCCAGGTCATCGGGGCCTCCCTCTCAGTTGCTCTGCCTCATGGGGCCTTGGCAGCACATGCTTGACCCATCAGTTCAGAGGGAATGCTCTCATGGGTGAGAAGAGAGTGCTGCCGGGTACCCACAGTACCAGGGTCTGCCCCAGTGGCCACACTGGCGAGGCAGGCTGCGTGAAGGCTTCCCCCTCCATGTTCAAGGATCTGTAGGCTCTGACGCCCCTGGGTCTCTTTACTCATCCTCGTTGTCATCATCATCACCATTGTCTCTGACATTTATACAATCTGGTGGTTTACCAAGTACCACCATATATATATAGACACGCTATTTGAGACACAAACTCCCACTCTGATAGAGTTGGGGCAGGTATAACCATCTTTGTTCGATAGGAAGCAGTGACTCAGAGGGGTTAACATCAATTGTCTTCTAAGGCCAGTAAGTACTGAGGCCAGAACTAGAATTCAGGTCTGTTCTCATGTCTTGACCCTTAGATTATTTCTTAAAAATATTTTTTTATTGATTTCAGAGAGGAAAGGAGAGGGAGAGAGAGACAGAAACATCAGTGATGAGAAAGAATCATTGATTGACTGCCTTCTGCACGCCTCCTACTGAGGATCGGGCCTGCAACCTGGGCATGTGTCCTTGACTGGAATCAAACCTAGGACCCTTCAGTCTGTAGGCGGACACTCTATCCACTAAGCCAAACTAGCTAGGGTGACCTTTAAATTCTTCCTCCCTCCCTCCCTCTCTCCCTCCTTCCCTCCCCTCCCCTCCTTCCTTTCCTTTCTTTTCCTTTCCTTCCCTCCCTTCCTTCTCTCCCTCTTTTCCTTCCTTCCTTCCTTCCTTCCTTCCTTCCTTCCTTCCTTCCTTCCTCCCTCCCTCCCTCCCTCCCTCCCTCCCATCCTTCCATCCAACCAACCATCTTTACATCTAACCAGTAATTTACCCATCCATCCATCCATCCATCCATCCAACAGACAATTACTGAGAATTCATTTCATGCCAAGCAGGTAGATAGGGGGTGAGTAGCAAACAAAAATGACCCTGCCCCCATTGTTATCAGTTAAGTGAGGAGTAGAGAGATGGAAAGGGTGTGGATGGGAGCCTGGACACGGAGCTCTCAGAGGAACATGTAATTTCTCTTCCCACCACCCTTCCTTTCTTTCTGCCTCCAGAAGACTGGATTTAGGTCGTTTTGGGAGTCCTCCACCTTCTGATGAGTAGGATTTGGGTGGCAGAGGAGCAGCTGAATGCTAGCATGCGAGAGGAAGGACACTGGATGTCTGGGGCGCTGCTGGTCCCGGCACTGACCAGCATGCTGCCACACCGCTCATCTAATTCATCCTCAACTTCCCAGAGGGGACAGGTGGTGAGGTGACAGGTGGGAGAGTAGGCAAGTCAGGGACATGGATTTCTGGTGGTCTCATGGCAGTGACATCTTGATGTGCCTCGTGAGCGCAGAGACCTGGTCTGGCCAGTTCAACAGACAAGTTCCTTGATGACCTGTGATTCTCAACTTCAGTGTCCAGCTGAGGCCCATGTAGAAAAAGACAGATAACCAGGCCCCACCTCTAGAAAGTCCCACAGAGGGTGGGGGTGGGGATCTGCATTAGAGCCAACTCCTCCTCCACCAAATCCCAAGCAACGCCTCGGAAGTCTGAAGAGCGGCTTGTTTTCAGGTAGTAGAGGCCTTGAAAGTGAATCCTGCATGAAAACTGCACTCAGCCCTGTGCACAGGGAATCTGTACAGAACTCACAGTATTCCAGGACTGCAGGGGAGAGCCTATCTCTGTGTTGGTATCAAAGTCCCCTTGAAGCTATGCTCCCAATGTCACCTGAGTGTAGGATTGGAGGGTGGGGAATGAGGATATCACAAAATTGGAGGAGGTCCAGAGCAAGCAGGCCCGTCAGTGTGTGTGTGTGTCGGGGCGGGTGTGTGTGTGTGTGTGTGTGTGTGTGTCCCAGGGCCTGAATGGGAACATACAGGAACCCCAGGGACTGCCATTGTGAGGCAAAGGCCAAGGGGAAGGGCTTCCAGTTGCCCCAAATCCCAGGGTCCAATTGCCCAAAAGCAGACTCTGGAAGCAGAAGGTGATTTCAGAGACAGCCAATGTAGGCTGTGCAGGCTGCCAGCCCAGCTCCTGGGACACAATTTGAAGAACGTGGAAGTCCAGAGAACTTCTCTGGTCCAGCTGGGCTTTGGAGTCAGATCTGAGTTCACAACCTGTCTCTGCCCTTGAAGGTTGGCTGATGGGAGGTAAGGTGCGCACTGCCTGGCTGGCATCTAAGCGGCTCCACCGGGGCTGGCTCCTGCCATCACAGAAAGCTCACATAGGCTGCTCCAATCTCTCCCTTCAGCTTCCTGCTGCCCTGGAGGGTACACACCTCGCTGCAAACCAGACTCTCACTCATTTCCGAGTTCCTGGAACTTCCTTTCACTTAGATGCAAGTGATTAGGGACGGTGACCATGACTTCCTGCAGAGGATAGGCTTGAAACAGGGAGAAAACAGGGACCCAGAGTGGGCAGGTGTATGCCTTGATTTCACCACAGAAGGTCCTCTTTCAGAGACACACGCAAGAGCCTTGGCTAGGGCATTTGGAGTTGTGTCCCCAACCCTGCATCAACTTACAACCAAGACCCAGACAGCGCCATCCTCACCTGCCAGGTGTCCCTGACAATGGATTGTCCTCAATAAACCAAAACTCAGGCATGATGGATGGGGCTGGGGAGCAGGGATCCTGACAGCGTGACAGTGCTGGCCTTGCAAACCACACCCAGTTGTGTCATCCATTCAAGGAAGGGCACTGCAGAGGCCTGCGCCTCTGGGAACTTCCCAAGTTCTTGGCATCAGGTGGGTTGGGTGGATTTTCTGCTGATTTTTCAATGGGCTTAACAAATCCAGTGGGTATCTCCGCAGCCGGCCAACTTCCCTTTCCCTTTAAAAGCCCAAGAGCTGAGGGGAAATCTGAGACCAAGCTTGAGAGTCTCCACAATGCTCTCTGTGTAAGGTGGCCGGGATGGGAGAAGCCCTTCAAAGCCCAGGATTCTTAGAAACAGGAAGCTGCCTGCTGCCTTCTGCCAGGAGTCAGCGACGTTCGCCTCCCAGGGCCAGGCCTGGAGTCCAGGCTTCGAGTTGGCCAAGGGGTCCAGGCATCCCTTCATCCTGCCCTCCAGCTTGGGGGAGGAGGGCAGGGGCCTTAATTAGGTGTCATTCTCCTCCCACATCTTCCTTCAGCCTTTCCCAGGGTCAGGAGTGGGGTCCTGGGATGGGCAGTAAAGCGGGATTCCTTCCAGATCAAGAAATATTCGACAGTGTCTGTGACTTTTCAGTGGTACGGAGAGCAGGGATCACTATGTTGTCATGAGGGCAGGGTGGAGTGTGTGTGCTTGTGTGTATGTGGTCAGGGAGGTGGCAGCTGGGAGGAAGGAGAGAAGAAAGAGCCAATAGCAGGAGACCAGGTGTTAAATGTCAGGTGTACATCAGGTGGCCTGAAGCCTTGCCAGGAGCTGTGGCTGATCCAGGAGAAGAAATCCAGCCCCTTGCTCCTAAGATGTCCATGACCGGTGGGGATACGAATCTAGCACAGGTGAGACCACTGGCCAGTAATGCCAGACTGTATCCTGTGAAGGGTCAGGTGAGGTGGCTATGACTGCAAGGTCAGAGGGACACACAGAAGGAGGTCAGGGAAAGCTTAAAGAAGAGGAGAGTGAGCTGGGGTGATGCCCCGGGGTTGTGGGTCTTGAATTGCTGGGGACCTGGCATGGCTGCCTCCTGTTACTGAGAACACCAAGTCCATTCCCAGGGCCTCTATGGAGACTAGGCCTAAAGCTGTTATCATCAAGGGCTCTGGTCCCGGTGATAGGAGAGGCCAAATATCCCTTCCCCTTGGTGCAGTACTGCTAGGTGGGGTGGGTGCTCACTGTTTTTTTCTCTCTGGTTGATCTGATCTTAGGCCCTTGGGATGCTAGGAACTCTGACTTTTAGGGTGCCCCTCAGCTCAGCTTGGGACCCCATGCTCTTAGCTTACACTGGCTCCATTTCTCCTGATCCTCCTTTTTAGCTCTGACTTTGAAGAATGGGCTGGATGTTTTTGACCTTCATCTTTCATGTCCCTCGTGGTTCTGGGTTCCCATTCAGGATTCGGGTTCTGGAGGAGGCCACACAAAAGTGAAAAGAGAGACTAGAAAAATATTAATTTGGCGATATTGGGGGGACAGGCTGGAGCTTTCCTCTAGTGGAAAGACTACCACCTTTTTTTTGTCATCCCTTTTATTCAGGTTTGGGATATACCCTTTGCCCTGAAGCAGGCAATTCCAGTTACTGGCTCATGTGAGACCTATTTTATCAGTAAAGATTTACATGATTATTTGATGGGGATGTGGCTGGCTTTGACCTTTCAGAGCATCAAGGTTGACCAGCCTTCTGGGTTCCTTGTCCACACTTTCTTTTAGTGAGACAATTATTGGTTTCCGGCATTCTGAGCCTTGTATTCTGACCACGTGGGCAGTCCCTGGTGCAGTCTTTGTACTTGGGCTTTGGCCCATTTTGCCCAAGGCAGGGACCTGAGTGACCATTTCTCTGTGTCCCCCAGAAGAGGGACTGGGCAGCCAGCAGGTCCCCAGTGACTAGCAGTGGCTTTATTAAGGATGCTGATGGCTTTTCCTGGCCCAGGAGAAGAGTGCTGTTAGGACGTCGTCTCCTCTCTGACAGATCAAGCGGACTTTCAGTCTGTTAATGAGCAGTTTGTAAGATCCCATGTCACATGCTTTGGGGGAAAAGGGGAGGAGAGGAAAAGGAGAGATGGGAGCAGCATCACCTATACGATGTGTCTGTGCAGGCTGACAGTCCCAGGGCCATGGGCTGGGAACCTAAGGGGAGGCAAGGGCACAGGAAGCCTGATCCCCGGTGCCCGGAACCTGCCTGGCCCTGCTCGGAGCTGAGGACAAAGCTGCTCCCCCAGGCCCTGTCTGAGAGTGAGGACCTGGGGACATGGTCCATTCCCCAGGGAGCCCTTTCCCTGTTGCACCAGCCCAGGCAGGCCCGGAGCCTCCCTGGCTCTCCGCCATGTGTAGGCCACACCGGACTCTGTGCTCAGCAGCCCGAATTCCAGCCCAGGGCAGAGGGTGTCACTCAGCACTGCACCTCATGCCTGTTTTGCCAACTGCCGGTGCCACTGAGGACATTTTTTCCTTATTGTGGAATTTGTCATATGCCTCAGTGTCACTCAATTAAGGATGAGGTTTCCTTGTATTTAAATCCTACACTGGATACAAGAAATGAGGGCACAGAAGGACCTGAGTGAATCTTGTGCTCTTCTGGACAGGCAGTGACTTGCCCATGGCCACCCTGCTGCTATTCAGGGCTGGGCTGCGCCTGGACCACACCTGAGTGAGAGGACAGGGTGGGGGCACCAATGAAGGGAGCGGGGGCCCATTCCATCTGCCATCTTCCCACCAAACCTCTTCAACCAATGAGCCACCTTCAGGTCTGCTTTTTAAGTGAGTACCAACCATCGTGGCAGCCTTGGTGTGCTCAACTGTCTCTGTGGACCTTCCTGGTGCCATGGGACGATAGAGGTGAGGGGGCCTCGAGCATCACTTCCTGTGGTTCCCAAACATCGCAGGAAGGTACATCCTGTGTCCAGGAGTCCATCTGACAACATGCACCTCCTGCCAGAGTCGGGGGGCTGCCCACGTGGTGGGGTTCTTACTAAGACCCACTCACACAGAAGGTAAATAGAAAAACACAGATCTGATGCAAGCTCAGAAAACCTCTCCTCGCTACCCCCAGGGGCCTTGCTTGGCCTGAACGGTCCTAGGGAGAGACCTCACATGTTGCAAGCCATCCTTTCCTCCCTCCTCCTTTTAAAGAGACTTATCGAAGTATAGCTGATGTGCAACAAACTGCACCTGTTTAAAGTGTACACTTCGATGGGTTTTCACATATGTCTGTTCCTGTGACGTGTTTATACTAAAAAGTATTCAGAATCGATCTGAAATTGAAATTTAACTGGCATACTTTACTTTTACTTTCTAACTGGCAACCCTGAGCTCCAGCCCCTGAGCTGTAGAGAACGCATGCGCCTCTGTCCAGGGACAGCCTCCTGGCGTGTGAAGACACACCCCAGTGCTCCCACGGGCGTGGTGAGCTTTCCTGGTGTTTCCCGTGTTGGACAGCACCTCCTCTGGGCTCAATGCCATGAGCTTAATTAACGGTGTTAAGTTCGTGTTGGTCTTTTCAAGTCTTGTCCCACGGCTCCTGTTGAACCTGTCCCACTCAAAACCCATGGCTCACGTTCACTCGGGGGCCCTCAGGCAGGCCTCTCCTCCAGCCCTTAGGCAGAGGTTCCGAACTAAGTCTTCGCCCCTTCATCTGTGGCAGTGATATTTCATCTTGTTGGTTTGTTCGTAAGTCTAGGCCGTTGGAATCTCATGGCAGCCAGAGTCTGTCAAAAGCCGGTCCTTTCCAGATTAGAATCTATGTAAATCTGATAAGCCAGACCCTACATCTTCAGTCAAGAAACTGGTGGAAATGTGGACCAGGCCAGAGCTAAGCACAGATGCCATTAGTGTGCCCTAAAGAGGTCCCTGCTCCCCACGTTTCTTCCTCCCACTCCCTCCCTCTCCCTTCCTCTCCCTCCTCCCTTTCTGTAGGTTGACCTTAATCAACAGTCATTGGGCCAGTTTACCTACATGTAGTATCTATGACCTAGACTACATTTCTCATTTTTATCTATCAACAGTTCATAACAGTCCTCTTCGATGTTCAGATTCATCTGTCTCAGTGCATATTTATTGAGTGCGCTCTGGTGCAACATGCCAGTCGCCTGTGAACATCAGCTCCATTACACACTGGCGTTCCTCACGTTCCCACCTGGGTCCCCCAGACACAGAGCTCATTCTTCAGGGAACTCCACTGGCCCTGAGCAATGATCAGCCTCCTCTCGCTCCCCCTCTTTCTCCCCTTTCAGGGGTTACAAACCATTTTCAAAGCCATTCAAAATATGTCAAGGTGTTTTCTATTCCAATCTAAAATTCCCGGATGTCATCTTTTTTCTGCGTGGGAAAATTTAAACACAGTGAGGTCTGAAGTGTCTGGTCTCTGCAGAGCTCCTTGGTTCCTCTAGACCTGTCCCCCGCCCTCAGCTCACATCTGTGGTCATCCCCTGTGTGCACAGTGATGTAATCTGGCCGGAAGAGGCAGGTTCAGTGAGCATGCTGGGTGGCTCCCCTATTCTTTTTTAACTTAATCTAATGGATTCTCACTGAGTAATGTGATGCATGTAGGTCAAGGAGAGAGGGTGACAGAGGGAAACGAATAAGTATTAAGCACTTACGTTGTATCGGACACGCAATGCATTTAATACTCATCCTATCCTTTCTCCCTCACCAAACTTGGGTTGCCCTGTTTTCAAGTTGGAGGAACTGAGGTTGAGAAGTTAAGTGAGGAGCTCAAGATCACACAGCTAGTATGGCTCTGGGGATCCATGCAGAATTCGAGTCCAGCTCTGTGCAGCTTCAAAGTCTGTGTTCTTTCTACTGCCCTCGGAGCTGAGCTGAACTAAAAGTATAATATGGCAAAGCCCATTTTGGAGGGAGAATGAGGTTCATCACAGAATTCCTTTTAATGTAGGATCTGATTCATACAATGAGCCTACTGTTTTTGAACACGTCTATTGTGTACAGCGTCGCAGACCGGGTTGCTGCTCTTGGGACACAGAGAAATGGAATGACTGGGGAAGTGTCTGAGCTGAGAGTCAGCAGTTCCTCAGCTCTGTGGGCTCCCTGTGACAGCAGCACCTGTGGGAGGGGCCCGTGGCCAGAGGTAGTCAGCGCAGCTGCTGGGAGCCGCGGAGCTCTATGCGCCACTGGGCTGGCGCCTGGAAGGTGGCTGGCCAGAGTGTGCAGGGCAGTGTGGGACCAGAGGGAGGTGGGGCCAGTGAGGGGTCAGCCGTGACCCAGGCTGGGACAGCGAAGGCTGTAGACTCACCAGAGATGGTGGGATGCAATGGTGGCAGCGAGGAGTGGTTGTGGGAAGTGGTAGAAATGACACAAGTGGAAGAAAGCTTGAACAGAGAGGGTGGAAGAGAGAGACAGTGAGAGGGAAGTGCTAGGAAGGTTCCCAGGATCCTGCCTGGACCTGGGTCCAGGTGAACGCTGTACACCCAGGGGCAGGGCCGCTGGAGGAGCAGGTGGGAAGGGAAATGAACTTTATTTGGGTAGGTGGGGTCTGAAGTGTATGTGGGAGAGCCAGGCGTAGAGCTTCCTAAGGTCTGGGGCTGGCTGGAGGGATTTGGGGTTGTAGCTATGAGTGTAGCCAATGACAGGGCCTGCCTTGCCCAGGGTCACCTGCCAGGCAGAGGCATGTTAGGGACAAGAGCACCGGCATCTGGATCTGGGGAGTCCTTAGTGCCCGGAGCACAAGTGTGGCCACAGGGGGTCGGGCACAGGGCCCACCCACAGCAATGAGGCCAGACCTTGGGGCCCCTTATCTCGTCTTGTCCCACACAAGGGGCCTGGAGTACCCAGGGGTAGGCAGTGAGGGCAGTTGGCAGGCAGCTCTAGCACTGGCCTGTGTGTCTCCACATCCTGACGCGGATGGGAACACCCAGGAACAGGGGAGGCAAAGGCAGTTGTCTTTCCTGACATCACCCTCATGCTGTCCCCAAGCAGCCCAGCTCCCCTTTAAAAACGACTATTTATGGAGCTCTTATTTAAGTTTTCTAAAACCTTCTGGAACCTGACTTTTGCCCCTGCCTCTCCCACCTCCCGGGTGGAAATGAGACTATAAATTGCATGCTACTGCATACAGTTGGGCTTCCTCTAGCTGACCTTGAATTCCCTGTGTTTGTGATCTATTTGAGGTCCTGAGAGCAGGGACAGGCCTACTGCCTCCCTCCGCTGGGAGTGAGCAGCCTTTGCCCCAGAGGGTGGGTGGGAGAGCAGCTCTGGCCCAGGCGCCCGGCTTCAGACCCACCAGCCCTTCGGAGGGAGCGCTTTCCCTTCCTTGCAGGCCCCTGATGTTCTCCAGGCACTGCGGCCGCTGGCTGGTTCCCTGTGCTTCTCTCTTTGGTACCTACAGTCTTTACGTATCATTCCTGCTCCCATCATCTCATAGGACCATGTGAACCCCTTGGTATTTCCTTCTAGATGGTCTCCCTAGGCAGATGGGTCTTGTTTAGTGCCGTTTTTTTGAAGTGGAAGGTTAATCCTCTCTAATGCAGAGGCCATTTCCAGACCTGTGGCTCCAGCAGAGGCTGGCATGGAAACAAATGACTCACAGCTGCTCTTCAAGGCTGGCTTTTAAAGGTCAAGGGCAGTCAAGTACTGGCTGGGAGCTGGCCTTGAGACATATCGGGTAACTCCTGCCTGGGAGGCGCATACATCCCGCTGGGGGTGACAGGGAAGAAGTTGTGTGACATCACAGGCATTACGTCATCACAAATGTCACAGGATCTGGGGGAAAGCTTGCTTATGGAGAAGCACAGGGACTGGTGGCACCTTAGGAACTGAGGGAGGCAAGTACTCAGTGAGGGGGGTGGGGGGGCCTTCCTGGGGGAGGTGGCATGGTGACTAAGCTTTGAAGTCTCTGCCAATGGATGTTGGGGTGTTGGGGAGGGGATGTGTGGGGACATATTTGCAGGCAGAAGAGCTCCAGTATGTCGGGAGGTCTGACGTGGCTCCGTGAGGCAGGGTGGTGGGAATCAGGCGTGATGGGGGGAGGGAGTGGAGAACCATGGAGGCCACTGACAAAGGCGCTGCCAGGGAGGATGCGGACTCAGGGGAAAGGGAGCAGGAGGGATCCCTGCTTTAAGGAAGAGTGAAGAGGGCGCTGAGGAAACGGAGGGAGGGTCTGCCCCCTTCCTCCCTCCTACCCTTAACCGGAGCTAGTCCGACTGGCATGGGCTCAGGCTCATGGCACCCACAAGGTGAAGCACTCAGCATGCAGAGCAGACTGCCTGGATGCCCATCCCGTTAAAGCCCACCTGCCAAGACCACCAGGAACACCCCTGCAGCCGAACACAGCAAGCAGGAGCACGCATCGAGGGAGACTGCGGGCATACAGAGGGGTCGTTAAAGGGGGCGTTTAGGGGGTCTGAGGGTAGGGTTAACTATAGCATGGTCTTAGCCAGAGCTGGTAAACGAGTGTTTGCTGGAACAGTCAAAAGCCATATCGTTAGAACATGCAAGCCTATTTGGAATAATCGCTGTCAGACCAATTTGTCTGTGGTCTTATCTTGGAACCTGCGGGTGTGAGTGAGCTGGTGTCAAAAGAATGTGAGTTGAGATAGTTTGCGCCGTGCCCTTCATCTGTTTTAGGAATCACTGCACAGACCTCTTTGCAAGTTGTGGTTTCTATTTCAAGTCTCAGTTCTCCATCCACCGCCTAGTGGCTCTCAGGGCCATTTCCTACTTCAAGTTTGTCCGCGGGCAGGGAGCTTGCCCTCTCTGTGCCTTGGTTTCCTCACCGGTAAGTGGGGATAATAACCACAGCTACACCACGAGTCCTGAGGATTCTAGGAGATAATGGATGGGAAGCACCCAACCGTGTCAGGCACACAGTGGGCACACTATAAATGCCGGCCATCGTTATTACTACAAGCCTCTAAGATCGGGAGAAGGAATGTTGATGACTCCACTGCCCCAAGAGAAAAGGTTCTCTGCAAGTTTAGTTCCCACTTCCGGGAGAGGAAAGGAGGCCCTGTGATGGGAGAAACCATGACCACAGAGAATGGCAATGAATGAATGAGAGGGAGTTCCAGGTGTTCTGTGTCTTGCCAGTGATGTGCCAGCAGCTGTCATCATTCTCACTTCTGTGTACACACACCTGGCTTCCTACAGTTAGAGTGGAGCAGGAGGAGGAGGGGAGGAGGGGGAGGAGGAGGGGGAAGAGGAGGAGGAGAAGGAGGGGGAGAAGGAGGGGGAGGAAAGAAAGAAGGAGGAGGAGGAGGAAGAGGAAGAGGAAGAGGAAAAGGGGGAGGGAGGAGGAGGAGGAAAAAGAGGAGGAAGAGGAAGAAGAGGAGAAAAGGAGGAGGAGGAAGAGAAGGAAGGGGAAGAGGAGGAAGGGGAGGAGGAAAAGAAGGAGGAAGAGGGAAAGGAGGAAGAGGAAGAGGAAGAGGAGGAGAAGAAGGAGGAGGGGGAAGAGAAGGAAGGGGAAGAGGAGGAGGAAGAAGAGGAGGAGGAGGAGGAGGAGCCAGCCAGTTGTGTGTGTTGTGTGGCAAAGGTCAAAACTGCTCAGGCAGTGACACGGAAGGGCACACTCCCCATTGAGGGCTCTGCTCATGGCCTTCAGCTGAAGGATCCTCACGCTTAGTTTAAGAAGGCTCCCTGCACTAATGGCAGTTTCGCCCCGGGAAGGTGCTGGTAGAGCTTACATCTTGGCCGAGAGCTGGAGCCGTGCCTGGAAGCGCTCAGAGCTATCACCAGGAACCGTCCATGGGCTTCGCTGCGGGGAGGGCCTCCCAGGCAAGCGAATGGGAATTGTCCCAAAGGAATTGTAAACAGGGCCAGTGAATGGACGCGCTGCTTGTTCCTCCCGCTCTCGTCATTGGCATGGCACATGGAGAACTCACTGTATGCCTCATTTCCTCAATTGTCCAGGTTAATGAGAGTGGTCAGCAAGTGACCCCTGGATTCTTTACACGTGTCTTTGTAATGTTTACAGGACCTTACATACACACACACACACACACACACACACACACACACACACTAATCAAACATCTCCTGGGCACCAGGGTGTGCCAGGTGTGGGCTGTGTGTGGGTGGCAGATGACCAAGACCCTGCCTTCACCCTGAGGAAGTGGCTAAGTCATGGCTTCTGGTGATAAGTGTTGGGTGGAAAGTGACAAGTGTCATAGACAAGACAGTCAAAACATGCCCATTGGATTCAGGCACCCTCTGCTCCCTGCCCCTCCCCACCCCTTACAGCTCCCTTAGTCTGTGTTCTCTGAGCAGCCAATCATTGAAAGGAACGGACAGCTGCCTGGAGCAGGTGGGCTGAGGCCTTGCAGGAGAGAACTTCAGCCCTAGCATTGGCTGGTTTAACGGGGTCACTGGCAAATCGCTGTAGCGTTGGGTGGAGAAAGGAAAGAGACAAGGGCCTCTGAGCTTGGCCTTCATTGATGAGATGATGCCATGCGCTACCATCAATAGGACGCTTGCTTCTGGGTCAGCTGCTTATTTATCACCCTTGCCATTGAGAGGGGGTTGCATGGAGCCATGGGCATCTTCTTGCCAAGTCTCCATTATTAACGAATCCATTCATCTCAACGCACATTTGGTAAGTACCTACTGTGTGTCGGCAGTGAGCCAGAAAGCAGAGGACCTGCCTCATGGAGTTGTGTCCCCAACTGTGATTAAGTATCATCCCAGGGAGGGTCACTTGCATGTTAGTGGGGAATCTTGAAAAAGTCTTTACATTCCAAAGGGGTGAAGCTCTACTGGTGGAATCCCAGGCATGGGTCAGATACGTAGGGCTGTGCACCCCGTGTGAACAAAAGGGGCGGGGGTCTTGTTCAAGGACACCAGATCCAGCCAAGGAGCTAGACATGTCTGAGTGATGGCCTGGTCCGGGCCATGGTCTTTCTGTCCCTGTCTCCCAGGCCCCTGGGTGCCCACTGGGAGAAGAAGGGACCGGGGGACCACAGTGTCCAGCCCCCCGGAATGACATCTGGGATGCCGGCTCCCTGGGCTAAGAGCCTCTTGTCAGCAGAGTAATTGGAGATGACTCGCAGCAGCCCGGGAGAGAGATATTCAAGCCAGTTATGCTATTTTTAAACGCCCTCTCTTCCCCAAGTGCAGATCTCGAGCTCAGCGGGAGAGCATGGCTCATCTCTGAACCTGGGGAATCAAAAAGCCTTCCCCCCACCCCCAGGGTTTAAATCTCCCCACCCCCATCTTTCAAAATCAGATTTCACATTGGACAGCTGCCCGGGAATCGTGCCACCGCCACAGGCCCTGGTTTGGGGGAGGGTAGACTCCGGGGCTGTGGAGTCGAAGGGACATATGCTGGTTTGTGCTGGCTGCCCGGCTGGCCAGAAGTGGGCCCATAGCCCTGGTCCCTTGGTTGCCTGGCTGTGCCAGAGGCTCACCACTAAGCCTGCAGACAAACGTGTCCCCGCCTGTATGTCGTCTGCCACAGTCTCTGACTCTTCGCAGCCGCTCCCAGCTGCCTGCCAGGCTCTGAGGAAGTGGGAGTCCGGGCAGAGAGCAGCCTCCCTCCTGTCATGTGTCTCTCTGGGAGCTGAGCCCCAGGCTGAGTGCAGCCCGGGAGGGTAGGGAGGGCTCCTGGGCGGCCAGCACTCTGTCACTGCTAATGAGGCTGCCTCCGTGGTTCTTCTCACTTGCTGTGCTTCCTCTTCCCAGTCTCTCCTCCCCACTTTCCTCCCACCCCCACCCCCGACCCCCGCCACGGCTCCAGCCTCTGGTTGAGGGTCCTCTAAGCCACAGTTTGACTGTGAAATGGTCCCCCCTCTGAGAGACCCTGGGAAGACAGGAAGCGCAATTGCTGCTGGTGCTGACTACCCCCCACTCTTGGAAAAGGGCAGGGCCACCTCAGCTGGAGCTAGCATGGAAATGGAGGTGCTATGAGCCGCCAATGCAGAGAACGCCTCCTGCTCTAGTTGTCACACCTGTGGGCTAATCACTGTGTCTTGCATAGAGGGGCACACAGAGGCTCAAAGGGGAGCTTCTGGCCAAGTTCACTGGCAGATCCCCCCAGTCTCCCTGACGAGGATCCTCAAAACACCCCAGAAGTCCCAAGGCCTTGGGTGCAAAGAATGAGGGATGCTTCAACTGCAAGCAACATAGCCCCCCCCCCTCCCGCTCCAGAGAAGCTGGAGGGGTTCCGGGTGTCTTCCTGCCTTAGCCAGAAGAGCGGGGCTCTGTGCATGCTCTTATGCTTGTTGCTTCTGATGACAGGTCTTGAACTCGGTTTTCAAAATTGGTTCAAATATTGCCAGCTGGCCACCCTGCCAGGACCTCTTCTGGAGCAGGATTAGAATAAGGGGGCTGTCCGACCCTTCCCAAGGGCATTGTTGCTCAAGTTCAACCCATCTTCTATAAAAGCAGCATCACTCAAGCCCAGCCTTAGCCAGATGTGGTGACATCTGAGGGGCCCCGGGGAAACCCTCTTCACCCCAAAGCATGCCTGTCCCAGGGAGCCTGAGCTCCCCCATGTCAGAGACCTTCTTCTGGCCTCTGAGCAGTCCCGAGTGAAGGGTTCTAAGGGGAGCAGAGGCCACACTTCGTTTTTAGACTCTACAGAGCTCTGGAGCTGACCCCAGATTCATGTTGTGTTAGCCCGAGCCCTGGGATAGCAGGCTCTCTATCCAACACTGTATTCGGGGGAGGGAGGCATTTTCTTTCTTTGCACTTCAGTTTGCTTACCTTCTCATTGGGAAAGGAAGAGAGTTGAAATTTGGGGAGAGGAGATGGAGACAGTTGTGGGAGGCCCTGGGAACCTGGGGGGTGGGAGGATGAGGAAAAGACAGAACAGCACTGGAGACTGACCAGTTTCCACTTTTCTATGCTTACATTTTTTATTATTTTATTTTTAAGCTACTAAATATATTTAAAAAAACCATATAATATATGCCCATAGCACAAAAAGATGTATATCTGTGGAGAAAACCATATTCCCTTTCCTCTGCTGCCCCAGCCACCAGGTTCCCTCCTTAAGCGGAACTGTTGTCAGATCTCAGGGATCCTTTCGGAAATCATCTGTGTCTTTACTTTGGCTGCACATGTGCTCGCATCGAAACCACACTGTTTAATTCAAGCTATTGCAGCATCTGCAGGTTCCTCTCATGTAAATGCTCCGCTGCAACATCTTTAATGTGGGGCCTCATATGTATAAGTCACTGTACAATATTCAAAGCAATTTACCCCCGGTATCTCACCTGAATCCTCGACAATCCTGGAGATAAAGATGGCTATATCTTTGTGCCCACTTTTCAGGTCAGGAAGCTGGAGTTCAGAGAGGGCAGGCTACTTGTCTAAGACCACACAGCAAGTGAGTGATTAAGACTGAAATTGAATACAACTTCCTTGACACCCCAGGCAGATGTATCCCACTGCTTCCCTGAGGGAAAATGCCTCCCTCCCCCGAATACAGTGTTGGATAGAGAGCAGGTATTCAATGAAAAGTAATTGTCTTGGCTGTGAGTAAGCTGGCCTGTCTACTCCAAGCAGGTCATGGGACAGGTTGTGGATGCTCAGGTGTGTATGCATGCACACACACAGGCCCACACTCGAGTATACATGCAGGCTCACATGCACACCCACACATACCACTCCAGAAGGGCAAGCACAATGTGTAGAGTCCCAAGTCATGGCTGCCTTGCCCTAGTGGTAGCTGGGAAGGGCCATGTGAGAGGCCACAGGAAGTTAACCAGGGGCCATTTGAGCCGCATAAACATCTTTATTTTGTGCCTCCACAGTATTGCCAAGGGGAGCATGCATTCCCACCAGGGCTGCAGGAGAATGTGTGTGGGACCAGGGCCTGATCTAAGCCACAGTCCTGCAGGGCCTCTAAAGAACACTTCTTCTTGGCTCATAGACACCCCACTGGCTTCAGAGGACACCGGAGCCCAGGAGATGGGGGCAGGGGCAGTTTCAGGGCCTGAGAGAGCCCCTATGTCTCTTCAAAGTGTCCTCTCTCCTGGACCTTGGCCAGAGTTTAACTGATACCAGTTAGATTCCCATGTGAGACCCAACACTGTAACCTTACCGGCAATTTGCATAAGAGGCCCCTCCTCCTTGGCCCTTTATTGGAAACCTATTTTGATGGTGCTGACAGTGCAAGAAAGACAGGCTTGGCATCACAAAGCCAGGCTACAAGTTCCTAGCCTTGAGCCAAGTGCTATTAGGTAAGTCTGTCTAACCCTCTGAGCCTCAGTTTCTTCATCTCTAAAATGGGAATTGTTTCCATAATTCACTGCGCTGGACGGTTGTGGGGCTGAATTTGGGAAATTCTTTGTGAGAGGTGCCATGATGCATGGATATTACTGTCAGCATCAGAGAAAGACCGAAGTGAAGATCCCGAGGGATCTGGAGCACCTGGGGTGGAGGGAAGACAAGCAGGGAGGCAGAACACAGTTGCCGAAACCCCGGACATGGACCTCAACCTTGGACGGGGGAGTCAGGGTACACAGGGTGACGCCAGCTGGCTGGGCAAGGCTGGGGATTGTCCTCAGCCCTTTTGACTTTGCTGTTGGCATTTTCTCTGCTAATTAACATGTCAGGAGGGTGGAGAGGAGGAAAAGCTCAAAACAATAGATTTGTCTGTTTGCCAGCACATCTGGGGAAAGGCTGGGTGTGTGCGGGCAAAATAGGCCAAAAACCAGTGCTTCTCGTTCTCAAGGAAACACCTAACTGTGGGTTTAAATTCTCTGTCGCTAATGCTGATGAAAGCGCTGGGAAATTGAGGTTCAACTGCAAACCCTCATGGAATAACAGGCAGAGAGAAGAGGCATTTAAAGCTCTCTGGCTTGGAGCGGGGAAGGGTGACTAAAGGACATGGCTGTGCTTAGGGATTCATCCATCCATCTGCCCAGTAAGTGTGCAGCGAGCATCCTGATCCCATCCAGCCCTCTCCTGAGGGTGCTCCAGGTGCTTCAGGGAGAAAAGACAAGGATTTTGTTCTCCCGACATCCAGACTCACATTCAAAACAAGAAGAGCATGACTCAAAATTGAGTCTGCACCTCAATAAACGCAGTTCGCTTTTCCATGTAACACTCACTCCAAAGCTTGGCTGTAGACAACAACCATTAATTCAGCTCATAATTCAGTGGTTGATCCTTTGAGTTGGGCTCAAAGAATTTGGTTGGCAGGTTGGTCTTGGGGAAGGGGGATATGGTTTTCTCCACAGATATCTGGACTCATACATCTACATCCTTGATCTTCTGGGACAGTTCATCTCTGTTGCACATGGTCTCATTCTCCAGGAGGTTAGCCTGGGCTTATTCATATGGTAGAGCCAGAAAGAGAGAGATAGAGATAGAGATAGAGATAGAGATAGATAGATAGATAGATAGATAGATAGATAGATAGATAGAGAGGAGGCCCAAGCTCACTTCCAATGCATTTCCCTGGCCAAAGTTGGTCACATGACCAAGCCCAGATTCAAGAGGTAGGAGAAACAGACCTCGCCTCTTGGTGGGAGGAGCTTCAAAGTCACCTTGCAAGGGGTGTGCATATCTAGAGGGGAGGACTTGGAGCCACCTTTGCCGACTGTCAACTACACCATTTATCTGGAGTCCTTGTCCTCTATCTCTCCCGTTCCATGCCCAATCCATCAGCAAATCTGGTCGCCACTCCATTTGACATATACTTTGGATCTAACCACCCCTTCCTCTCTCTGTCCCATTTCCACCCTGGTTGGCCCAAGAAACCATCATCTCTCTCTGGCTTCTTCCCTTTCATTCCTCTAGCTTATTCTCAACACAGTATAGCCAAAGTGAATCAAGTCTTGTCATTTTTTGCTCAGCCGCCTCCTTTTGCTCCTAATCCCACTCAAAGGAAAAGCTAACATCCTATAACAGCTAAGGAGGTTCTGCACCATCCATCCTCCTGAGCCCTCAACATCTATCTCACCTAGACTCCTACCATTTCCCGCATCTTCCTCTGCTCCAACCACACTGGCCTCCAACGTTCTTCAAAATGCCACGCTCCTCTCACCACAGGGCCGTTGAACTTGCAGTTCAGTCTGCCGGGAAAGCGCTTCCCCGGATACCTTCACGCTCCTTAAGCTCTTCACGCAGAAGTCACCTTCTGGAAGGCTCTCCTGGCCATCCCACTAAAAGTTAAGACATTCTCCTCACTGGTCTTCCTCCCTGCTTCGGCTGTCTCCACAGCTCTCAGCATCATCATCATCAATAAATGGCACATCTTCTTATAGAGCTACTTATTGTCTAGAGTCAAATATCAACAATACAATGATTGAAATTTCTTTTGAGAGCCGAAAAAATGACTTCTGCGCATGGGCCACGAAGTTTCAATCACACTGTACGTGTGCGCCTGCACGTGGTATTTTGTGGAAGAGCCACCTTCAAGGGGCCAAAGAGCGGCATGTGGCTGGCGAGCCGCAGTTTGCCAACCACTGGTCTAGACCAGTGCTGTTCAATGGAAATATAATGTAAGACACACAAATAATTTAAAATTTTCTAGCAACCACATTAAAAAAGTAAAAAGAAATAGATGAAATCTATCTTAATAATATGTATTATTTAGTTCAACGTATCCAAAATTTACAACTTCAACGTATGTTATTTGTAAAGTTGTTAGTTTTGGTGTGTGTGTGTGTGTGTGTGTGTGTGTGTGTGTGTGTGTGTTATTTTATTGGTATTAAGTCTTTAAAGTTTTGTGAATATTTTAGAATGGCAGCCCATGTCAGTTTGGACTAGCAACATTTCACTTACTGAACCATCATGTTGACCATCCTGGACAGTACAGAACTTAACCATAGTCCCATGAGGGCACGTTTTTGACTTCCAGTTGCATCTAGAACAGTTCCTGGTACATAATAGGTGTGCAGTAAATATTTGGTGAGTGGATAAGTCAAATTCAAAATAAAATGCAATTGACTAACTAATACATGTGATCAATACATGAAAAAAGACTGTGTTGGGCTAATTTCATTCTCTTCGTTTTTCTCTCCCAGCCTGACTACCTCACTCATTCTCTCTGAACAGACAGAAAGCCTTGCAGGTTCATCCACACTGAACGTTATGGATTTAACATGTTACTCTCTTGAAGGCATTTGCATCTTAAGCATGAGAGAGAGAGAGAGAGAGAGAGAGAGAGAGAGAGAGAGAGAGAGAGAGAGATGCTTAATCCAAACCACTGACTTCCTCCTGAAGAATTTTTGGCTCCAGAATTCTGTTACTGGATCATGTATCGCTGTGGTCCCTGGGTTCATCCCAGGAGTAGGAAGCCAGCCAGGGTGCTTCTGTTGGCAAGGAGCCCTGGGATGGCTCATTACAGGGTGCCCTGGGCATTCTCTTCTGCCTGGCTTGATGGGGACAGAGAGGACATGTGAGGAGTGGGTATTCTCTATGCCCCATCTCTGCAGCTAGCCCTGGGCTGGGCCCAGGGGAGGATGAGAAGCATCTGTCCTCTGTGAGGCACCTCCACAGGTGTCTTACAGTGTCCCCTGCAGGTGGGCAGGTGAGGCTAGTTCTGAGGCACCTCTAGCTCTGCCTTTCCCAGGCAGTTTCTCTCCCCTCCCTTCTCTCTTCCCTCTCTCCCTCTTGTTATCTCCTTCCTGCTCTCTCTTCTCTCACCTGCCTTTCTGTCTCCTCTCTCAGTATTTCATCTGATGTCCTCCCTCACTCCTTTCTTTGTCACACATACACACACACACACACACACACACACACACACACGTGTGCGCGCCAGGGTGTTAGACTGAGGTGGCCATGAGCAATAACGGTTGGGAATCTAATTTAATTGCCTCTGGCTTCCTCTGAGAGCAAATGGATACCCTCCCACTGATGTGATTTGATTTCAGAGGCCCGGGGAGGCCAGGACTCCCACAGTGTCCAGACTCACTGGCTGCTGTCTGAAATCCCACCATCAGAACTTCATGAAGTCTTATTGTCAAAATGTAACAGCTCCGGAGAAAAGCCACCATCTAAATGCTTTTCCATGGCAGTGCAGAGTGGCCCTGAAAGCCAGGCTGGAGCAGGGCACAGGCGCCCATGAGAACTTATAGTTCTCCTGGGGAAACAGGAGGTAGATGATGATGCGACCCTTGGTCCTGACCACAGTGCTCACAGGGCCTTTGCATAAGCTGAACATGTCTTGCAAACCTCAGGAACAAGAGGCCCAGTCCAAGTGGCTTTCTGAACTTGGTCTGCCCATTTGGGGCACCAAGCAACGTTATTGTGAGTGCCCGCCACTTCGTAAACATTGTTGGGGTTTGGGGATTGGCTTTTTAAAAAAAATGCACTTGAGTTTATAGAGAATAGTAGAGGCCCAGTGTACGAAATTCATGCATGGGGTGGTGGGGAGGGGATCTCTTCAGCCCAGCCTGCACCCTCTACAGTCTGGGATCCCTTGGGGGATGTCTGACTGCTGATTTAGGATTGGGCCTAAATCGGCAGTTGGACATCCCTTTCATCCTAACTGCCCACCTGCCTGCCTGGTCGCCCCCAACTACCCCCCCCACCCCTTGTTCCCTGCTGGCCTGGTTGTCCCCAACTGCACCTCCCCCCTGGCCTGGTCGCTCTTTATAGCCCCCTCCCCCCCATGATGGCCTGGTCACCCCCATCTTCCCCCCTCTGCCAGCCTGGCCACCCCTTACGGCCCCTTCCCCGCCCCCCCTCTCCCCGCCAGCCTGGTCGCCCCAAGCAGCCTGCTGTTCAGTCATCTGTCTGGGTGTTTCGGTCATGACAGCCCCTGGCTTTTTATATATTAGGATTAGGAGAATGTCTGACTCATGAGCTGGGAGGAACTACGCATGGTTTACAACTGAGGCCATCAGCAGGGCAGACTCCCCGTATACACTTTCTTGGTCAGGGGGTTCTGTTCTGGCTCTGAAACCGCTTTAACTTCCAGGGTAGTGGGCTGTGATTTGCACTTACCATCTCGTGGACTGAGCCACCCCAGTCCATGTTGGACTTGCAACTGGGCCCTGACACTCATTGAAAGAATTCCCGTCTTTCTGTCAGCAGTGTTTCCAGCTCCTCTGGTTGCATATGCTCCTCTGCCATCACGCAAACCAGTGCTGAACGCTGGGAGGCAGCTGTTTTGCATACTGCCAAGGCTTTAGCAAGATGCTCTTTCCTACATGTCCAACTGTTCATTTCATTCACTCACCCATCCATTCATTCACTCAGCCAGCATGTTTTTGCTATGTATTAAGGTCTGTGCTGGACACCAGGGTTATAGGTGAATGAGACAGAGCCAGGTCTCGCCTTCACGGAATGAGGTCTTCTGACCATAGAGCCTGCCATAAAATGTGTTTTTTTCCTGCAGTGGGAATGTTTTTATAAACCTCATTGGCATTAGATGGAGAAAGGTATCTTCTAGGATGGATAATGCCTGGATGACTGTCCTATTACTCATCCGGGTTTCCTAGTGGACACCACCCTCCTCCTTTCCCAGGCCCCTGACAGCAACTGGAGCCAAATTTTGACCTTATGCTGCTTGCTGGAGGTTTTCTGTTTAATTATCTTAGGCCCATGGGCAAGGAGGCTTCCTTTGGATGAAACATCAGTGTCATGAGAGTCTGGAATTCAATTCCTTGAAGTGGAGGTGTTCATTAGAGATCAAAGGCTGGCCCTGTGGAAGCATTCACAAAGCGGCTCTGGGTAGAGGGGTCCCTTTGGGCATATCACTTCCTTTCTGTTCATGTGTCCTCTATCTATCAGTCAGGAGCCACACTATGGGGAGAGAGGAAAGCAGACCTCTGGCAGCCCAGGAGCCAAGCCAGGAAACAGGCCTCTGGGGTTGATCAGACTGTAGCAAACGAGATTAATGGATTTACCTGGAATGGGTAAGAAAGCCAGGAAGGACAGCCTAGGAATCTGGGCTCTGGGCGAATGGCCCACTCCCCATAGTTGTCACCTCTGATCTGTCTGGGTTGTAGTCAAGCAGTTAACTTATGAAGTGTACCGAGGCTCCTGGTCCCATCATTCAAGACTCCCCACAATATGCCCCTCCCCCACCTTTCCTGTATTACCTCCCCGAGCAGCCTGCCTCGGGATGGATCACAAAGGATGGGTGGGTTATCTAGCCACGTGGAACTTGCATGTGTCCCAGGCTGGCAAAGCCAGCGTGGGCCCTTGGGAGGCTCAGGAGATGCAGGAAACGGAATTCTGAGCTGTGTCAGTGCAGCAGGTACAGGAAGCTCCTGGGGGCCACACTGAGTGGAGCAGGAGTCTGTCTTTGGACACCTACCTGTGGCTTGCATCTCCTCCTTGCACCTGTGCTCAGGTCTCCAGACATGGGCCCTGAGTACTTGAGCTTGCTCTCTCATTACTACCTGTGGGAGCCCCTTTCCATATCCCACGTGGTTCAGGGTTCCCGTTCAGGGTTCAGGTCTGGAGAAGGCCACACGCAAATGAAAAGAGAGACTAGAAAAGCATTAATTTGGCGATATTGGGGGGGCAGGTGGGAGCCTTTCTCTAGTGGAAAGGACTACTCCTTTTTCTGGCCTTTTTCTCCCTTTTATTAAGACTTTGGGCCGAGACCAGTTTGGCTCAGTGGATAGAGCGTCGGCCTGCGGACTGAAAGGTCCCGGGTTCGATTCCGGTCGGGGGCATGTGCCTTGCTTGTAAGCACAACTCCAGTGTGGGGTGTGCAGGAGGTGGCTGATAGATGTCTCTCTCTCTCATCGATGTTTCTGACTTTCTATCCCTCTCCCTTCCTCTCTGTGAAAAATCAATTAAAAAAAAAAAAAGACTTTGGGACACACCCATAGCCTTTAGGCAGGAAATTACAAGTACAGAAATTAACATGAAACAAACAGAGATTGCTTCAGCTAACAATGTTTCAACTAAACAGTGAGTAATTAACTCTGACCTTTCAGAGCAATTAAGGTTGACCAGCCTTCTGGTCTCCTGTTCACATCTTTCTATTAGTGAGACAATGTTTGGTTTCCAGCACTACCTTCCTCCTTCCTCCATCACCCAGGCCAGCGTTTCTGTGTCTTCATAGATCAGTTTGGCCTAACCATGTTCAGGCAGAAGGTGGCTGTTGCAGTGAATTTGTATCATTTCATGGTAAGCTTAGAATGAGACCTAGAGGTGTTATAGCCCAGCCACACGCCTCTGCTGGGCAGTTAGTTGGCTTCGCATGGACAGCCCCAATGATGAAGAACTTTGGGGAAAACAGTGACATTCTAAGAAATGTCTTCATTATGTTGATCCAAATCTACCAAAATGAGCTGAATCCCTTTGCCTGCAGCTATTACCTGACCGGAGCCTCCTCTTCCCTGAGCACACCCGTTCTCACATCAGACACTGAGTCCCCTAACAAGCCTGTGTGCCATGCCAGCATGGCCAAAGGTGAACCTGAGGAGGGACAGTGAAGGATTAAAGAAGACAGATAAGAGAATACAGCTGGGGCTAGGTGGATCTCCCGTGCCTGGATAAGGACACAGAAAGACCCAGCCTGCAAGCCGAAGCTTTATTTTATAGTCAGAGCACACAAAGCAAAACAAGAGAAGTAGTCAACATGTTTACAATGTTCTTGTGAGTTTCACCTTGTTTTGGCAGCATTTGTTGCACCTCCAACAGCCCATTAGCTACCTAGGAAGGAGCAAGGGAGGACTATAAAGTCAAGCTTAATTATGCTAGAGGGCTCTGCCCTCCAAGCTGGGACTTGTTTGTAGCCCTGCCACAGGTCAGTTTGAGGCTTAACCCTATAGCCACTCCCTACAAGCCTGGTCTCCATCACTAGAGTCCAGCTCACCATGTCCATGTTAATTCGAGGTGCTAGGAATTGGTGCCAGGATCTCAGAAATTTCTTCCATCCTCTCTCGTTAATTAAACCTTGGATAACATAGGGCCTAAACACAGTCTTTTGCATGAGGACTTCTAGGAGCCCCTTAGGATTGCCTTGAAACAGAAGCACCCAATGGGCTAGAAACACCTTGGCCTCCTCCATAAAGCTAGGGCTTGTCCTGGCATTTCCTTAGGCCAGCGAGGGAGCCTAGGTTAGACTGGGCTGAGCCTATGCAATCTTACTCATCACGACCATTCCCTGGCATCTCCCACAGAAGAGATCCAAATCCCTTCCCCATGGGCCCCACTGGTTAACCAGGGCCAAATCATCCTCCTACTCCCAGGGATGTGGGACCCTGGGAGAGGAGGGTGGGAACCAAACCCTCGAGGTATCCAGGAAAGCCAGTCTGGCGTGTCCCATCGTCCCCAGGCCAGTTCTCAGGATGTCAGGTTTCCCACTGTCACTCAGCTCACTGACCCAGCATCACTCTCCCTCCCTCTGTGGAGGCAGAACAGGCCTTGGGAAGGAGAGAGGGGATGAGGGAGGGCAAAGGTCCCAGGATAGCTTGGGAGAGAGGATGGTGGGGGGCAGCTAGCTGGCAGGGACCAGGGACCAAAGGTGCAGGCTTCTTGCCAGTTCACGGTACTTCCTTAGGCAGGAACAGGATTCCTCCTGGGGGTGCTTGGGAGGGGAATGAGGAGGTGGGTGGGACCATGAGGGCCTGGGCATACCATTTCTGAGCAGGAGGATTTCTCTTTGGGAGTACCATCTGTACATGTATGTGGGCATATGAAGGTCTGGGGGCTTGGAGGAAGGGGGCCTGAAATGGAAGGGGAGGCGAGAGCACTGGTACCTAGAAGGCCTGAACTCCAGCCCCAACTCAGACATAACCACCTGAGATCACAGGGCAAGCCCTGGGGTCCTCATTGTAGAGTGAAGGCTGCACGATCTCTGAGCCTTGTTCAGCTGGAATATTTGATGATCCTATGAAGAACCTTATTTCCTTAGGAGCTAATAATTTTATTCTTAACATTTTTAAGATAATGGAGGTCTTTCTTCCTTTTCTTCCCACCCTGTCCATTTTCTTCCCCCACCTTTTCCTTCTCCTCTCTCTTCCATTCTCTCATGTTCCCCTCCTCTCTTGGAAGATTCCTAGCCCTCTAAGAACAAAGGACATTTACTGAACTCCTGAAAGCACTCCCTTAACCACTTATTATTGGAGATAAAATGTGTCCACACACACACAAAAAAGCTAAATATCATAGGCAAATGCTACCATCCAGTGGAGAGGGTAGTCTATACCTGAGTTAAGATCTGTCCTGGGGAGTTGAGGTTGGACAGGATGCGAGTGTCCAGGGTGGTAGGATAGCAGGACCAGAGGGCAGAGAATGACCACTGTGGGCCTGGAGACAGGCAAGGCCCTGGGGTCTGGGAAAGGAGAGAGGAAGGTCAATCTCAATAGATAGGAGATCTGGGTCTGGGCTGCCCAGCTGTGGGAGTTGGGGACTGTCCCAGCATTCAGTTCACAAACACCTTCCTGGGAAGATGATGGGCCTGGACAGAAGGTGTTCGTGGGTGTCCAAGAGATTTCAGCGGGCATGTGACCCAGTGCCCTCAGTGTGGGTCCCATGCCTAGGAATAGGGACTGGAGAAGTGCACTGTCCCGTCCAGGGCTGATGGCGAGGGGGCACCTTGACCTCGAGGCAGAGCCCTCACATAAGCCACTCTGCCTGCTCCTGAAAGCCGTTTTGGCGGCAGAGGCTTCCTCAATGGCCGCTTGTGGACAGATATTTGCTTTTCAAAAGACTGGTTTTCTTCGCAACTTGGGAGCTGGAGTTCAGAGAGGAGTAACGTCTGCCTCCAGCCCTACCTTTGAGGAAATGCTTAGCAGTGACAAGTCTGCACCTTCGGTCCCTGGTCCCTGCCAGCTAGCTGCCCCCCACCATCCTCTCTCCCAAGCTATCCTGGGACCTTTGCCCTCCCTCATCCCCTCTCTCCTTCCCAAGGCCTGTTCTGCCTCCACAGAGGGAGGAAGAGTGATGTGGGTCAGTAAGCTGGGTGACAGTGGGAACCTGACATCCTGAGAACTGGCCTGGGGAGGATGGGACATGCCAGACTGGCTTTCCTGGTTATCGAGAGGGCTTGGCTCCCACTCTCCTCTCCCAGAGTCTCACATCCCTAGGAGGAGGGGGGTGATTTGGCCCTGGTTAACGGGTGGACCTGCCACAGGGACTCTGGGTCGGCCTTTTGCTGGAGGTTGCCCCACAATGCGTCCTGTTCTTCCCTTTTCTCTCCATCTGAGGGCTTCGAGGTGGTTGCTCTCAGCCCTGGAGTCTTGAGAAGGAAGCCACTTTACTTCGGGGTGACCGCACTGGTTCAGATGAGAAGACAGCTGGAGTATTCCTGCTGCTGAGGAGGCTCCCTGCTCCGGAGAGGCCTCGGTTAAGCCTTATGGCTCTGCCTGGGTTACCGTCTTTGACATTCTGACTTCTTGACCTGGCTCCTCTCTGCTCCTGCCCAGGCCCCCTTGAGGCTCCTCTGCACCCCTTGACTCCGTTCCCCTCATCCTCAGTCCAGAGGAAACCCCACATGGGCCTGTGTGTCCTCTGGGTGTCCTGGACACTTTCTGCGCCACTCTCCTCCTTGGGAGGTCCCCTCGCTTCATTAAGCGCCCTACTTCCCTGGCACTGCCCTCTCCCTCCCATTGACAATTGGCTTTTAGGGAAGACATAGTCTCAAATCTCCCCTCTGTCAGTGAACTTTCCAGAGGCTCGGGACCTTGTCACTGTCATCTTCACCCACCTGCCCGCAGCCCTGGGCAGGCGGCCTCTGCTTCTCCCTTCCCTGCCCTTCAGTGAAGCCCTATGGCCTCTTCCCACTCCTGACCCACTCATTCTCCAGCTGTCAGTCTGCTGGGCTCCCTGCCCACGAGTCACGAGCCAGCCACCAGTCCCCGGGGGCTGGTGGAGCACCTCTCACATCCCGTGTGCCAGGGGGGCATCAGGTGAGGCTCGCCCCATGGGCTTCCCTGCCCCAGCTGCACCAGGCTGGGCCTGGACCTCCCCAGCCTGTCTCCTCTCCCTCAGACCCCAGGCCTGAGGGTGCTGCTCCCAGCCAGCTCAGAGGGGGTGTTTTGCTTCCTCATGCTAAAACGGATTTGGGTCTTACACTTGACGTGTTACTTTAGTGCTTTGTTTGTTTCTGGGAGAACCTTCCTTCCTCCGACACCCTAAAAATGTCACCTGGTTCCTGGTGAACCTGCAATCAATGGCAGTTGAGCCCCGGGGAAATAGAAATGGTGGGGATACTCGGGGACATCTGCAGAATGTTTTTTAACCCAAAGAAGTAGCTCTAATGGGAAAAACTGTAGGTTGTCCATTGATGGGGCATGTGGGGAGGTGAGTGTTGTCACTGACCGTTGGCTGGTCATGGGCCAGAGATTCCACCCTGAGGACTTCACTCCTCTGGGCTTGGAGACCAAATGAAACAGCAATGATCTGTTGGTTTCACGGACCCCACGTGACTCAGGGCTGCGGAGAGATGGGGTCCCTGAATGGGTGTCTCCTGGCCTCATTAGAGAGTGGCCAGTTGGGGACCCAGCCATTTTATTGGGGTGCTCCCAACCAGAAGCATCTCTAGAGCTTTTTCTGGGACCAGTTTCCAGCCTGAGGTTCTGGAAGGTGCAGGGGAGGGGCGCCTGGGTGGCAGCTCTTTCAGAACCCCGTGGCAGGAGAAGCAGGGTTTCCAAAGATCCATTCATAGACGTTTGCCTAACCCTCCAGTTTGAGCATGCGCCTCGCCCTGCCCTCCTCTACTGGAGCCTCTCTGGCCCAGTTTCCCCACAAAATGCCAGGATGAGGACCCCCAGACTGCTTCTCGTATGACGTGTCCTCAGCTCCACCCTCCCTCCTGCCTTTCATGTAGCCACCGCCTCCAACACCTGACCCTTCCAGCAAGGTCCCCCCTCCCCTTCTTGCCGAACACCCCTTTGGTTAGAACTTGGTTTCTGGTTTCTCATCTCTGCTAATTCCCCATCTGCTTTCCAGCTTCCAAAAATCTGCTGACACCTGTTGCCTGCTCATGCCACCTCTCCTATTCCCTCTGTTCTTTCTTTTATCTGCTCTTTGCTCCTTTGCTCTCATTTCCATGAGGATTGGGCAGGAGCTGAACTTGCCGAGTTTAGCAGGAAGCCTTCCTGTCGGGCCCGTGTCCCCTTCCCGGCCTTCCTGAGGACCGCAGTGCCGGGAACCACATCTCTGCCCCTGGGGAATTTGTAAGGCCTGCTTGTCATCGAGCTCCATTTTATTCAGCAAAGTAACGGAGACCCGGTTAGATGTTGCCTGAGCCCAGCTTATTCCTAGAAATGGTTGCTTTTAAATAATTATAATATTAGAGCATATTGTGTAATTATATTTGGGTGGTTAGTTTTTTTTTTTCTTAAAACGGCATGGAAAACAACTTCTGGTTGTTTTCTCTCTGAAAACGAGGGTCCTCTGGGCTGGGTCCTGGCTAGCCCAAGCTTCAGGGGAGTTCCGAGCTTGGCGAGGTCGGAGGCAGTGTTCTCTCTGTGGCATCTATTAGAAAAGGCGGTGAGGTCAGAGGTTGTAGGGGAGCAGTCTAATTCAAGAAAGCCAGTCAGCCTCAGGGACCTTAAAACCCCTTTATGAGTGTGTTAATTTTTGAAAGGATGCTTATCTATTCATTAAAGAAAGCATCCCTCTCTCCTCCAACATGGAAGGCACGGGGCCTTTCCCTGGCGTATCCAAGATGACCACCTGGACATAAAAGCAATGACCTTGCTTCCTCCTAACGAAGGGCCGGCGTTTCAGCAGCTGCAGGAAGCCCCCGGGGTGCTGGTGGCACCTGCGGGGGAGGGACGGCGCGCCGGTCCTCACGGGGTCTTCTCTCTGTCCTTGCCTCTCTCTCCAGGTGCCCCCTTTCAAAGGTCTCAGCATCCGCACGCTACCTCCTGCCGCCACTTCCACCTGGGCCCCCTGCAGCCGCAGCAGCTCGCGCCCGACTTCCCCCTGGCCCACCCCGTGCAGTCCCAGCCGGGCCTCAGCGCCCACATGGCCCCGGCCCACCAGCACAGCGGCGCCCTGCACCAGTCCTTGACCCCGCTGCCCGCCCTGCCGTTCCAGGATGTCACAGGTCCCTCCTTCCTACCTCAGGCCCTGCACCAGCAATACCTCCTGCAGCAGCAGCTCCTGGAAGCCCAGCACCGCAGGCTCGTCTCGCACCCCAGGTGGGTGCTCCCTGGTGGCCAGGAGGGCTGGGTGGGACCCAGGGCGGTCACTGCGCAGCCCCTAAGTGGCTCTGTGCCGAGGCAACTTTTACTCAGTTAGGTGAGAGGGGTTCATTCAGGCAGGGGGAGCTCTCTTGACTCCACAGGGCTCCCTCGGTGGCCAGTGTGCACCCCTGTCACATTGCCCAGGTAGGGGACGGAGCTGGGCAGCTGATGGTCACTGATGCCTGCAGTGGAAGCTTGCACCTTGGGGACGATTTGACAGGGCACCCTCCAGGTCCTCACTAGCTTCCTGATCACCTGGTTCTAAGACCCAAGATCCCTAAGGAATAACCAAAGGACGTGCTGGCTCCGCCCGGCCTTCAGAGAGCCCCTGGTCTATTGGAGAGACCAACTCTGAACCAAATGGAGAGTAAAGTTAAGCATCACTCATCTAAAGGCCTGAAGGAGCTGGAGAATGCTGTGCGAATCACTTCCCGCGGGAGCCTCAACTGTCAAGAGAGAGTTGGACTAGCTCAGTGGTCCTCAAGCTTCTGTGTTTACGGTTCTGACTATTGGTACTTATTTGAAATTAAAAAAAAAATTTTTAAGTGTATTTTATTGATTTTTTTACAGAGAGGAAGGGAGAGAGATAAGAGACATCGATCAGCTGCCTCTTGCACAGCCCCTACTGGGGATGTGCCTGCAACCAAGGTACATGACATGCCCTTGACCGGAATTGAACCCGGGACCTTTCAGTCCGCAGGCTGACGCTCCATCCACTGAGCCAAACCGGTTTTGGCAAAACAGAAATTTAAAACATACTTGTTAATCCATTTAAAAATAACCACAAACTCATTATATGTCAACACCAATAATATATTTTTGCACAATAGTTATATATTGATGTGGTAAGAAGAGTGACCCTTTTTCTTTTTTTAGAACATATTTGCAAATCTCTTTAATGCCCGGCTTAATAGAGGACAACTGTGTTCTCATGTCGGCTTCTGTTGCAAATCACATATCACATGGTTATGGGAAATCTCCAGTGCTCACTTGTGAGGGAATGAAAAAGGAAGTAATGTCATAGAATGATTGTGACCATAGTTTTGAGCTCATAAGCTCTGTGGAGGATTCCCCGGGGTGTTGCAGCATACTTTGGTAACCTTTTGGCTAGAGCAGTGGTTCTCAACCTTCCTAATGCCGCAACCCTTTAAGACAGCTCCTCATGTGGTGGTGACCCCCAACCATAAAATTATTTCCGTTGCCACTTCATCACTGTAATTTTGCTACTGTTATGAACTGTAATGTAAATATCTGATATGCAGGATGTATTTTCATTGTTACAAATTGAACATAATTAAAGCATAGTGATTAATCACAAAAACAATATGTAATTATATATTGTAAAATATTTACTTCTAATTATAAATAAGTGAAATTTTGTTTTGAATTGTGGTGTAGCATGGGTAACAGTCTTCATATGACAACAGTAAACTCCATTGCTACACTTTGCTACACCGAGGAGCGGTGTGTTGGTTCCTCAGACCATGGGAAATAGGTGTTTTCCGCTGGTCTTAGGCGACCTCTGTGAAAGGGTCGTTCGACCTCCAAAGGGGTCGCGACCCACAGGTTGAGAACCGCTGGGCTAGATGATCTCTAAGGCCATAAGCATCCATAGCTGTAGGGGTGAGTGCTGTATGGGGTCAGAGGGAGGAGCGGTCACTATGACTGGAGTGTTCAGGGAGCCTTCAGTGTAGGAGGTGGCTTTGACCTGAGCTGTCAAAGCTGGGAAGAGTGTGAAGAAGGGTCAAGGAGAGAAGAGTATTGTGGGGGGGGGGGGGAAGGGAGACAGAGGGTGCACAGAGGTGGGAGTGCCCACAGGAGGCAGATCTGAGTGTCCCGGAGACAGCCCACCAAGGACCCTGGAGGTAGGAGAGGGAGCAGAAGACACAGGGAGCCTAGGAGGGGCAGGCGACCTGCAGCAGACAAACCAGAAAGAGGCCTCAGGACAGGTGGCGTCC
Source organism: Lasiurus cinereus (assembly GCA_011751065.1). NCBI lineage: Eukaryota > Metazoa > Chordata > Mammalia > Chiroptera > Vespertilionidae > Lasiurus > Lasiurus cinereus. The sequence goes on from JAAGEH010000480.1 coordinate 53,973,178, forward strand.
GGAGAGAACGGAATGTCTGAGTGCCTGGCTGCTGTCCAGCTGAGCAGCCTCCTCAGAGTTTGGGGATGAGGGGCAAGGCCCCTGCTTTGGCTGGGACCGCTCAGAGCTGCTGGGAGCCGGCCGGCCGGGGCAGCCCTGAAGCCATGGGCCTCCTTCCCTTCCGGTGCAGGCGGAGTCAGGAGCGCGTGTCTGTCCACCCCCACCGACTCTACCCCAGCTTCGACTTCGGCCACCAACTCCAGACACCTCAGCCCAGGTATCTGGCTGAGGGCACTGACTGGTGAGTCTCTCTGATCCCCGGGAGAGGGATGGAGGGGGAATGGTCTTGCCTAACCCATGGAGAGTTTCTGTTTCCTTCCCTCGAGGGGTGCAGGAGACCTGGTCCTCGAGCCCCAGGCTGTGCCCCACATGGTCCCCACTGGTCCCGGTCCTGACAGTTAGCTCAGATGTGGTTGGGTGCCCCTGTGCCCAGATGAGGCTCAGGGCTCCTGCTCCTGCAGGGGAGGTGGGGGCAGAGATACAGAACATGTCCTAAGCTCAGTGAGGGCTAGGAAGCAGCGGTGCTTGGGAGGCGGGCAGAAGAGTCAGGAAAGGCTTCCTGGAGAGGGTGAGCCTCAGGGAACCCATAGAGAAGAGCCAGGCATGCCAGCAAGGAGACACCAGCCAGATCGGAGGCAAGGACTCGGGGAGAAGCTGGGGAGAGGGGTTGAGGTGGGGTAGGCGCTGGGCCGCTATGAAGGCTTCCTCCATCCTGCACGTGGTCTTTGTCGCCCTGGGATGTAATGTTGCTTGGTGGTGGATCCTGGGTCCCACCAGACACTCTGTTCTAGCTCAGGAGGGCGCCGATCGAAACTCACTCAGGTTGGATGTGACCTCCCAAACACTTGAAAAACTTGTGAGGTTCCCTGAAGTAGTTAGAGGTAAAGGGCATCATGCCTGAAACTTTTAAATACTAGTTCAGAAAAAAATTCATGGAGAAGTGTATGGGGGGGAGGAGAGAGAGAGAGAGAGAGTAAAATAGTAAAATAGTAAACTGTGACCTCTTGGGGAATCTGGGTGAAGGGGTTCTCAGGGTTTTTTGGTGCTGTTCTTACTTGGAAGCAAAAAAAACTTCTTTTTAAAGAATGTAGGAACAAATATGCAACATAACGGCGAAACCTCAGTGGGAAGGGTAGACTAAACAACAAGACGTGCAGTTGTGCCATTTCTCAGCCAATTAGTCACGCAGACGGCTTAGTCCAGGGTTGCTTTGGGAGCAAGTGAGGCCTGGGCACCGAGGAACCGATCCAAAGGATAGCTCTGCTTGATTGACGGCCAGCCATGCTCCCAAGACAGGAAATGGCTGTTTCCATCTGCTCTGCGGTCCCCGGCCCCTGCTGGGTCTCAGGTACACTCTGTCAAACGGAACGCTCCCCGTAAAGACAGATTGCGCGCAGCCGACTTCGGCTCAGCCTTTTCTAATTAGCAAATTCAAATCAGGGAGATTTAATTGCAGTTTGGATTGAATTCTGTCCCTCAGCATCCAGTCGACCCAATCTAATTCAATCCGGTCCACACGGGCACCCAGAGCCCTCGCACACTCTGAGCGATCGGAGCAAACACAGGGGGTCCCATGTGGTACGTGGGACGGGGCAGGTGACACAGAGGAGAGAGTCCCGGAGAGAAGTCAGGAGGAGCAGCGGGGGCCCTGCCCTGGGCCACTTTGATTATTTAGCCAAATCTCCTCCCCTCCCTCCCTCCTTTCCATCCCTCTGCATTCCTGACCCCTGCTGGTCTGGGGAAGCACTAAGGCCCAGGCCCTGAGGCTGGTCCGTGGCCCAGCATGGGATGCTGGGAGGCCCCTGTCCCGAGCTCACCTGAGCCCCCCCTCCTGGGCCCTTTCTCCCCCTGTTCAGTCCCCACTTCCCACGGAGGAAAGCGCTTTCCAAAGGAGGAGGCGACCTTTCTCCTCCCTTGTAATTAGCTCTGCTCCACAAGGGCCAGCCTCCTGCGAGTGGCAGGCGGTTAGTGCTTGTGATCGCGCTGATGGCATCCTGGCCCTCTTTTCCAGGGAGGCCTCTCCCGCCAGGAGAAGCGAGGTCTGGAAATGAGATGGCAGGAAATGAGATGGCAGGAAATGAATTCTAGGAGGGCAACTCCCACCTCCGTGAGGAGCCCTGGAAGGGGAGGTGGAGAGAGAGAGTGTCTGTAACTTCCCTTCACCCCCCCTTTCCGCTAGAGAAGCGTCAGGAACCACTGAATTCTGCCCTCAATTATTTCAGGAATGAAGACACCTCACCTGCCCTTGTCAGGCCCCGGCCTTCTCCTCTTCCTTGAGGATATTTTAGTTCAATCAAGCAGCTTCTCTCAACCAGGAGGCACGCTCCCGCTCTGGCCCTGGCCTGATAACCCGACCCTGACCTTGAGCCACCACTCCAATGTCTGCATCCTTATCATGCTCCCTCTGTGACTTACTCCTGGCTCTGTAGTTCCAACTCTGGCCCCCGGTGCAGACAGCACCCTGCTCCCCCACCCGCCCCTGCCCCATCCAGGCACCGGGGCCTGAGAAGGAGGGTGAGCGAGGACCAGAGCCTCCTCCTGTCCTGCAGGAGCTCAGCCTCAGCGAAGCCTCCGGACCCGCACTTTCTGAGCCAGCTCCGCGCAAAGAACGTCAGGTTCAGCGGGGCAGCCAGACCGGCTGCGGAAGACAAAGTGGAGAAGGATGTTTGGCCACGGCTGATACACCTTGTGCTCTGAGACGATGCCCATGGAAATCGCCAGGACACCCTTCTGAGTAACCCGGTGGCTCAGGATCTCGGGGTGTTTCTCTGAGCCCTTTCCAAACTCTGCTGTGTTCTCACAGGCCAGTGGCACTGCTTCTCCGAAGGCTGCCGTCTCCCCTGGGCCGAAGTCCCCACCCAGGGTGTGAGCAGCATCCCCTGTTCGGGGGTCCTGGGTTGAGGAAGGGATCTTCTGATGCGATGAGAAGAGGGAAGCCCAGAGCCTGTCCAGGCCCAACCCCGGCAGAGCATCCCTCTCATCCGAAGGCCCAGGCGCTTCTCCGCTCAGCATTTTTGGGTTCGGAGCAACTCTGGTTCCGAGTTCCTTGCAACTGTGCTTTCGCAGGATTCTCTGAACGTGTCTTTGCTGCTTTGACTAAGCTGGGTCCCCTGAGGCTGCAAAGACTCAGAGTTTCAGCTGCACAAGGTGTCCCGTGAAACTCCCTCACCGATGCAGGTCATGGGATGAGCTCAGGCAAGGGTCAGAAGCCCTGGTGACTCTAACTGGCTAGCCAAGGAACATGGAAAAGGCACCGCCAATTTTCAGGCCAAAAATAGGGCTGAAGAAACAGGGGCCAGCCCTGGCCTGTCGCTCAGTGGTTAGAGCGCCGGCTAAAGAGTTTCGGGTTTGATTCCTGGTCAAGGGCACATGTCTCAGATCCATGCTCAATCACTGGCCCCAGTTGGGGCTCATGCAGGAGACAATTGATATGCCTTTCACACATCAATGTTTCTCTCTCTCTCCCTCCACCCCAAACTCCCTCCTTTCCACTCTCTCTAAAAAAAAAAATCAATGGAATAATATCCTCAGGAGAAGATTCAAAGAAAAAGAAGGAAAGGAACAGGGGCTGGAGTACTAAATTTCTAAGTTTGCTTCTGACTGGCTCCAAGAATTTAACTTGAGGAGTGAAGGGGGTGAAGGGTGATGGAAGAAGATTTGACTTTGGATGGTGGGCACACAGTGCAATATGCAGATCTGATGTCATAGGAATCTACACCTAAAACCTAAGTGACCAATGTCACCCCAATATATTTAAGGAAAAAAAAGAGTTTAATTTATTTCCCAAAGGACATATTTATCAGGAGTTGTTCCATGGATCCAGGCTAATATATATATCTTGGAATAAATACATTATAGATTTATCATGGCTGAAAGCAGAAATCAGATATTTTTTCTGTAGTTCCCCTTATCTGGATTCTGCTGGTCACATTCGGGTGGTCTCATTTACAATGTTCCTCAGTGTCCTATGTTCCCCACAGATTAAGGTTTGAGCAGATTTTGGTCCAGCTCTTACTTTTGGGCAAAAATACGTGAAAGGTGGTGGTGTTTTTTTTTCCAGCAGAAGCTGACTGTCCTTTTGAGATGTTAGTCGCAATTGTCAATCCTTGCCTGCAAGATCCTTTCTTTCTTTAGGGTACACAAAAATGAGTTCACTCATTCCTTATTCTTTTATTAGCTAGAAACATTTTATAAGAGAAATTTTCTTTCACCAACTACTTGGTTACCCTGAAGTACAGTTAATTGAAGAAAGACAAGATAAATAGTTGTCTGCCCTCCCCCTTCCCACCACCACTTTATTTACTAGTTTTCACAATGAGGAGTTGGCTCCTTAGCATTCTTTAATGGGACCAGTCTTCTTTGGGGTCAGTTCACCTTGTGGATTGGTACCTGTCCGATGTGTTTCCATCCATTGCAGCTATGCTCATTGACATGCAAATTGCCCAAACTCCGGCCAGTTCCCACTTCTTCGGGATGGTTTTGATATGACCCTGGTAGTGTTTTCAGTGATGCTAAAATGTTTCCCTCAATCTCATTTTGCACATTTCATGCTCCAGACCCGAAATTAGCAATTTCCCCGAGGACCCTGGTTCCTTTTCAGTTGCACGAATAGATCAAAAAATAGATTTATTTAAGTAAAATAAATCTTCCTATACTTTGAGGAGCGGGGTGGGGGTGGGGTCCAGGGTAACAGCTCCCAACGCACAGAAGCCGAAGCCCCTTCTCTTGTTTGCTCCAAGTGGTGGAAGTATGGCCTCTGCCCCCTCCACTGTATTTGGACCTTGTCTTTGCTCCGAATCCCTGACCAGCTTGAAGCATTTCTCTCGAGTAGGAGGGGGGTGAGTGAGGTGGGCTGAGTCCTGGAAGGGTGCTTAGGTGCAGTGCACTCATTTAAAAAATTGATATGAGGTCTTGACTGCTCCAGCCCCTTCAGACCTCGCAGAGCCCTTTTTTCTCTGGTCTCATTTCCGTCTGTAAAGAGAGGGGACGGGTGACAGAGGTCCAGTTTCTTGCAGCGCTGGCAGTTTGAGACTCTGGCTCTCCATCGTGGGCTGGATGTCTGAGGTCCCTCTGTGACCCGATGGCGGAGTGCCCGCTGTGGCTCACTGTGGCCCTGTCCCCGCAGGGATCTCAGTGTGGACGCCAGCTTGAGCCCTGCTCAGTTCCAGGTGCGGCCCATCCTTCAGCACTATCAGCATTACCTAGCGACGCCTCGAATGCACCACTTCCCCAGAAACTCCTCCTCCACGCAGATGGTGAGTGAGGGGGCTCTGCCCGTTGTCTGTTGGGGGACATGGTGGGCTGAGGCCTGCAGCTCCCTCGTGTCCTGCACCCCGTGTCTGTTCCTCTGTGTGTCTTGCTTCCAGGCCGGCCAACTGCTCCCCTCCCCTCCCAACTCGTACCCCCACTCTGACTTGAGAGCACCTGTTGCACTAGACCAGCGGTTCTCAACATGTGGGTCGCGACCCCTTTGAGGGTCGAACAACCCTTTCACAGGGTCACCTAAGACCATGGGAAAATGCAGATATTTACATCACGGTGCATCACAGAAGCAAAATTTCATGGTTGGGGGTCACCACCACATGAGGAACTGTATGCAAGGGTCGAGGCCTTAGGAGGGTTGAGAACCACTGCACTAGATGCTCAGCTGCAAGGACTGGGTGGGGCAATGGAGGGTGGAATGGGGGAGTTGCAGGAGTGGGGGAGGGCTCAGGGCTAAGAGCAAGCAGGGTGATCTCTGGACCCAGTATGACATGCGCTTAGTTAATTTCTCAGGGTCAGTACCTGCGTGGGTGTTAACTTACTTCTCTGTGAAATGGGACGAAGACACCTGCCTGGCCCCCCTCACAGGACTGATGTGAGGCACATAAGAGACCCAGGGGTGGCCTGGCTGCTGATCCAGTCAGCTTCCTGCAGGGGGCGGGGCTTCTCCTCACGCAAGGTGCTGAGTCTGCCAAAGGATCAGGTTCTCTTTGGGGACATTGCAAGCTGCATGGGATGAAGGTGAAGATGTTTCATTAAACTAAAACAACAATAATGTAGCAAAAGAACGAAAATCTTCTTTTTCCCAGGCAGCTTCTTCAGGTTGCTGCCCCAAAGCACGATTCCAGCCTGCCAGCCATTGCCTCTGCCTTTGATCACTCAGCACCTCAGTCTCCCTATCTGTAAAATGAGGGGCATCTTTCAGCCCTGAGGTCCTCTGGTTCCTGTTATAAAGCACCATTTACTGAGAAGAAAAGCTAACATTTATTAAGCATTTACTGCATACCAGGCATCGTTCTAAGCAATTTAAATGAATTCTTTAAGCCTCTCAGTAACTCCACATGAGGAGGTAATATCCCCAGTTTACAGATGAGCAAACTGAGGCTTAGATAGGTTCCGCAGCAGGCCAGGGGCATGCAGGGAATAAGGCGAGGAGCCATGCCGAACACCTGGCCCTCTGACTCACACCTGGGTAGTGGGGAGGTGAGCCTGGGACCCTTCAGTCTGCAGCACCAAACAAGTACAGGGGCAGAGCCTCTCTGTATTGAAAAAAAATTGACATTTTGTTCATTACAGATATTTTATATTCATCTTGATTTTTTAAAAAAATGTTGCAATAAAATATTATTTGTCTCAATCACCGTGCCCCCTTAAATGTTGTGCCCTCACCTGCCCCACCTGGGTCAGACCATGTGGAGTCAATGGGGGAGGGAATTGACTCTGCCCCCACTCCCCCAGCTGTCTGGGTTTGAAATGGTGGTTCTGCCACCTGGTTGCATAAGTTGGGCCACTTACTAACTGTGCCCATGTCTCACTTACCCAGTGAGTAAAATGGGGTAGTAATTGTACCACATTGCAAATCCGATGAGATCAGGAAATTCGTTAAAACAATACCTGCTGGCATGAAAGAAATGACCCATCAGGCCAGGTGTTACCTCATTGATTCTATTATTCTTTCTGGGGCTCATCCAACTTGGTTCTTTCAAAAATAAATAAATATACATACATACATACATACATATATATATATACATATATACATACATATATATATATATATATACATATATATATATACATATATATATAATTGATTTTTTACAGAGGGGAAGGGAGAGGGATAGAGAGCCAGAAACATCAGTGAGAGACATCGACCAGCCGCCTCCTGCGTGACCCCTACTGGGGGTGGGCCCGCAACCAAGATACATGCCCCTGACCAGAATTGAACCTGGGACCCTTCAGTCCGCAGGCTGATGCTCTATCCACGCTCTATCCACTAAGCCAAACCAGTTTCTGCCCAGCTTGGTTCTTAAGGGGGCGAGGGAGACGGGGAGCAGGAAAAATGACACTTCTGCCCAGTGTCTCAGGGTATGCAGATCGGTGGTTATGGGAGGAGGAGTTGGACGCTGGGATCATGAAGCCTTGAATCCTATCTGAGGCATTTTCTCCCCAACAGGTTGTCCATGAAATCCGAAACTACCCTTACCCTCAGCTTCACTTCCTTGCTCTCCAGGGACTGAATCCCAGCAGACACATCTCTGCTGTGCGGGAGAGCTATGAGGTACGCCTGCCCCTCTGTCTGGGAATCCTCCGGCCAGCTTGGCCCCAGTGGGGTTGGTGGAGAAGCTGTTATCGTTCATCATGTCCTCTCTCCTTTTCCCTTGCTGGTGGGGAGGGCATGAGAGGGACCGGGGGAGCCTTGGGGTGAGAGGAAGAGAAAGAATCTGAGAGCAAGTAGAGATACTGCGTTCTTTCAGACAAGTTCTTCTGAATGGCTGTGTGAACGCTTCCTGCCAACATCTGTCAGTGCCTCTCCTGCTCATCACATGTGCACGTGTGCCTTTGCACACGAGTGCACACGCCCACATTTTTCTCTGCGCAGGAGCTGCTGCAGCTTGAGGACAGGCTGGGAAATGTGACTCGAGGAGCGGTACAGAACACCATTGAGAGGTTCACCTTCCCCCACAAGTACAAGAAGGTGAGCCGGCCAGCAGGCCAGCATGCATAGTAGGGGTGAGGGTGGGGAGGATGGAGGTTGTCTAGTTGACTTCAGCCTGATTGTCCACAGAGGGGCACAGTCCAAAGTCTAGAGGCCTTTGCTCTGAGCAGATGCTCTGAAGCAGCAACACCTTGCCAGGTTTTCTCCTTTGCCTCTGTCGGGTGTAACCAGGAGGGGAGATGGTGGCCTCTCATTAGTAAGGGAGGAGGCTGGGTATATGTGCATGTGGACTTGAGAGTTGGTATACGAGGAAGGTGTACAGGGAAATGCATGTTAGTATCTGAGTGGGGTGAGCAAGGGGAGTGCCTGCACAGAAGGCGAAGACTTGCCTTAGAAAAGAATTCCAACTCCAGTCTCACGTGTAGACAAACGGGCAACTAAGGCCTCAGAGCAGCATTTCCAGTTCTCAGTGAGCATCAAGATCATCTGGGAAACTTTTTAAATTTTTTTTTTATTGATTAAAGTATTACATATGTGTCCTTATTCCCCCATTACCCCTTACCTCCCGTTCATGCCCTCACCCCCCTGTTGTCCGTGTCCATTGATTAGGCTCATATGCATGCATATAAGTCCTTTGGTTGATCTCTCCCCTTACCCCCATCATCTCCTACCTTCCCCGAGGTTTGATGTTCTGATTGATGTTTCTCTGTCTCTGGATCTTCTTTTGTTCATCAGTTTATGTTGTTCATTACATTCCACAAATGACTGAGGTCATGTGATATTTATCTTTCTCTGCCTGGCTTATTTCACTTAGCATAATGCTCTCCATCTCCATCCTTGTTGTTGCAAATGGTAAGGACTCCTTTTTACCACAGCGTAGTATTAAATTGTGTGGATGTACCAGTTTTTTAATCCACTCATCTGCTGATGGGCACTTAGGCTGTTTCCAAATCTTAGCTATGGTGAATTGTGCTGCTACAAACATAGGGGTGCATATATCCTTTCTGATTGGTGTTTGGGATATATTTGGGATATATTCCTACAAGTGAAATTACTGGGTCAAATGCGAATTCCATTTTTAGTTTTTTGAGGGAACTCCATACTGTTCTCCACAGTGGCTGCACCAGTCTGCATTCCCACCAGCAGTGTCTGAGTGTTCCTTTTCCACCACATCCTCACCAGCACTTGTCATTTGTTGACTTGTTGTAATGCCATTCTGACAGTGTGAGAATTGTTGTTTTTATTTGAATCTCTCTGATGATTAGTGATTTTGAGCAGGTTTTCATATGTCTCATGGCCTTCCTTCTCTCTTCTTTTGAAAAGTGTCTATTTAGATCAGATGCCCATTTTTTGATTGGGTTGTATATCTTCTTTTTGTTAAGCTGCATGAGTTCCCTGTAAATGTTGGAGATTAAACCCTTATCATTGATATCATTGGCAAATATGTTCCCCCATGCAGTGGGTTTTCTTGTTGTTTTATTGATGGTTTTCTTTGCAGTGCAAAAGCTTTTTATTTTGATGTAGTCCCATTTGTTTATTTTCTCTTTAGTGTCCATTGCCCTAGGAGCAGTATCAGTGAAGAAATTGCTTTGATATATGTCAGAGATTTTTCTGCCTATGGATTCCTCTAGTATTTTTATGGTTTCTCATTGTATGTATAAGTCCTTGGTCCATTTTGAGTTTATTTTTGTGTGTGGTGTAAGTTGGTGGTCTAGTTTCACTGTTTTGCATGTATCTGTTCAATTTTCCCAAAACCATTTATTGAAGAGACAGTCTTGACTCCATTGTATGTTCATGTCTCCTTTTTCAGATATTAATTGAGCACAGTGATTTGGATCGATTTCTGGGTTCTCTATCCTATTCCATTGATCTATATGTCTGTTCTTGTGCCAATATCAGGCAGTTTTGAGAACAATGGCTTTGTAATACAGCTTGATATCTGGTATTGA
>JAAGEH010000480.1:53983486-53994148 GCA_011751065.1 Lasiurus cinereus
TGCTGCTCCTTGGACATGAGCAGTCTGCTTATGTGGCTGCTGCTCCTCAGATGGGGGGAGGCTGCTCATGTGGCTGCTGCTCCTTAGAAAGGGGTGGGCTGCTCACACAGCTGCTGCTCCTCGGAAGTCGACTGGCTGCTCGTGTGGCACAGCTGCTGCTCTTTGAATAGGTGCAGGGTGTGGGCTGTGCACCGCTGCTGCTCCTCAGAGGGGGCTGGCTGCATTGGGCTGCCGCTCCTCAGTAGTGGGTGAGTTGCTCAAGCGGTTGCTGCTCCTTGAATGAGGCAAACTGCTCATGTAGTTGCTGCTCCTCAGAAGGGGGAACTGGCTGCTCACACAGCTGCTGCTCCTTGGACAGCAGCAGGCCATGTGAAGCTGCTGCTCTTAGACCTGTGGCGAGTTGCTTGCAGGGCTGCTGCTCCTTGGACAGAAGCAGGCTGCTCACATGTCTGCTGTTCACATGGTTGCAGTGCCCTGGGCCAGCAAAGAGGACTGGGGCAGAATCTGTAGAGGCGGAGCTTATACAGTCATTGGGGAAACTTTTAAAGCCACATATTCACAGGCTCTACCCTAAGCCTACAGAGGTAGATTCTCTAGAATTGTTGCCAGGAATCTGAGAGAGGATTAGAAGCCAAGAACCTAAGTTTTTAAAATTTTTTTAAATTAAATTTAAAAATTTAAAAGCAACTAAGATGTCTCTCAATAAGTGAATGGGAAAACAAACTGTGGTTCATGCATACAATGGAATATTATTTCACGATAACAAGAAATGAACTATTCTATGTAATAAAGAGGTAATATGCAAATTGACCCTCACTCCCTCACAAGATATCTGTCTACTACCAGGCCGGCAGGGGGGTTAGTGAAGGACAATCAAACGACTGAACAAGCAGGCTGTGTGGGGTGACCAGGCCAGTGGGGAGATTAGTGAGGGATGACTAAATGACTAAACAGCAGCCTGCATGGGGTGACCAGACTGGCAGAGGGGACAGTTGGGGGTGACCAGGCCAGCAGAGGGGACAGCTAAGGGTGACCAGGATGGCAGGGAGGGGGCAGTTGGGGGCAATCAGGCCAGCATACAGAGGCAGTGAGGGGTGATCAGGCTGGTGGGGGTGGGGGGATCAGTTAGGGGCTACCAGGCAGGCAGGCAGGTGAGCAATTAGGAGTCAGCAGTTCAGGATTGTGAGAGGGATGTCTGGTTGCCGATCAGGCCTAAACTGGCAGTCAAACATCCCCTGAGGGGTCCCAGATTGGAGAGCGTGCAGGCTGAGTTGAGGGGACCTCCCTCCCATGCACGAATTTCATGCACCGGGCCTTTAGTTATGCTATAAAAAGACACAAAGGACTGGAAATGCATATTACAAAGTGGGAGAAGCCAGCATAAAAAGGCTACATACTGTATGATTCCAACTATATACCATTCTGGAAAAGGCAAAACTAAAGACAATGAAAAGATCAGTTATTGCCAGGGGCTTCAGGAGAGGGAGGAAAGAATGAATAGGTGATTCATGGCATTTTAAAGACAGTGACTATATTTTGTATGTAATAGTGGACACATGACAATATGCATTTGTCTAAACACAAAGGGCTGTTTAACACAAAGAGTAAACTCTAATGTAAACCAGAAGACTTCAGTTAATAGTAGTGTATCACTATTGGTTCATCAGTTGCAACAAATGCATCACACTAAGGTGAGATGCAAATTACAGGGCAAACTATGTATGTTGAGAGGCAGAGGGAAGTCGGAACACACTATATTTTCTGTTCAATTTTTCTGTAAACTAAAACTGCTCTAAACATATAGACTGATATGAAGACAAATAAATAAAAATTTAAAAATCTAAAAATAAAATCTTGACAAGCACTGAGAATCTCAGAGCAGGAACATACGCACTGTGGTCAAGCTAGAGCCCATCTTTAGCTTCTCATGATAGACATTTGTAAATAGAAGGAATAAAGGAAGGCAGGAATGAAGAGAAGAAGGGAGGAAGGAATGGAGAGAAGAATGAATGAAGGAAAGAAGGGAGGGAGAGAGGGAAAGAAGGAGAGAGGGAGAGAGGGAGAGAGGGAGGGAGGGAGGAAGGAAGGAAGGAAGGGAGGGAGAGAAGGAGGGAAGGAAGAGAAGGAGGGAAAGAGGAAAGAAGGAAAGAAAATTAGATGAATGAATGCGTGGATGGATGGATGAAGCATGCTGGATCTGAAAGTGGAGAAGGCTGGAGACAGGGATCTAGGTTGGAAAGGGTATAAGGAGGAGTAAACAGGATAAGGGGAACAGAAAAGGTGAAGCTGTTTATGCACAGCCAACATTTTGCAAAGGATTGATTCATTGGTATTCAATTCCTTTCCAAACTCTATGCTCCTAGGGCAGTGTAAAGTTTATGCCTGGTACATGAATTACCGGGAACAACAATAATAAAGTTCATTTGGGTTTAGACCTCTGTATTCGGCAGCAAGGAGGAGAGGTGGAGATTAGGCAGGGAGAAGGGCCTGGGAAGAGCATAGATGTCTGGGTGTAACTTAGGAGCTTAAAAAGAGACTGCCTCCCTGGAGGAGGGAGGTAAGGGAAGAGGCTGCAGGGGCCAAGACCACCAGGTGAGTCTGCTCTAGGTAACATGCTCCTCCTTTGTTTCTCATAGAGAAGACCCCAGAATGGCAAAGGCAAGAAGGAAGAGGGGGAGGAGTCAGACACTGATGAGAAATGCACAATTTGTCTGTCTATGCTGGAGGATGGAGAAGATGTGAGGTAGGAGGCCAGCCTCTTGAATTCTGTCTCCTTTCCCTCATGGGTATGGGTGTTCAGTCATGTGTTGTGTGTTGGGTGAGGTTGCTTGTGTGTGCAAATGTGTGTGTGCATGCGTGCTCATAGTGTGCTTCATGTTCTAGGATGATGGGGTATGGAATTTTCTAGATGTGTGGTACCAATGGGGATGAACTTATAGATGATGCTAAGTTTCAGAAAACAGCCTGCTATTCGGCCCGGATGGTCTAAGACAAAGTCATGGCTTTGTTTCAGGCTGCACTGAGAGGCTGCATGCAGAGGAGAATTGGAGGGTTCTCCTTCCTTTAGTGATTTCTCATCCCAGCCACAGCCTCATTCAGAGGCTGAGCTCCCACGACCCTCTTTGGCCTGTCTCCCAGGAGTCCTGCGTGTCAGTCTCCCGGTCCCTTGAGTAGCCGTTATCCCTCAACTTCTGGCACAGCCCTGGGGTTTTTCCCCTCAGGCATTCCTCTGACTCTCCCCCTCTCTTCCAGACGCCTACCCTGTATGCATCTTTTTCACCAACTCTGTGTGGACCAGTGGCTCGCCATGAGCAAGAAATGCCCCATCTGCCGGGTGGACATTGAGACACAGCTGGGAGCTGACAGCTGAGGAAGGAATTAGCCAGTGGATGCCCCATTTTCCTTCACCAGGTCCCCCCACGGCCATAGCCCTTGCAGCCAAACTTTGCCTTCTGAGCCATTTGACGTAGAGGAAAAGCCTGCAAGCACATTTTGTGGAAAGAGGAGTTGGTGGTATCAGTGTCCAAGGGAAAAGGAAGGGTCGGGGAGGACCCACCCATCCAGAATGGTGACTGTCCCCATCTGCCTCGCTGTGCGGGAGGGAGGGAGCTGGCCGTGCCCAGAGCAGGGGTGGGAAGGGGGGGCCCATGCTGCTGAGAATCTAGAGGTGATCCTGAAGGTCCTAGCTGATAGACCGGCCCCTCAATCCTGCCCTTTGAAGGATTGTATATATACCTCTCGACCACGTAGAAACCATGTAGGGGTCTCTAGCTATTTCTGTGGATGGCAACCAGAGCATGTTAGCTTAAGAAAAATGTTGTGTGTGGTGCTCTAGTCATCTTGTGGTGGACATGTCGCTATTACCGAATTCGCACCAAATATTTCTCATTGAGTTTCTTGTTTTGGTGCCTGACTGAACCAACCAATGACAGCCCAAATCTTCCCATCTTTAAGAGAGAAATGGGAAAAGGAATCAGAAGTGGAAAAAAAAAAAGCCAAATCCTGTTTACGATGAAAAAAGGATAATTTTTTTTTCACCCAGGTTGGGAAGCAGGGAGGAGGATGGGGGTGTGTCCTTGTTTTGTTTTCCATTTTGGTTTTTCCCTTTGCTTTGGCTTTTCTCATGTTTACAATGCGTGGAGCATGGAAGGGGCCATCTGAGGACGGGGAGGACTGGAGAAGGAGCAGATGGGGGTCTTAGATGGGCCTCTGAGGGTCTCAGCCGGGGTTGGGAAGGCAGAGGTTGAGTAGGTAAGAGAAGAATTCAGTCTTGAAGGGTGGATCCCCAGGACCAGAGCCCATCCACTTAGCTCCAGCCATCCCTCCTCCCCCTGCCCAGTTCCACACTGAATCAGGGAGGGGCCAGCCTTCAACTAAAGTAGCCACCAGGTTTCTCAGAGCCAGGATACCCCCGCTCAGGCCAACTTCTTCCTTTCAGCCTGCTTATGCCTTGTCCCAAAGAGGCAATTTGGCCACTGCCTCCCTATGCAAAAAAGTAACCAGAGGATGAAGCTAAGATAGCATAGGTGATGGATACTTGGTCCTGGCCAAAGCGCTCTCAGCTAGCATTCAAGGGCTGAGGCCAAATACTATGGACCTTGAGGAGAACTTTGAGCTTTCCTTGGGATGGCTCAAATCTTGATGGAGACCCTTGGAGATGGCCCTGGCCCTGAGACCCTGTTGGCTGGGTTTGGGAGGCACTGTGTCCCTAGCCTCTGGCTCTTTCTCTGACTCTTTGATAACTTGGGTAAGCCCCTTTCTTTCTCTGTGCCTCAGTTTCCTTCTCCTTAGCGTGGGGAGAAACAACAGTGCATCTCCATTTCCACTTCTCTACCTCACCTAGCTGTTGTGAGGATTAATACTACCTGCCCATACATTGACTCCCTCTCTTGGGAACCTCCTTGGGGTATAGGGATGGGGGCGGTAGGAGAGGCAGACCTGAAGCTCCAGGTGACACCCTATAGTATGTCTTACTGCACCCCTCCACAGTTTTTCTGAACCTCAAGGGGAGCAGAGAGATGGGAGGACAGAGGGATGGAAATGGGAAAATCTACCAAATTCCACCAAATCCACCAATCCCAAACCAACTTTCTTTATCTATAAGAGGAAACCCCCAGCTCAGCTGGGATTCTGCTCTCTTCCTTTACCCCTCCCCTTCTCCTGCCCCTCATTTGCACTGCCCTCAAAGGCCTGTCCCCGACCCCAGTCTCAATGCCCTTGTGTCAATAAGAGAAGACTAGGGGGTCCAGGATATTTATCACATATCTGAAGGAATTCCATAAGGTTAAGGAAATTGAGTCTGCATTGCTGCTACAAGGGGTGAAACCAGGACCAATGGGTAAAAATGACTGGGAGGCAGATTTTGGCTTGAGGCAGAACCTTCTAGCACAACGGGAACTGTCAGGTGGAGGGATGGCTACTCTGGAGACCTACAGGCAGAGTGAGGGAGGTGGCTCCTGCTGGGAGGTTGCACAAGGATGTTCCTCAGGCTAAGCCATCCTTCCTGAGCACCTGCCAGTGCAGGTGATAGGACAGGCGATAGCAAAGATGATAGCCCTCCTCTGGGAGCTTACGCTGTAGCTGAGGAGCTCAGACACAAAGAACAGTGCAAATATGGTGAATAGTTTAATTCTGGGTTAATGACAATGAGCATGACCTCGTCCTCTCCACTGATTCCAGTGTGTGAACAGTGTCTCTAGGGCTAAAGGTGGAGACCCCAACAAAGTGGAAAGTACTTCTGAGTCAGAATTTTGGGGAAAGCTAGTTACTAGAATTCTCCCCACCCTGTTTTGACCCACCGGTAGCCAGGAGGGTCTAGGGAAGGTCACTCCCTCTTAGTCTTGGACTCTTGTTCTCTCTCTAAGGCCAGTTTGAAAGGCCAGTAGGTAGAGGGAGTCAGTGGAAAGGCCAGATGGAGTGAGAGCGGGAGTCCTGGGTTCCATCCTGGCTCTTCACTGATAAGGTGGGTGATGCTAGAAACCTGCCTTCCCCCCTTTGGGCCTCAGTTTCCTCTGTAGCCACATGAGGAGGTTGAATTAGATGCTTGCTAAATTTCCTTCCCACACTCACATTCTCTGATCCTCCCTGACATCAATACAGCATTCAAGTCATTAGAGCTGTGTGCCAACTGAGCTGTTGAAATGACTTGCTGTGGGCACCGATGTCTGTTTCAGAGGCTGAGAGTGGGATGTAGTCTCCTCCTCCTCGCAGTTGTCTGCAGGCCCCCTGAGTGCCCCAGGCTAACTTTAGGCACTCACTGGGGTGGATGGGGATCACCTGGAGGGAAGAAGTCAGCTACTAGCTTTGGGGATTGAGCCTAAAGTCCCCTTCCCCTCATCTCTTTGGGGCCCTCTTACCCTGCAGGTGGGCACAGGAGGTGACAGGGTCCCAGGCACCTCCAAGCTCCTTTATCGGGGTAGCTCTCTGGCCAACACAAGAGGGCAAGGTGTCTGTGCTTCTGCTCCCTCGAGGACCCTTGCCCGTTGGTCCAGGAGCCGGGAAAAGTGGAGAAGAGGCAGGCTCAGGCCTCAGCATCTCACACCCACCACCTCTAGGAGGAGAGACTCCCTGTCCTCCTCCTTCTGCTCAACTCAAGGGACTCAGACCCTTTCTTGACTGAGACGCATGAGTGCCTTCTGGGGCAAGAGCTGCCCCAGGATCAAGCTGGGCCTCCTCGCCACAGCGCAGCCCTGGCGGCCGCGGGTCCACCGAGGACACCACTCTCGAAACCAACACCGCAGCCTGGCCTGTGAGGACAAATGGTGGGGCCCAGGGCTCCCCCGCTGGCTGGGACCCCCTTGCACCCCAAAGCCCTCGCCTACCACCTGTGGCGGGACTCCAGCTCCTCTTCTGCAAATGTTCCCAGCCTCCGTGCAAGTATTCTGAACCCTTTACGCCTAATGAACAAGCACAGTTTTTTCAATGGTGAAAAAAAAGCACCAGATTTTTTTTTTCCTGAAGAAATCCCCCCCCAGCCCCCCTGCCCCCGCCCCCCGCCGGCCGGCGGGACACACACACTCCCCGCGTGGGGCTGTAGCAACGTCTGTCAGGTCCCCCCTTCCCCTCATGTTTCATCTCCTGCGCGCGCGTAGAGCAAATGCTAGAGCGATTTCAGCTGATAGAAAAAAAAACAAAAAACAAAAAACAAAAAACATGGCACGTTGCTAGTTTACAGGGTTTTGTGAGTTTAAATGCCTTATATTTAACAATCATAATTTATGACTAACTTGTAGATAATCGTGGGTTCTTATTTAATTATTTTTATAGTTGTTTTGCATTTTTAATTATAATTTATTTATTTAGAAAGGATACTAATTTTTTTTATTACTCCTATTACCTCATTTTGCCGTTGTTTCTGGGAGTGGAATGCTTTGCATGCATTGGTACGATGACAACCAACTACGGATACAAAAAAAAAAAACACAAAAATTTTAAATAAAATTCCGCGAACTTTATTTCGTCCAAATATCAGGGTGTGTGATTGCAAGCTGTCCTTACTGTGGTGCTGGCCTCTTTGGATACATTCCATATGAAATGCAAACCTTTGATTCTGTATGCTGTGATCTAGTGAAAAACTCCAATATAGTGACTGTATTTAGCACATATATTAATATGATTTGCACTCGTCAGCAGACTGGGATAATCCTTTCACTTGCTGCTATCCTTCCCCCCCTCACTCCTCATCACTAACCTGTCTTCCTTTCTTCCCTGCCCTTCCCACCCCTCAGCTCACCCTGCCTCCACCTTCTGAGGAAGTTCCGGGGGCACCGGAAGTCCCTCTCCACCTGGGCTACAAATCCCTCTGGTTCCAGAATGTTCCCTTGGGACATGACCGGCAGGAGCCTGGTTTATTAGAATGAACTCTGGACTGGAGACTAGGAGGCTCAGGTTTTCAGAGCAGCTCCATTGTAACCTTTTCCGTGACCTTGAACAAATCCCTTGGCCTCTCAGTTTTCTGGGTTTGGGGGTGGGGGGACTGGAGGTGAGCTGGAGGGATCTCCAGGGTCCCTGGGACTCGGAGAAAATGACGTGGATTCGGTGGGAGACTACCGTGCTGTGTTAAGTCACCCGCCCAGGAGAGAAGAAAGGAAGGAAGGAAAGAGGAGGAGAGGAGCAGAGTAGACAGTGAATGTATCCGGTGGATTTGCTCAAAGGAGATATCTGGAGGGTGTCTGTCCTTCTATAGGCAGCATCCTGGAGTGACAGGGAGACAGAACACATGGACTCATCCCTGGTTATGAGACATGTGCTCTCACAAGGCTTGGCGGTCACTTGGAGAGTGAGCTGAAATCCACGTCTTGTTAGTTCTGGGGATGGAGTGGGCCCCAAACTATGGTGTTTAGAATTGGCACCCATCCTAGCATCTCTGGGAGACCTCATTATCGAGGCATCAGCCTTGATAACAGCTTGGGATGCAGATTGTAGACTCCTGGTTTCTCCTCCCTGGCATCTCCTCTTTACTCTCTGCCACTGCTCCAGGGGGCTCTGGGCAGGGGTGCTGCTGTGGACGGGGTGGGCTCCAGTCTCGCCACGCCCGGAGGAGTGCTAGGGGCAGGTTTGGGGAAGCCTTGGCCTTGTAGCCTGGCACAGCTGTGATTGAGCTAAAGGAGAGAGAGGAGGTCCGTGCCCCCGGAAGAAGCCTGGCCCAGAGTGCGAGACCCACTCCTGTGCTTTCCGCATGTCCGCCTCCTCCCCGCCTCTCCTCCTCCCCCTCCTTTCCAGCCCATCTTGCCTCTTGCCTCTTGACATCACTGCCTTTGCCTAACGGAGCAGCCCACCCTCCACGTGAGGCCCCCCCCCCCCCCGGATGGTGCTGAGGGGGGAGGAAGTGGATGCCCAACTCGCAGCACTGCCTGGCCAGGCGTGGAGAAGCAAGCGCTGGGCCGTGCATGGTCCCTGAGCCCCAATTTGGCTCCGGCCAGACTAGGGGTCTCCTTCCCGGGGCTTCCCGCCTGCTGCCTGCCCAGCTTTTCTTCCTGCCTCCGCCCCGGAGCCTTGTTCTCCCGCTTTCCTTGGAGGGGGCCTGTGGAGCGGCCCACTGGGCGCAGACTGCCACTGCTGGGCCCGGCAGACCCTGCCCTCTCCTAAGGCAAGGCTCCTGGATGGACCTGCCTTACGCTGCTCTGCGGGGTCGGCGTGGGAAGGGGCCCTTTGCCCTGGCTGGCCCGTGCCCCCCCGACTCCTCACTGTAGCCTTCCCCTCCCCTAACCCCACCCTGGCCTTGGCCGAAGCTCCTTTCTCAGCGGTGGAGCCAGCCAGCCGCACCGGGCCCTCGGAGGGTGATGTGGTTGCCCCTGGCGAGCGAAAGGATTGTCCTCAGTGTTGATTGTCCTTTTTTTGTAATTCTCCTGCTGTTCTGTTTTGTTGTGCTGTGCAACATTTTGCTACATAGACTATTTTATAGCAGAAAGCTAGAAGAATATTTATTATGAATATTAAAGCAATAGTGCATCAATGAAAAGGCGGAGACATTAGGAATCGTGTAAATGCTTAGATTCACTTTTGGTGGATTTTTTGTACTTTATTTATAACTAATAAAAATGACCTGCATTGCTAACTACACCTCATTGGTGCACGGTGCTTATTTCTGTGCGGACAGAGGTGTGTGTGTGTGGTGGGGGTCGGGGTGGCGGGGTGGTGTCTGGAGAAAGTCTCTCACAGACCTTGTCCTTGTCCATGATCAATTGGAGGCCCAGCTGGTATCTCTCTCCAGGCCCACCTGTTCCTCCTCCTCCCTCCCCTTCACCTGCTTCCCTTCCCCCTCCTCCCCTTCTGGGCCTCCTCCTTTGCCTCCTCCTTCTTCTCCTGTCTCAGGCATTATTTTCTTCACCCTTTTTCTCTCTCAAAGAACCTGTTCCATGCTGTGAACCAAACATCTAATTCACCTGTTTCCTAAACTTTAGTTTATGGTTTTTAAAGGGGAAAGTTCCCCTTCTTGATCAGTCTTCAAATGTAACCTCTTGTGTTTTGACCTGGAGGGCACCTCAGATGGAATGTGATTTTGACAGTTGGCATTGATTTCTTATTCCTTTGGAAAAGCCCATTTCAGACACTCAGCATCATCTTGGAGTGGTTCTCAACCTTTCTAATGTCTCGACCTTTTAATACAGCTCCTCATGTTGTGGGGATCCCCAACAATAAAATTACTTTCGTTGCTACTTCATAGCTGTCATTTTGCTACTGTTATGAATAGTATTGTAAATATCTGTGTTTTCTGATGGTCTTAGGTGATCCTGCTAGTGGTTCTGAACCTGTGGGTCGAGAACCACTGCTGTAGAGCACAAGACCATCGGAAAACACAAATATTTACATTGCGATTGGGGGTCACCACAACATGAGGAACTGTATTAAAGGGTCGTGGTAGTCGGAAGATTTAGAACCACTGCTGGAGCCTGGTCTCCGTGTGCGGGTCAGTGAACCGAAAGATGGCTTTCTTTCATAAACTGTAAACAGAATCCATATTAAGAAACAATTTGTAAAAGTAATAGCCTTCACTTTTTAGAGGGGTTTTAGGCTTAACTGAAAAATGGGCAGAAAGTTCCGAGTTCTGATACATTCTCTTCTCCACCACGGCTCAGTTACTTCTATTATTCACATCTTGCCTTGGTGTGGTACATGGTTACAGTTGATGAGCCAACATCCATACGCTATTATTAACTAAAG
>JAAGEH010000480.1:53994158-54012086 GCA_011751065.1 Lasiurus cinereus
GGGGGGGGGGATGGAGTGATGGGGAGCAGCTGGGTGAGAAGCTGGGAGGAAGGGCCCCCGGCCCCTCAGACAGAAGGAAAGAGGTCCCGCCAGGTGAGCCCGTCTCCCCGCTTCTTGTCCAGCCAGCGGCCGCAGCTGAAGATGGTGGCCACGCCCGAGCTGGTGTTGGTGACCTCCACCTTGTCCACCAGCCAGCCCGAGCTGTAGCCGCTGCTGTCATGCTCCACGCGCACCTTGCGCAGCTCGCCCAGGTCCAGCGTCTCCAGGAAGAAGTGGTCGGTGCTGCCGCGCTCGAAGAGGTTGCGCATCTTCTGCTTCAGCTCGCGCTTGCCCGTGTCCCCGTTCGACCCGAAGATGGTCACAAAGACGTTGGCGTCCGTGCCCGCCCCGGGCTCGTAGCCCGTCGTCACGATGACCTCGTACCTGACCGGCACCAGGCTCTGGACCTTGCTGGCAAAGCTCTCGGTCGTCTTGGTGACTTCAAACACCTTGAAGTACTTCCTCTTCCTCTTGAGGGGGATGAGAGTGTCGCAGTTGAAGAAGTACCTGGGGGCGGCGGGAAGGGAAGCTCAGTAGACACCAGCTGGGCTCCCACCCTCCCAGGACCCCTGTTTCTCCCCCAGACTTCTTCCCCAGGGACAGGATACGGGGCCGGAAATGTCTACATGAAAGCACGAGGATTGGCTCTTGTGTATCTTAACTTCCAGCGTGTCTCCACCGTCCAGCTGCCTTTTTTTCTTTTTCTTTTTTAAATTCTCTTTTTAGCCAAAACCGGTTTGGCTCAGTGGATAGAGAGTCGGTCTGCGGACTGAAAGGTCCCAGGTTCGATTCTGGTCAAGGGCATGTACCTTGGTTGTGGGCACATCTCCAGTAGGGGGTGTGCAGGAGGCAGCTGATCGATGTCTCTCTCATCGATGTTTCTAACTCTATCCCTCTCCCTTCCTCTCTGTAAAAAATCAATAAAATATATTTAAAAAATAAATCTCTTTTTATGTTCTCCTTTTGCTGTGTTGGGTTTTCAGCTAAAATGGGTTTGATGAAAAGCTGCAGCCCAGGGAGCCACGTGAGGAGGCCGCAAATCCTCACGCTCCATAGCTGACCCACCAGCCAGTTCCCGCGAGCTGCTCTGTGACACAGAACCAGAGCAGCCCGCGGAGAAGTAGGCAGGCTCACTCTCTGCCCGGCTGCCCGGTGGTCCAGGTCACCACTGTCTGCCTGCCACCTGGACACATCAGCCTTCCGGCCCGTCTCCCTGCTTCTCGTTCCCCACGGGCAGCAGCCCAGGCACCCCCAGGCACCCCGTGGAGGTATCGGCCCAGGAATGCCATTCCTTGCTCAGAAGCCCCCACTGCTTTCCCTTGTTTTGCAAAACACCACCTTCCAAAGGCCTGCAAGATGCTCTTGACCTGACCCTCCTCCCGATGTTGTCCTTCCCGGCCCATCACCTGCGCTTCTCCTCTAAGCTCACTCCACGCCAGCCGTGCTGACCCCCTCACTCCCTCAAAGGGGAGGAATGTTTCACCCGCTGTCACCGTCAGAGGCAGTTGCAGGGTTTGGAGTGACAATCGCAGCCAAAGCCGAATGGAATCACGGCTATAGAATGTGCTCCCAAATGCCTCACAGGTGGTTAAGTTGAGGTGTGTGTGTGTGTGTGTGTGTGTGTGCGCTCTTGGCTGCAGGATTTATGGGTTAAGAGAAAGTGCCCCATTGAAGAAGCCACCATAATTAGAGCAACTTCTTGCACCGAAAAGTCCCCTCCCTAATGCCATTCCAAGCCCACATCTCCCCAATAAGTCAGAGAGCACAGCAGAAAAACAGTGCATAGGTGTAAGGGGGCTGGAGTCCACCTCCTGTGTGACCTTGGGCAAGTCAGACCCCTTACCCAGACCTTGATTTTCCCATGGCAACGCTAGAGGCTTTGAATGAACTGCTATGTATTCTTCCCACTCCAAACTACTACTTTTATTATTATTATTATTATTATTATTATTATTATTATTTTATGTTAACTCTTATTTTTTTATTCCTTTTTACTTTTTTAAAAAAATATTTTTATTGGTGAGAGAGAGAGAGAGAGAGAGATTGATCATTTGCTTCCCACCCATACACACCCCAAACTGGGATCGAATCTACAACGTAGGTATTGTGTTCAGACTGGGAATCAAACTTGCAACCTTTTGGTGTCCGGGACGATGCTGCAGCCAACTAAGCCACCCGAGTAGGACAAAAAATCCACCCATTTTAGATGAAAATCCAGAGCAGCGAAAAGGCTTGCTTTTCTGCAAACTTACTACATGCCAGGGTTTTGCATTCTTGCATCTCATTAACTCCCATAACAGCCCTCCCATAATAGGCTCAGGATGGTCTCTTGGAGGGCTAGTGCTTTGGGGAATCTTTGCTTTCCCATAACAGCCCTGCATTGTGGGCATCATCCCCTCATTTCCCAGAAGGGGAAACTGAGGCTTTGGGAAGAGAAGTCACTGCTCAAGGTCACCCAGAACCCGGGCCCCGAGCCAGCCGGCCTGGCCACTGAAGGGCCCTCTATATAAAGATACTTTGAAGGACATCCTTAGTCTGCTTGGAGTTCTGTCCTCTCACAATTTATCTGGATAAATCTGGATTGTTGTTGCAAAGCGCACTTTCTTAGTGGGGGAGACACTTGCATTCTTTGTTTGAAAATTTCTTTAAAATGTATTTCTGTATGCATATGCTCACCAATTTACATAATTCTATACAAACACACAGATCGCGTGATCCGATGCATGTTTGTCTAAATCACTCCTTTTCTTTCCCTTTTTGCTTGGCGCTAGCTCCTTTTTTCTCCCACATTTCCATATCAGTATCCCACAGTCACCTCAGATAACCCATCACAATGGCAAGTGGCTCTTTCCCAGTTCCCCTCCATTTCACCAACCCTGCCCAGACACACACACACACACACACACACACACACACACACACGCAGGACGTCAGCCTTCCATGTACAGAATGGCATCATGTTTTTCTGTATCTTGCTTTCCTCACTCAACCGTCCTTCCTGGGACTTGCTCCAAGTCATCTGGTACATATTTAATTCATGATTTTTAATGGCTGAAAACTCTTCCCTGGTGTAGCTATAAGATGTGTTCTAATAGACATAATTGTAAGATCACCAAGCCGCAGGACCGCAGGGATTTGTGGGATCAAGACAAGGGAAGGACACGAGCCAGGCTGTTCCCCCTGGAAGCATGAGGAGGTCATCAGCAAGAGTAAAGGCCAAAGCAGAGAATAGCAAACACACAACTATGTGAATACGTGAAAAAAACGCGTGGAATAGGATCCCACTTCTGGGAACAGCGTGTCTGTGAGATGCCAGGAAAATGCCAGAGAGAATCGGTCACCACAGGCTCAGGATGGCCTCCTCGGAGGGTAGGGCTTTGGGGAATCTTGGCGTTCTTTTACATACCCTCTTTGTATTATTTGAATTTTTACAATGATTATGCCTCACATATGATATTGGGATAGGAGAATGAAGCTGTTTCTGGTCTTTAAAAAAAAGAAAAGAAAGAAACGCAAGCCTCTCTGTGTGTCCTTCCTCCGGAATCCAGAGGATGTTAGTGACAAAGAAAAGCTGGTCACGAAGGAACGCATGTTGCCGCAGAGGAGCCAGAACTGGGAAAGGTTGGGAGATGGAAATTTGACATTCTCATGTTCACACGAGCTGGCGATTAAATTCACGTGCAGTTCATGGGAAACCAAATGTTACGGTGCCTGTGGTGGTTGGGGAGGAACCGTGGAAGCACAACAGGGCTAGGCTTTTCTTTCTTTTTTCTTTTTTAAAACAATATATTTTATTGATTTTTACAGCGATGAAGGGAGATAGAGAATTAGAAACATCGATGAGAGAGAGACATCGATCAGCTGCCTCCTGCACACCCCACACTGGGGATGTGCCCGAAACCAAGGTACATGCCCTTGACCGGAATCGAACCTGGGACCTTTCAGTCCGCAGACAGACGCTCTATCCACTGAGCCACACCGGCAGTGGCTTTTCTAACGGCACCATGGCAGTACACGCTGGACCAGTGGCATACCAATCGTCACAATGACTAACCATGCCTGCAC
Source organism: Lasiurus cinereus (assembly GCA_011751065.1). NCBI lineage: Eukaryota > Metazoa > Chordata > Mammalia > Chiroptera > Vespertilionidae > Lasiurus > Lasiurus cinereus. Next base: position 53,998,263 of record JAAGEH010000480.1, read on the forward strand.
CGTCCCCTTTCTGGATGGAGTGACATTTCTGGGAGCAAAAGGCTGTCTTCCAGCAGCAACCACAGGTTGAGACCTGCACAGGCCTGGGCCAGAGCCGGACTTCGAGAGCCCCAGGCGGCACCCTGCCTCCTCCCTGCCTCCTGGCTCTGGAGAGCATCAGCTGGCCTCCCAGAAGAGGCTGAGGCACAGAGAGCTGATGGGTCATTGCCCGAAGCCACACAGCTGGCCCACCAGCTCTGACTCCTGGGGGTCTGGACACCCTGCACCCTCTTCCCTGTGGGAAGAGCCTGGCCCTGGGGACCTCCCTTCCTCCCCATCCAGCCTGAGGACCAACGGACAAAGGCCACCTCTTGAGGGTGAAGGAAAAGAGGCGTCCCTGGGAGTGGAGGCTTCTTTGCACTTTTTGAGAAATCCCACAGCTCGGCCCCAGGACGGTGGGACGGGAAGGTCCAGGGCTGGGCCTTCGCTTCCCCTCCTCCCAAGCCCGGAAGGTGCGGGTGGTGCAGAGGTCTCTGGGTGTCTCTCGTGCACAGTGTCCATTTAGAGCGAACTCAAGTGATGACTATTTTATTTCGTGATTAGATCAAAATAAAAGCATCGTTTTGTGTTGTTTATGTTGGGGAGGAGCAGAGCGTCAGCCTTGTTCCCTGTGGCCGGGGTTGTGGGGGCGGGCGGGGGGGGGGTGAGCGGAACAGCTGGAGGGGGGGAGGGACAGTCACTGACTGAGGAGGAGCTCTGAGCTGACCCGGGCTTGCTGGTGAGTCAGGGATCTTTCGGGGCCCTCTGCCCCAGCTCCAAGTCCTCCCTGTGCTGCTCCCAGCAGCCATGGCCCGCGACTCCTCCAGGACGTACTAGTCCCCAGCTGTCCTTCTCTAGCAGAGCACCAGGAGCATCGCAGCCCCAAGGGGAGCTGCGATGGCCTGACCTGTGTTCCCTCAGACTCATGCTGAAGCCTGAATCCCCAGTGTGGTGGTATTTGAAGACGGAGCCTTCGGGAGATAATTAGGCTTAGATAAGTTCATGAGGGTGGGGGCCCCAAGATGGGATTAGCACCTCCAAAAGAGCAGAAAGAGACACCAGGCATCCCTTTCTTTCTCTGTCGAGTGAGGACACAGCAAGCCAGGAGGAGAGGCCTCATCGGAACCCAAACCACGCTGGCACCTGGCCTCGGACTTCTGGCCTCCAGGCGGGGAGCAGCCGCCCAGTCCTCAGTACTTGGGAAAGGCAGCCTGAGCTGGGTCAGGCAGAAGCCCAGAGGTCAGACCTTCTCTGCCAGTTTTTTGTTTTTTTGTTTTTATTTTTACAGAGAGGAAAGGAGAAGGATAGAGAGCTAGAAACATGGATGAGAGAGAGACATCGATCAGCCGCCTCCTGCACATCCCCTACTGGGGATGTGCTCGCAACCAAAAGACATGCCCTTGACCAGAATCGAACCTGGGACCTTTCAGTTCCCAGGCCGATGCTCTATCCACTGAACCAAACCGGTTTCAGCATCTGTAGTTTCTAAAGGGGGGCTGATGCCCAGGGCTGGCAGGCTGCAGGTTGAGCACGGACAGACATTATTTGAGGAGCTTGGGCTCCTGAAGGCTGGAGCCTGCAGTTGAGGGGTCTGCCTGGGTCCCGAAGGCCTGCACCTGGCTGCTTCTGTCTGGTGTGCTTACCGTGAAAGGTGTGGTCTGGGCAGGGCCAGCCCCCCAAGTCTGCATAAAGTCCCTCGGGGCCAGCAGCAGCTTTGTGGGATGCCCCAGCGTGAGCCCTGACCTCAGCTTTCACTCACTCCTCAGGCCCACCCTCCGAGGCAAGCTTGGCCTTTAGCTTCTTCTCCCTCCTCCCCTTGGTTCCTTCCAGAACCTCAGGCTCTTTTCTGGCTCCCATCGTGGTTCCCAAGTGGTTTTAATTAGACAATCTGATAACTGCAGACGGTTACCCAGGAAACTAAGAAAGACTCTTAATCCTCCCAAAATGCCTGAGTCCCCAGGAAGGCCCTGGTGGGGGGAAGGCAAAGCTCTTTAATGAAGGTGGGTGTGGTGTTACCCCAGCTGTGTCTGGTCCCGGCCCTGCCCACATGGATGGCGGCCTTTCACTCTGACCGTGGAAGGAAGGAACAGGTTCAAAGCTGTATTTCTTTGTCATTATACAGTGACAGGAGGGAGGGGAAGGAACGTGTCTCCCTGTCTGGCACTGTCTGACTTGCTCAGCGTTAGTTCTCCCAAAGCTTCATGGGATAAAAGACTGAGCACCTAAGGGCGTCTGGCCTAGTCCCCAGCCCCTGACGTGGGCCTCTGGTTCCGATTGCTCTAGTCCAGTTACACCTGCCTCTTCCCTTCCGGCCTCCAGAATGAGGTGCCACCTCCCTGGACTGGGCTGTCTTACCCGCAGGCAGCCTCAGGCTCCCGCTGGGGGCGAGGGCAAGGGGAGGGCGGGCGGAGCACACTTACACGTTGCCGTACTCCATCTCGGTGATGGTGACGGTCTTGACGTGCCAAAGCAGCTCTCTCTTGGGGATGAACCTCTCCTCCCTCGCAAGGTGGCCCACGCAGATGGCAGCAAGGTCCCCCAAGTAGACGCTGTCAAACTCAAATGTGTCTGTGGTCCCCCTGCGGGACATAAAGATGTGGCCAATGAGAACGACCCGTGCCCACGGACAGAGGGAAGTATTTATCGAGTGCCTACTGTATTCTAGGCTCTGGTCTGAGGAACAGGGACAGAAAGGCAAGAGCTGATGTCAGGTCTCCATCCCTTGAGGGGTTCAGACTACGTTTGGGAGAAGACAATCAGCACCATTAGGAAGTCCTGCCTGCGGCCTGGCCCCGGCACCCCTGGATGGCAACAACGCATGGGGCTGAGAGCAGTTGAGGCTCTGGGCCCTGGGCATTGGCCAGAGCCCGTGATGGGATGAGAGAGGGAGGGGAGAGTCCTCTGATGTGGACCCAAAGGGCCAAGCCATGGGATGGAAAGAGTGGGGTGGGAGGTGCAGACATTTCTGGGGGGAGTGCTGGCTTGGCTGCAGGCTGGGTGCAGTGAGGGAACTGCCATAGAAAGGAGGTGAGAGATGCCTGGCCAGCATGGCTCAGCGGCTGAGAGTGGTTCAATTCCCTGTCAGGGCACATGCCCAGGTTGCGGGCTCGATCCCCTTTGTGGGGTGTGCAGGAGGCAGCTGATCAATGATTCTCTCATCATTGATGTTTTTTTCTCTCTCTCTCCCTCTCCTTCCTCTCTGAAATCAATAAAAATACATGAAAGAAAGAAAGAAAGAAAGGAAGGAAGGAAGGAAGGAAGGAAGGAAAGAAGGAAGGAAGGAAGGAAGGAAGGAAGGAAGGAAGGAAGGAAGGAAGGAAGGAAGGAAGGGAAATGCAGCAGTCTGTGGTCTGTAAGTGCCAATCAGAGTTCAGACTTTGTCCTGACATAGAGGGAGTTTAAATAAAAGGTGAGTTATGGGAGGGAGAGACTTAGCAATTTTAGAGAGAGTGAGGAGATGAAGTGGGCATCTGAGCAGCTCAGAGGCTGCTCTGATGGGGGAGGGGGAGAGATTCTCCAGGCTGTGTCTGCCAACAGGGAGCTGTGAGCGAAGGCCCCTTTATAGGAGGCCCAATTTTGGTTTTCCTATAAAGAACCTTAGAGGCTGTCCCTTCCCCTCCTCCTTCTAGAACTTATTTCAATGCTGTCTTCCACGCTTCTGCAACTGTACAGGCGTAAGTCTTCCTTTTCAATAGACCGCGAGTTCCTTGTCTGTGTGGACATGGGATAAAAAAGTCTGCAGTGATTCTAGGTCTTGTTGCACAGTGGGGTCTCTTTAATTAATTAACTAGTTGTTGCTGTAGCTTTCTGTTAACTTTTTTTTTAATTGGCATATCTTTGATATGTAATATTGTGTAGATTTAAGGTGTACAACACATTAATTTGATAACATATAGTGTCCTATGATTGCCAGTACAGTGATAATTAGCACTTCAATCACATTATGTAATCATCCTTTCTTTTTAGTGGCCGGGATAATTAAGTTCTAGTCTCTTATGGTGGACTCTCTTTACATTTTTATTGATTTCAGAGAGGGAGAGAGATAGAGAAACATCAATGATGAGAGAGAATCATTGATCGGCTGCCTCCTTCCCGGCCCACAGTGGGGATCAAGTTTGCAACTCGGCATATGCCCTGACCCGGAATTGAACTGCGACCTCCTGGTTCAGAGGTTGACGTTCAACCACTGAGCCACACCAGCCAGGCTGGTGGACTCTCTTTAAATGGCAGTCTCCTCCTAGCTTTTCCTGTTCATCCCTAGGAGGTTCCATAGAGTCAGCACACAGTAGGTACTTAATAAGCACTGGCAGTTTAAGCCCATTAATATGTTTATGACCCCCAGCAGGGAGCTTCATCCTTGGGGTTCCTCTCTTACCCACCCCACACCCAAGCCCCTGTGGGCACCCCTTTTCCTACTTCCGAAAGGCCCGCTGTCTGGAAGAATTTTCCACGAGAAACTCCTTGGATCGGTTCTTCCTGCCCTCCAGGATGAGCCAGACGTTCTCCCTGGTTTCGCCTCCATTGCCCGTTTCTATGACGATCTCGTAGGCTGCAGCGGAGAAGGTGGGAGAGGGTCAGCGGGAGGGAAGCAGCAGAGTCTGATGGCTGTTCCCTCCAGGCCCCACATTTGATTTTAGACCAAGTCTGGGGTGGGAGGGGGGAGGTTAGAACCGGGCCTGACTTGGGGGGGCTAGAATGGTGCTCCCATTTTATTTAGAGTAGCAGCCTCTTTGCATGGGGAACATGGTAGCTTCTGGGCCTGGCCTCCTGACACACAAAGCGAGATCATAGGCAAATGATAGGGAGGAGAGGTGGGCCCCACTACCGGGAGGGTCTAGCCTCAACTCTCGCAGCAAGCAGCCCCATTCCCATCTTGTCTCAGTTTTCTCTCTGGTTTTGGCTCAGTGTCAGTCACAGCCTCTCACTCACTTCCCTCAAGCTTGTCTGCGCTCGTGCCATTTGTCAGTGCTGGGCTGGGCTCTGGGTGATACAGGGACGCAGTCTCTGGTCCCAGACACACAGGCACAGATTATACCACAGGATAGAACTTGGGAGGGGCCCAAGGGCCATGAGGCAAGAGGAAAACCCTGGCTCCCTGCTAGTTCTCTCAGCACCTAGAACTTTCTCCCCTGCTCACTCGAGCCACTCCGCCTCCCTCTGAGCTGTCCCCAGAGGACTGAGGCGGGCTGCTATCTCAGAGTTCTGCAGTGATGGTTCCCTCTGTTTGCACTGCTCCTCCGCCCACCCATAACGGTTTGGCTCACTCCTTCAGCTTCTATTTCTTATTCAAATGTTACCACCTGCGGTCTGCCCCAACCACCACATCTAAAATTGCAACCTGATCCTCCCCCTTTCCCTGCCTGTGCCCCTCCCCGCCCCCAACCCACCTCAGCACTTCTAGCTTGCTTTACGTAATTTACTTATTACTTTATTGTTTATTGAATCCCCCTCCCACCTGAATGCAAGCTCCCTGAGGGCAAGGGTCTTCATTTTGCTCACTGATGGGCCCCCCATGCCCAGAACAGTGCCCAGCACACAGGCATTCAGTAAATATTTGATGAGGAAATGAATGAATGATAGGGCTAATCACAGGACTCTTCGTGAAGGAGGTGGCATTTCACCTTGGGCTTGAAAAAGAGCCATGACTATGATCAGCAGAAAGTGGAGGAATGTTCTAGGCAGCGGGAGAAGCATGAGAAGATATTGAGGGGTGTAGCAGGGGCTTGAAGTCCACACGATCCAGACCTGATCCCCAGGGTCAAGGCCAGGGATGGAGCTGGCACACAGAACAGACACAATAAATATCTGTTCGGAGTGTCCCTATGCATGAAGCTCTTACTGCAGTAAATTAATTGCTGAGGATTGTGGGGTTCTGAATCCAAAGGGGATAGCTCTGTTTCTGTGCCTTTATCTCAGAGACGTGACAAAGACAATTAAGCGAAGGGATGGCTATGCCCGCTGTTCAGTATAATGTCCATCCCAGGCCCTCAGCAACATTTTGCCTTAGTGACTTTTCTCAAGGAGACTCTCTGCTACCTGAAACAGATAGAATGAATCTGAACAGACTCAGGAAGAGTCATCAAAAAGAGACATCCAGAGAGCACTTAACCCCTGGAGAAGGTGGGGCTTGCAGAGCCCAGCCTAGGTCAGAGAGAATGTAAAATTGCTGAGTCACTGTCAGGGTCTAGAACCCTCACAGGGTGGATAGTGGTCCCACTTCTCCCAACATTTTTTCCCCCCGTTAGAGGGGGAGGTGTGTTCTGCAAACCAAATGCCTGTGAGTTCAAAGTGGATCCTGGCATTGGTAAGAAAATGGGTTGGAGCAGGAAGCTCGAGGAGCCTCCATGCTCACTGCAATGACCTCAAGGAGGAGATGTGAGAAATGATGCTGATGGAAGGATGTGGACTACAACCCATTCTTTTCTCAGGGTGCGGAAAGTAAGGGACAGAGGTAAGACATGTAAGTGAGGACATTTAGGTAGACTTTTAGAAACAAATGTTGCTGGTTGCATCAATGGTCTTCTGAGAGGACGTTTCATTCAACATATTTTCACCTGGCCCTCTTTCCCAAGTCATCAAGCACTTGATAAAATGTGGAGCCTGACTCTCAACTTGTGGACAGGCTACTAGGAGGAAATACAGGAGACAAAGGAGGATGGGGGACCTGAAAGAGCAGGCATGTAGCAGGGGTGAGCCTCAGTCCAGTAGGGGTCAATGTAAGGCTTACCACAGGGCCAGCAGACCCACAGAACAAGGCCAGGTGGAGAAGGGGAGCCACCATGTGAGTCACCAGCATGAAGGCCCACCAGCAAAGCTACCCTGAGCTCAAGAAGCATGAGCGTGGTTAAATGGCAGGATAGGGGAGGCAGGCAGACCACCTTTTACATCTTGCATGTGCTCTGGGCTTGGCATCTGCAGAGGGAGATGGACAAGCAATCCAAAACACACGAAGAAGAGTCAACATGTCACGTGACCAGCTGCTGAATAAACAGGTGTCTGTCTTAGGGAGAAGCCATGCAGGGCCAGTGATACTGTAGAGAAGTGCCAGGGTAGGACCCTGGGCTTCCAGCGGGCACCTGGAACTTCCAGCTTCCTATCGCCTTCCCTACCTCATGTTGCCAGGAACATTCTCTACACTGGGGAGATCCTACGTGGTGAGGATGGGGTGGAGAGGCCCCTCCTGGCCAATCAGAATCTTCCTCCGGGGGATACTCTTTTTCCTCCCATGGAGGCTATTGGGCTAGAAGGCTATGGGGTTGGGGTGGCCAGCAGCCATCTCCCCACAATGCTGAGAAAAAGATGGTTGAGAAGAAAAGGGGTTTGGAGACACTGAAACCACTTGGGGACACTGAAATCACAGCCTCAACACAGCTCCAAGACTTCCAAGTTCTGGGAACCAGTATACACCCCTTTTGTTGGAGCCAGCTTGGTGTTGGCGTTCAGACACGTACAACTAAGAGTCCTGGCCACTCTTTCTGTTTGACCTCCCTGGGACTGCCAAAGGATAGAAGTTTCAGGAACATGACTATGAAGATGGGTTTTCTAACAGAGCTCCCTGGTGAAGCAGTGAGTTGCCTATCCCTGGGCAGCTGAACATCACCAGACTGTTTGGGGGCTGACTGACCAGGCCTAAGGGCCCCACAAGAGGGGAAATGGGAAATGATAGCTGTAAAGAGGGAAGCATGGGTCCAACCTGAGAGACCTTATTTGCCCTTCCAGGTGTATGAGTTCTCGTGTGCACGCATGCACATATAGGTGTGCATGCATGTATGTGCACAATTGAGCATGTGATCCTACTATCCAGGCTTTACGCGTATCAATTACAATGGAATCCCAGGGAGTAGGACCTGGGCATCAGTATTATTTAAAGATTTCCAGTGATTTTCAGCTTCAGCTGCACATTAGATCAAGTACAGAGGCACATGCTTGCAGAGGGCTTGGAGCAGCTTCCAGAATTGCTAAGAAGAATTGGAGGTGAAGGCAGGGAGCAGGAGGACAAATGATCTGGGGCAACCCATCAGTCTGGAGCGCCAGCCAGGCTCAATGAGACCTCCTGTGGTGGTTCAGGGTCCTCGGCTAGGAATCAGGTCACCTGGGTGCTACTAGCTGCCCCTGGGCCTTAGGTGTGCCACTTCACCTCTTTGGATATTTGATTCCCTTACCTGTGAGAGAGAGATGTGCATTGGCTCACGGGGAGGGAGTGGGGCTGTGAGGACCTAAGGTAAACATAGGTGGGGAGTGCTTTCCGCATATGAAGTCCTGTTCAAGTACCAGAGGGTGTTTGTTGTCACAAGCTGAGTGCCCAGAGGTGCCCCTGGTCACAGATACCAAATGTAAGTGCCATGAGGGCAAGGTCTCTGTTTTATTTATTGGTGTGTCCCCAGAGCTCAGAATAGGCTGTGGCACTTAGTAGGTGCTCAGAAAGCATGTGCCAAATGGTAAACAAAGGGAGCCGAGGGATGGCTGTTTGGCTTCAGCTACATTCTTGGTTCCTCTCAGGATGAGCTTCCATCTAAGGACAGAGGTGTGACTGTCTGTCCGCTGTTGAGCAGTGTAAATGGGTGCCACTCTGTCCTCTGTGGGCTCCTTATAGAGAAACAGATCCGGGTGTCTCCTGGGCTCTGGGCCCCCACCTTCCCATCTCCAGTTCATACACATCCTTCTAGAACTAACACATGTGCTGCCTACCCTTTGCAATCTCCCTGCAAACCCAAATCCGGCAGGTCTTAGCAACTGTCAGGTGGGACATATGTGAGGGAGACTCAGTGATTCTGCTCCAGGCCTCACAAATTTCTCCTGCCCTGAATGCCAATAGCCTGAGGAGCCTCTGTTGATCACCTTGGCACTGTGCGCGGGGGCTTAAGTGTTCCCATTGCATAAGGGGTTTACGTTTCTCCTTCTAACAGGATTGTGAGCCTCTAACAGGGTTGTAAATGCACCTTCTTCCGTACACTGAGCACTTGACTAACTGCACACCTGTTAGGTACTAAAGCCTACAGAGCTGCAGAGGGTTGCAGACATGCGTGATTCTGTCCCTGACTTCTAGGAACTTATAGTTATGCAGGGACACTATACAAAGGTTGACACAAATCAACTAAGGGTCACAGAGCAGAGTGCAGCACTCATAGCATCTAAATTAAAACCGGGCACCCAGGAACACCTCGCTAAGTGCAATTACAGAAGCTGGGAGTCCGCCCTCTAAATTAGTGCAGGAATCTTCATATAGACAACTTGACACATGGGAGGTTGGCCCTCGTTTGAATGCTCCTAGGAACATCAGTGTTCAGTACCTCTCAAAGCAGCTAATCTCGTCATTTGGTAGTTTGGATGGTGTGGCAGAGATGGTTAGGTGCTTCCCACCATGTTTCTCTTTCTCAGGGTAGTGTTTGCCAGGAAGGGCTGTCCAACCAGGGACTACATTTCCCAGGTGCTCTTGCATCAACGTGTAGCCACATTCTCACCAATAGAAAGTAAGTCAATGTGTTAGAGAAGGTAAGGGGGGTAAGTCTTTTTTCCCTTCTGCTAGAAATGTGGGAGCCACATGTTGAAAATGGCAGAGACACAGATGAGAGAGCTTGGATCCCTGAATCTCAGTGTGGAAGAAAGACTTCCTGCCAAACACCAACACTGGACTGTACCTGAGTGAAAAATACGTTTTGTTCTGTTAAACCACTGAGATTTGGAGTTTCTCTCTTCAATAGCTGGTATTACCTTAATAACTAAGGTTGGAAAATCTTTTCTTTACACTAGGATCTACCTTGATGAGCCTTTTTTTGCTCTGTTAGACTCAGACACTGGCATCTATATTGAAGAAACATCTCCCTGATGGCCATCCCACCTTATGAAGTAATTACTCTTTCCCTTTAAATATCCCCTGAGGAACGGACCAAAGAGAAAGCAGCTGATGGAGATACTGGTTGCCCCTCCCCCCCCCAATATACATACACACATTCTGTTTCCAGGAAGTCTTGATTTGGCAGCTATTGCTACTGAAATTAATGGGAAGGAGTTCGTTATATAAAAATAAAACAGAGCTTCTCGCCAACTTCCTTGCCCAGCCCTCAGGGCAGGGTGAGCTTGTCCCCAGTGGGTTTTTCCTCTACCTAATTAATCCCTGAGGTTCAGAGCCATGATCTAGTGCCAGTATCTTGGCTGCTTCAGGTTCACCAAAGAACATTTAGGGGTTTACATATGCACCTCCCCAATACCTTCCCAACAGTATATTCTTCGCTGGGAAGCTGATTCCCCTCCAGCTGTAAGAGTCTCTTCTTTAGATTTGTCAGCACCGTTTCCCACCTCCCTCCTAAGCTAATTCTCATTTAGCTGAAGATTCAGCCCAAGCATCACAGCCAGGCTGAGCCCACTGGTAACCCCACGTACTGGTCTCCTCCAACTCATCGTTGATCTCATTGTTGGCACAGGCAAAGTCGCGAACTGTCTGTCCATCCCCCTCAGTCTTGGAGAGCCAGCAGTCACATTGGAAGCGGAAGACCTCATCGCGGGCAATGTCCTTCACATCCACGTAGCTGAGGTGCCAGCCTGGAAATATTCCTGAGGGAAAGAGATCATGGTGATGGGAGGTGAATGTACTTTCCCTCCCCTCTGACTGTGTGGTCCTAGACAAGTTCTCTATCTTCTCTAGGCCTTGGTCTCCTTGTTGATGCAATGAGAGGTTGGATTAGATTATCTCTGAGGGCTTCTTCAGTGGTCCAGAGAGTATAAATCTCTTGAAAGAATCCTTAACTTGGGGTTCATGAACACTTAGAGGATTTGTGTAAGGTACTGAAGCAGTCTATGTGCCCAGAAAAAAAAAAGTGCTATAATTATATAGGGACATTTTGCCAGGGGTAGACTCATTGTTTTGTCAGATTCACAATGAGGTCTCTGACCCAAGAACTAGACCTCTTGGAGTTCCTAAAGCTGAAGGATGAATCCTATGACTTCTTGACACCAGTGTCCAACTCACTCACACCCATTATCTTTATAGAGTTCGTTCAGGCATCACCTCCTCCAGCAAGTCTTCCCTACTGTTCTCTCATTGCCTACTCAGCCTGTATCAGGTGTACTCCTTACACCCCTAGAACCCTGAAGACATGCCCTGATCACCCTGTTTACATGCATCTCTTCCCATAGATCATGAGCTTTTGAGGGCAGGGACCAGGCTTATTTGTTGTTGTTTCCCCAATACCAGCATAGAAAATGGCATGTAGTAGTGGCTTAATTAATGCCAAATGAATATTTTATGATTCTGAGAACATTCACTGTTTGATAATCAGAGGAGGGGGTCTTAAACAGATATTTCTGTAGGGTACATTGCTAAACCTGACATATCTTTCCCTAATATTAAATAATCAGCTGTTTCTGTTGTAATTGGCAGGCATTCCTTTAGAAATGTTCCTCAAATTATAGCCATCACGTATGAATCTATGTGTATTTGCTCTGTGAGCTGCATGCTATCTGCACTGTGCTTTGGTTCAGTTACTTTCAACCCTTCAGTGTCCTTGAGAACTCAAAAGCCGAAGGACCACATGTGGGGAGAAATTCCAATGGTGTAACAGGTTATGATGATAATGATTTCTGAGGTCCTTTATATCCTATGAATTCATATTATTTAAAAAAAAACATATAAAGTCATTTTGTGGTTAAAAAATTTCTCCTTTCAGGAGAGTTTTCATTTCAGAGGAAGCAAGACAGAGCAAGATGAATTATAAAATCAACACTCTTGTGTTGTAATTTGTTCTGTATTATAAGAGCTATCTGGTAACTGGAATTAAGGCAAAGAATTCATCGTTTATCTTGATTTCCCTCTATAAACTGTATTTCATGGTAACCAAATAGCCTGAGAGACAATTTTTATTAACAGAATTCTAGCTGATAAGTGAATAAGAAGTGACAATTAGAAAAGCATCATTTATAACCCTAATAGATCATCACTGGGTGAAGCCATGAGATGAAAACTTATGGGGGAACTTTACAATGGAGTAATCAGGCCGACAGTCTCTAGGTCCTATTGTATGTGGGTGTCAATAAGAGTGGGACTGCTGTGATGTAACTTAAATGCAGGTCCCATTTTAAAGTCATTCTGATATCACCTATAAAGTATTCTTGCCTAAGAAAGTTGAAGCTGAATCTTATTAAGCCTTGAAAGCTGGCTTCCAGGTTATAGGAAATATGAGGAATAAAGAGGCAGCAACGCCACCAAGAAGCAAACAGATAGGGTCCAGGATGTGGGAATTCTATAGCTCATTGGACCCTATTCCAATGATAATAAGTTAATGGCATAGAAAAATAAAGGGAGTAGACACTGCTCTGCAGTAAAAGAGATTAAGGAGACATAACAACTAAATGTAGTGTGTGTTCCTTGTTTGCATAAAGATTCAAATAAAATAAAAAATATAGAGACATTTTTATGTTATTAAGAAAATTTCTGTATGGAATGAAAATTGGATATCCCCAAAACCATTGTTAACTGTAATAACAGCATTGTGATTTCATAAGAAAATATGAAATATATTAAAAAGAGAAACACATTAAATATGTTTGGGATGAAATGACATGAGGTTTAGAATTTTATTTTATACTAGAGGTCCAGTGCATGAAATTTGTGCATGATGGGGGGGTTGTCCTTCAGCCCAGCCTGCACTCTCTCCAATCTGGGATTCCTCCCACAATCTGCGACAGCTGGCTCCTAACCACTCACCTGCCTGCCTGATACCCCTAACTGCTCCCCTGCCTGCCTGATTGCTCCTAACAGCCTTTACTCAGCCCCTGCCACTGTGGTTTTGTCCATAAGGATGTCTGGAAGGGTGTCCAAAAGATGTCTGGTCTAATGAGCATGTTACCCTTTTATTAGTATAGATCTTCCAACAACCAAAAAGAAACGAAGAAAAAAAGGGTAAAGCAGGCATGACAAATTATAATTGTCACATCTGTGTGATGAGTATGTGGAAGTTCATTAATATATTTCCTTCATTTTTGTACACATTTAAAATTTTTCATAAAAAAGAAGAATTAAATAAACAAAAAAGATAGAAAGGTAGATTCAGGGAAAGAGAAGATTGATATGAATTAAGTTAACTAAAGATTTGTAACCTGACTTGCACAGTAATTTTTCAGGATCCACATCTTTTTTTGTAAGTGGAAAACTCTCAAACAAAATATATTTGTCCTCATAAATGTCTATGCAAGGGAAGCATAATGTAGCTTGAGTATTTTTAAACGATATATGAAAAAAAATGTGGCATGGAGAGCACTTAAGGACAGGTTTGGCTGCCTTACTTATATTAACATTTAAACTTCCATTCCTGGAGGAGAAAGTTACTATAAAGAGAAAGTTAGGCACAGAACTTGGACTTCCTGACCCAAGTAACCCAACCACCTGGGTTTAATAAGGGTACAGAAATATTCTTTTCCCTGCCAAAGCCTGGCTGAAGGGGAGAAGGCCCCTTTCTCTGCCTAAAAAGGGAGGAAGATAATATCAATGACTCAGGATTTTTTTTTATGTCAAAGAGCCATGATGAGGCCAAGGCAATTCGAGTCCAAGGTTATACAAAGGAGGAATCAAGGTCTTTGAAAAGCCTGGCACCTAAAACACTGTATATAGCTGTCCATGGTGCTGAACGACCTCTTTTTGTTCAGGATTTTGACAGTCAATGATGAGATCGAAGAAAAAAAAATACATCAAGAAAACTGAGAAAGTCTAATGTGCACACAATCAGTGTCCCTGACTGGAAGCCAGTATTAGAAGGCCTCATCAGGGCCTTGAAGTTCATGGCCAGTATAATCCTTTATAGGAAATCCACAGGA